>WBNP01002529.1:2131840-2241423 GCA_013401095.1 Passerina amoena | reverse complement strand
ATAATCTGTGCCATATGACATTATATAGGATGCAAACTGTCATTCCAACAGTTGCTTTTCCAAAGGTACCTGGACACCTGAGCTGACAAGCCTGTGTCCATTAAAATGTATGTCTGGTGCAGAACAGTTCTTAATTTATTTTATTCTCTAAGATAACATTTGAAGATATAATAAGAGCGAGTTGAAGACAAGAAATATAAAGAGAGGAAAGGGAGTCCATCCTGTTAAATCTGAGAGCTTTGTCTAACTACGGCACTTCAATAAATATCATTGACTTTGACTTATGGACACCGAAATAAACCCGCTCCAGTCTTTTTATTTTTAAATGTGATGGTTTAGATTAATCATTTTACTGGTTTTATTGAGACTTTTGACTTCCCAAAACTGGGTGTATCAATTAGTACATAGAATTTAATACATAATAAGGCTCACATTCTATGCAAAAATATTATGATATAATTTGTCTCAGGGCAGTGCTGTTGAGAAGGATTGACTGTTTTGCTACCAAGTAGAGTAATTCTTAATATCTTTAAGCAGAAAATCTACACAACTGTCTAGACAGTGCCAAAATAAAGATTCTGCAATGAGAGATAAACGATGACATTGAAGCATGTCACTGGCACATGTACTGAACACAGGCAGGGAAGAGAACAGATATTGGTAAGGTGAACTTGAAGAGACTTTTGTCCCTTTCATCCTTGG
Source organism: Passerina amoena (assembly GCA_013401095.1). Taxonomy (NCBI): domain Eukaryota; kingdom Metazoa; phylum Chordata; class Aves; order Passeriformes; family Cardinalidae; genus Passerina; species Passerina amoena. The sequence continues at coordinate 2,240,721 of WBNP01002529.1, read as the reverse complement.
CCAACAGTAATCTTATGAAGTTATATTTACTATGAATGAGGAAGAGCTCTGATCATTGCTGGAGGAAGCTGGAGCAGCTGCAGGATGCATCACTGTCGGTTACATCAATATGTGAGGCTGTAAAGAGGCTGAGGAGAGGATAAGGATGCCATTCAACCAAAGTCATTAAGCAGGATGGTAATCCTCCGTGTGTGCTTAAAGAAGGCATCTGGATCAGTAACAAAATGTATCTGACATGATTGAAACAGATCACAGGACTTAGGGGTTTTGAAAGGACCTCTAGTCCCACCTCTGCTCAAAAGAAAGGTCAATTAGAGCAGGAGGCTTATTCCTGAAGTTAAGATATCGAGGTCTCATCACAAATAGCCTAGCAATCTAGGCAGCATTTTGCAACTCAATATTAATCTTTGTCAGTGTAGGACTAGCTCAGTTTAGTTTAAGACAAAAATATGCTTCATTTTTCACATGAGAGATTTACAGAGATTCAAGTCTTCAGTTTGGGACTATTTGGTAAATGTCTTCAATCAATATATTACATATATCATATTGATTGAAGAAATTTGGAAAGTCATGAAGGTTTCAGATAAATTTCATTTGCCTCCTGATGTGTTAGATTTTTAAAATTTGATGGTGTAAAAGTACAGTTGATGTTTAAAAATCTTAAAGCAGTTTTCTTCTGATCAATTAACAGAGGAATGTAATATAGGTTAAGATGATATGTAGGACAGAGAGATTAGTGTAATACTTACAAGAATATCTTGTAAGACAGTGTTGTTCATTTTATAGAAAAGTGAATTAAGGGCCCAATTCAGTCCTCACATTGGTGAATAGCAACAGATTTGAGAGAAACCCATTCAGGCCTTGTTTGCATGATTTCTGGTTTTATTTCAAATGTCAGATCATTAGAAACTTAAAATCATAATTGAAGTTAGCTGCTTCACTTGATCCTTAACAGTTTCAATGAAAAGCGTTGAATGAGACCAGAAAAGGGCTTTTACGGATCTGAGTTCCCACTGAGAAATTCAGGTCAAAGAAAGTGACTTTTGTCTAGATGCATTAAGAAATATTGTTAGGTCCTAAAGCAGAGCGTTACTATTTTATACAACTGGATTTACCAGTGACTTTCTTCCTTTTACGCTCATGCAATTTTGTCTGTGCATTATCTCTGATTTAAACAATTGATTAAGAGTCAAGAAACTGAAAAACTTGAGGAAAGAGATAAAACTATGTTCTCAAAGCAAAAAATTGAGGATTTCCCAAACAAACTGTCTTCCCTTCTTATTGTTAATCTGTGTGTACTTCCACCTATAACCATCATCTGATTTTAATGTTTTTTCCCTATTTAAAGTGACCTCTATACAAATTTTGCCCAATATTGAGAGACCTAAAATCATTGCTTTCATTTACTTGCCCAATAACTTCCTATCACTCAGATCTAACGTTCGAAATAGGACAATGCTCTTCTGTATTTTAACTTTCATGTCTCTTTGAAGGAAAGCTAATAATTAGAAACCACACAGACTTAAGGGAAGCTCAATATCTCTAGTTAGAGCAATAATTTTGTCCAATGGAGAAAACATAAATTTAAGCATATTGTAATGGAAGAAAATTCATTGGTAATACTGACTCTAGAAGGAAAAAAACAAGCAGAGTATTGCTTCACATTTGCTGCAAGTGAACTGAAATTCCATCTCATTGAAGAGCTTGGCTACATTTTAAACAGAACACAGATTTAGCATTTACCAAGACAGGGAGGGTTATTCCTTTCCAGAGGAATGTTTTTCTTCTATCTGATACAGGATACCCAGTCACAGTATTGAAATGGGAACAATCTGGGGCTTTAGAGACCTTTTTTTTAACCCTTATGAGTTTGTGTGATACTGATACACTCTAGTACTTTACATAGGCATTAAGAAAGTAACAATACTTTTAGTTCATTAACTGAACCAAAATATCATCAAATACTGAGTGGTTTAATATGAACTGATTTCCTTTGCTAAAAATATAAAAGTACTTGCCTCCTCTTCCCATTTTGTACAGTGCTCTTCCAGCTGTGTTGTAAAACCTTCTCCAACCATTGCCCAACTATTTTCATTCCAATGACACAAACCTTCACCACTTGTTTGCCTCTTGAACCTTAGGGTCAGTAACCTGCACTATGTTCTCTGACTATCAGCCACCTCTCTGCCCACTGAGCATGACTCTTTTCTGAACAGCCCTTCTTGGGCACCCTTAAATTGCTTCCTACACCCCTCAATTTACCTTTCCTAATTACTATTACAGTGAATTTTTGGAGCATCCCTCAAACCAGACAGTCATGATCTGGACAATGAGACCCTCACAAATTTTGAGGAGAGTGTAAATTAGAGGTGGTGTTGGGCACAGCAGGCAGGGCTACCATCTGTGGGGAACCTTGGCAAACTGAGAGGGACCACGTGAATTTCAGCACAGGAAAATGCAAGTCGTGCCCTGGCTGGGGAGAGGCAGCTCCTGCACCAGCCCAGGCTGGGAACTGCCCAAGGAAACCTGGTGCACAAAGCTGATCATGAGTCAGCCCTGCAGCCTGGTAGCAAAGAAGGGTATGAAGGTGGTCATAGATTGGAAAGAGATGCACAGTGAAAGCGTAAAATTTGAATTCTTGCAGGTAGTAAAAATCCAACTGTGCAAGAACTTGAGCAACCTGGTGTAAGCTGGGCCAGCTTTGAGCAGGGGGTTGAGTGGATAATCTCAGAGGTTCTCTAAACTATTTTGTTCCATTATTCTATAGCTGTCCTGTTACTGCGGTAAAATTTACACAGCCATCCACTTTAGGGTTTTACATATTAAGATTATAACTATATTATCTGTAACCTAGAACTATTTCAGATTGAAACATTTTAGCATCACTACTGTAGAGACATAAAAATGAGAAAAGAAAGATACTGTATATTTTTTTCATCCTTCCTTATTACTACGTCTCTTATTCTTATCTAGGCTACAGTGCTCAGAATCAACGTCAAATATGATCTTGAATCTTATTTGTGGAGTGAAGATCAAACTGAATTGAGAAGGAGTGCAGGGACAAAGATGACTGCCTTCTGCTGGCTCCTGAGTGCCCTTGCTTGGACCATGCAGGGCTGACACTATCCATCTGTTCCTTCATTCAGCCACTGGTCTGCACTGAGCACTTGGGCTGCCTTAGGCTGAAAATGGCTGCATACAAGCAAAATTTCACACATGCTGTATCACCTGTATATTTTGGTCTGCCACTGTCATAGACTCTCAGTTGCTCACAAACTTAGGGACAGAAATGATAAAGAAGGAATAAATTAACCTATTTAGAGTATACTGGATTGTTACCAAGAAATGTGGGGAATTTTGTCATGGTATCACCCCAGCCAGCAAGCAAGACCCACAGACGCACTTGCTCACTCCCCCACCACTAGGATCAGGGAGAGAATGGAAAGCACAAAAATTAGAAAACTTGTGGGCTGAGAAAAAGATGGTTTCATACTGAGAGCAAAAAGCCATCAATTCTAATGTTGCTCCTTTCCTTCTTGTTCTTCTCCCCACTTTACATACTAAGCATGATGTCACATGGTCTAGAATATCCTTGCTGTCAGCTGGGGTCACCTGTCCCGGCTGTGTCCCCTCCTAATTCCCCATGCACGCCCAGTTTCCTTGCCAGCATGGCAGCAGGAAAATCAGCACAGGCCTTGTCTCTCTGTAAGCACTGCTCAGCAATAACAAAAACACCTCCATATTGCCAACTCTGTGTTCAGCACAGACCCAAACCAGAGCCCCGCACTCATTGTACCCCAGCCAAAAACAGCAGCCAGGCTCACCGCATTGATGGTGCAGCCGCAACACGAGAGCGAGAGAGGCGTGGTGCTACACAAGTTCATAGACATAAAGCATGATATGAAAACGTCAATAGTGCTGAAGGACAACAAAAGATAGGGTTTTGTGACTGGAAAGAATAACGCCAGGCCACTAAACGGATCAGAATTTGAAGGCTGAGTGAGAATTCCTTTGGCAGCTGCGCCGCGGTGAGCGCCGGGCAGGAGCGCGGCGGCAGCGCCGGGCGGCAGAGCCGGGGGCGCAGCGCCACCTGCAGCCCCAAACACCGGCAGCACACGCGGCCTTGGGGAGGTTTCTGGTTTTTTGGGGTTTTTTTTTTGGTTCCTTTGCTTGCAATGAATCTCGTCCTTACGTTCAAAAGAGAGCCTTATCTGGATACGATCAACTCACAGCTGAAATTGTGCGAAAAATTAGGGATAATGCTGAGAAAGCTGCAGCATGAATAATTTTCAATCTACAGGTAAATTCTCAAACTTTTTAAATGGTAAGCAGTCTATTACAGAAAATGTACGTAATCAGTTTCGCTGGAAAAGGTATGATCAAATGATTTCATTTTGCAAATAATGTGAGCAAAAATCTGATTATTTGACCATGTAAATGAAAGTGCTCCTTTAATGCAGCAGTTCTGCAAGCAGTGTACCTCAGAGAGGGTAAACAGGAAAGATTAAATCACTCTTTTTCAGTGACTCAGCTTTATCGAGCCTAGCAGTTACAGTCAGAGTAGCCTTCAAAGTGTTTTATTGCTCTCAGCATACACTGAGCTAGATCCTACTTTTTCAGTTAACTACACTGGCATCATTAATGCATATCTAATCTGGACATGAATTATTCAGGTCGCATTACTTTGGGCATTATTAAAAACCTTTAGCAAGTCAGGTAAGTGGAGAAGAGGAGATAAATGAATTTGCCAGGCTGTAAATATACCATATTTTAAAGAGTTTAATTACATTGTTAGGGGAGGTGGAGTACTTGCTGATGACTTACATTATAAAAACATTATAAAAATATGTGAAGACATATCTTCACTGGAGTCACATTTTAGGTCAACCCTAACAATGACCTGTGCTTAAGACTCTGTCACAGTTTGACTGTTCTATGAAACTTGTTCCACAGGTAAACCCCTCAAGAAACTCACTCCTTTCCTTCTTCAATTGTTTTAAGCAAAGGTGCAGAACTCGAATTACTAAAGTGTGAATAAGGTTTGAGCACCGACCTTCAGAAAGATTCTGGCTGTCCTGCACCAAAAGCAAACTCAGGGATCAGCAGAAGAGACATCAGGACATCTCTGGGCTGGAGGTGAGCCAGGTTTTGGTATGGATTCACACTCTGAATATCAGATTCATAGGGCACAATGTTCAGCCATGATGTGGTGGAAATGACACACCATTAGGAGCCAAAAGGTACTGCCTGCTCACAGGAAACTACTCTGGGCAGCAGCTGTCCACACAAGGAGTTTATAGAGTAATTCTTAAGGAAGCAAGGAGTTTGTGAGGTTTTTTTGTGTCATTGCTGCTGCAGTCCAATAAAATTTTTAGCCACTTACTTAAGCAAACTCTAACTTAAATGTTTAATCTAAACACTTCTAGCTATTTCTCTTGACATGTTCTTAAATGCTTTGGAAAATTACTCTTCTCTGATACGCTGCCACCAGCATTGCGTGTGATGCAAAATAAAAATATGTCATAATAGGAATCTTGCACTGTGCTTGTAACTGGTATATCTGGGATGTTCTATTGGGGAGCCTATTAACAGCAGAGATATGGTTATAGATAAGCTGCAAAAGCTTGAATGTATTATTTAATTTATTTCAGTAGTAATAAATAATTGGAAGGAGCTCAATAAAACTGAGTTTTTCACAGCTTAATTAATACAAGTAGAGATTATCTTGGCAATGCTGTTTGTAAATTACATTCATTCTAGGCAGGAAATGGCAAAAATATCCAAACATTTCTTTACACAAGTACCTTTTCTCAGTACTGGGCACTAACAGTGCTTAGTCCTGTGGTATCTTCTACAAGAGGATAGCTTTCCATGTAGTGCATTACCAGGTAGCAGAAACATTACCTATTACTGTAAATAGTTATTTATTCTCCACTATGCATTGATGACATTTAGTCATTCAACATAATTGTAGGGATCACATTTAATGCCATAGTCCAGTACCAGTCACAGGAGAAAGGCTGGTAGGGAGCATTTAGGTTCTTGAGAGCTGAAGAGAGATTCATCTCACCTAATTTCAGCCTTCTTCTTTTGCTTACCTAGATTTTATTTATTGACTGTAATGGAAGATAAACATCTCTGGAGAGAAAGCCATTGGAGACAACCAGGGCAGAAAAATCAATTCAATCCTAGTTTTTAGATAATAGAGAAGTTTTGCCTAACACTGAAGTCTCCTATTTGGGACCTGGGTTGCCTTGGTGTTCCTGATAATTACTTGCTAATGTGACTTTCCTGGGGGTTGTACTTCTTGCTTTCCCTGTTGATCAAACATGATCTACTCCACATCTTTTGCCAAGGGAAAATTAGGAAATAAAGGTCGATCTTTCTAGTGGATATTGCCAGGCTTTTTATCTTTCATAACTGGCAAAACATATGTCAGTTCAGAGCTGGTTCTATTATAGCTTACATAAATAATGTGTAATTCATTTTGCTGTTACAAAACATCCACCAATGTCTCAGTGATTAGTACTTGTGTGGCAGCTCCAAGGTAAGTTAAAATAAAACTGCCATTTTCATTATGACTGCCTTTTGGCAATGTAATAAGAACTTATTACACTGGATAATGTATTAGATAGGCAAAAATGTATATGTGAAATGTCAAAGGTCATGAATAATTCTTTCCAGGTCCCATTTCCTTTAGGAACCTCTGTCAGCAGCATATCTCTGCTGCAATATGCTGCCTCATTTTCTGTGCCCACAAAGAGCAAGAATGATACCAATACTTTCACTTATTTCCATGCCTGGCCCACACATTAAAGCAAACCTGAGCACAGAGGCCATCCCAGCAGAGGCTGCCAGAGACACACTCCTCATTGCAGCTTCCCTTCTGGGCTGGAGAGCCTCAGTCTGTTGGGAAATTTGGAATATTAGGTTAAAGTTTCCTCACAGGGTCTTTAAGATGTGGTGCACATTTTATCCCAGGAAAGAACAAGGAGAAAACAGAGAAGTTCATGTATTGTCTTGAAGATGCTGCCCAGAAAATTTTGATGACAAGTACAAGATTTATTACAGTTCTCCCTTGCCACACTGAAGTGGATGATTTCCATCTGGCCACTCCAAGAGTTCCAGAAATGGAGTAAAGAGTCCCAAAAGGTCTGAAAGGTCAGTAAAATTTTACACTTTAAGAAAACTGCAGATCATTTCTCAACTGGTTCAGATATGCCACAAAAAAAACCCCAAAACCCTACAGGCTCTGTTTGTGTGCTGTTAAATGGTTTCAAACTGTATTTCTTGACATTTAGTTGGCGAATAAGAAATACACCTAAGAATAAAATGCACATATGGAACATTTATTTGTCATACCATCCCTGACAAGTGAATTTCCCTTTAGACTATAAATACAGAACAGCTGTGAAAACCTAGATAACTTATTACAAGCAAGTATATGATGAATGAGAAAATAAAAAGCAGTTATTGTGGAAATTGAGTCTTAAGGCTCTAAATAACCTCATAGAAATTTTAATTAATTTCTTTATACTAATCATGTTTTTCTAAAAAGGAGGAATAGGGATTTTTATATTTTTTGGTGATATTGGTGTCTTCAAATAAATTTATTCATTAGACAGAAATGACTGAAAAGTAGCAGTAGTATATGTTATTATCTTATACTGACATAAGTTCAGTTGTGAGATCAGATCCTTTCTAAATACTTAAAGTAAACTTATAAGCAGCATGGAAATGGTAACACGGCTTTCATGGGTTTGGCCATGTCAAGACACTTTAGCTTTAAAAACAATGGATGAAGTCTGCTGTCTGTAAAACAGTATTGATGAAGATACTTGTTCTGAAGTTTATTTGACTGTGTGACTGTTTTTCCTATGCAAACATAGTGGAAGAAATATAGCAAACATTTTATAACCAAGCATGCTCTATTGAACAAGTGCAATGCAGCACAATTCTACTAAACAAGTTGCTTGGAAGCAAGATTTTAGAAGGTTTTCTTTTCAAAATAGAGCTTCCATGTAAAAAATTAGATGGAAGCTTTATGTAGTCATCTTATGTCAGTGGAGAGGGATATATTTCAGGCACAGAAATCAACATAATTCCTCAGACACACACTACAGAATAATTTAACTCAACTGGTGGTCTTTGCTTAAGAAAAGCCAAACAGTGGAGCAGCAGGGATTCTGCAGGTCAGAAACAGCGTGGGAAAACCTGCTGGTACTATGGATGGCATCCTCATTGCAATGAATGGCAATTATAAGCATTCTCTGAAAGTCATCAGTAAACACATAAAACCTTTCAGATTAATTTTCACTTTAGTCAATTAGCAGCAAAGATGAGAGATAAACAGTTTAGTTTAAGTAAATCATGATTTCTATTGCCAGTGTTCCTGGATATAAAACAACATTTGGATACTTAAGACAGAAAACATTTTCAAACCTTACTTATAATAATCTGCAGCAATAGATCATATTCTTATAGGAATAGAATTAACTTAAAACATCAACATAAAAATAATTTTTTAAAAGGGCTTCAAAGTTGTATTATATTGTCAAATTGTATAAAATGTCACGTTAACATTTCATGTCCCTAAGTCTGAAAATTAATTTTAATTAGACACATTTAAAACTAGTAATTATGGCAACTACTTCTGATTGACATGAGTTAAAGCAAGCCAGAGTTCAGGTTAATTGCATTAAATACCCAAATTATAACTTTTGTAACAAACAGAAATATTTCAGAAACTGATAGAAAAGCACTGAATAGTCTGCAATAAGAATTTGAATGTGCTCATTCTTCACATACCTTTTCATCTTTCCCTTCAACATCCTGAAAGAGGAAGCTTTCCTCTTTTCTCTTGTCTACCCCTACACACTTTAAAAACACAATCACAATCAAGGCAATTGCTGATCATGAAAAGAAAACAGGAGAAATGAAGGAAGATTTTCCACTCCTGTTTCACTGCAATAGCTAATGTCTTACCTTGCATCTTTATTCAGCAGAAATCTACAAATTCTCTCCTGATTTGGTGCTTGAACCCAGGAAGTTAGGTCTTTATCCTATTTTTATTAAGTCCAAGCTAGGTTTTATATGTCATAATCACATTGAAATGTAGTACCACATTATATGTATCCAGTAATAAGATTTAATAGACAAATCCCTTCTTTTTGACTGCATTTTTTTCCAGTTCTATGTTTAGTTTGAATTTCTAAAATAACATATATAGTTGACTCAAACTATCCCACAGAGTTGCCTCTATTCTTGCCAGAATTTGACATTTATAGGTTTATGTAAGGTCATCTCTCTCCACAGGCTAAGGATTACAGCAATGTCAATTTTTCTACTTAACAAAGCCAGTTCTCAAAAGGGCAAGTGAGTACAGAATCCAATTGCTTGGAAATTATTTCCCAAAAAACTGAGAGAGCAAAGAGAAGATGAGGTTTAATAGCACCTCTCATTCATCCAGAAATTTAAAATTCTGGAGTTATGTTATCTGTTAAGAATGATGAGGTGTATCAATGGTGTCAGGAAATACAGACTGGCCAAAGAAGTGAGCTGACACTAAGGCCAAGGGAAAACACCCATGCATGAGCTAAGGGACCCTGGCTCACAACCAGGTTGGCTTTAGTGACAGCACTCATGGGTAGGGTGATGGAGGACAGTGCTGTGTGCCTAGAAAGGAAAGGTATTTGCCTCATTTATGGGATTTGCAATGCATCACCCACAGGAGACTCTGTGAAGTTCTGACACAACTTCATTTTTTTTCTCCTGATGCAAGGACTAATTTTTATGGCATTTGTTTTCCCAGCACAACAACATAATACCCTCCCCAGTGTCCCCACTCCCCTCCCCTCTGCATAGTTTCACTATACAATTTTTGAAGTTTTGCACTACAGTTGGTTTGCATCTTTGAATGAATTGAAATGCAATTCACCTTCACATAAACACCCCTCATCCCTCACCAAACCAATAAATAAACAAACCAGAACCCAACAAAACCCCCCAAAAAATAATAATCTTAGCTTCTTTCAGTTGGATTTATGCCATCAGGAACACCTTCCTCCTTCTGATTTAAGATTAAATTAAAAATACTCTATATCCAACCAATGATCTTTCAACAACAAACTGTCACTTCCTCTTTTTAATTGCAAAATTATGTTGTTGGGTTTCTTTCTGCAGCTGGCACAAAACTATGGTACCTTTCAGTTTTAGTCTATATAAGATAAATATACACATGTTTAGTTCATTATGCTGTAGAAGATCTTGATTTGTACATGAGCTGCACTTGCAAATCCACTTCTCCTTGAGTATTGCTGTTACCTAGCACAGAAACACATAAAGTACTGCTCTGTTCTACTGTTCTCTGCCCTAATCTTACTTACTCTTTTTCCTTCCATTAAAACCAATGAAAAAACACACCACCACCTCAAAACCCTCTCTGTCAGTTTTGAATATGGCAAAAGCTCTAGTAGACATGGATGTAGAGGGATTTTTTTCTGCATTGTATCTTGTTTTCTGAATGTTGACCCTCACAGAAATTCCCAACACTGATTTATGCTCAAAGAAAACCTTTCCTTCCACTTAAATAAAGCAGCAACCTGACACTGATATGATCAGTAAATAATCAGATATTATTTACTGATAATATCTGATTATCAGTAAATATTGAAGATTCTCAATAAATATTTTAGTCACCCCACATATTATATATGAAATTGACATCATCTACATATTTCAGGAAAAAAAACATCAGACTTCTACACTTAACACCACTGTATTTGTTGGAAGATTTAATGATGAAATATTTTAAGAAGAATGTAGAAGCCAAGAAAATAGATCCAAATCCACTAAAACACCACATAAAACTCTATTACAAAAAAGTGAAGCTTCACTGACAACTGCATTTAGGGTTACACTTGCTTTAATGGTACACCGCAAATATTATGTAGCAGTAAGCCAGAGGCTCATTAAAATTCTGTATCAGATTCACATACCCCTACAAAATAATAAAATCAGGCCATTTGACAAGATGTATTTTTCACAGTATATAGAAATGTTGTAATAATACCTTAGTCCAAATTTCTTAGCATAAATATCCAGCTCTATTATCTGGACCACTGAAACAAAGAAACAAAGTTGTTCAAACCCACCTCAGCTCCCACAGTGAACCTCAGAGATGCCTGGGTAAACAAGAGTGTTCATACCTATACATTCATTATTGCAGATATGAAAATCAATATTAATTCTTTCTGTTTATCCGTTCATCTGCACTTATTCATACCAGAGAGTGTCTTTGAAGTTCCCAGTCAGGAGAACAGCAGCTCCTGCACCTCCATCTCAGCAGAGTTGCACTGTGCAGCTGTGTGCTCCCCCTTGTCCACAGGGAAGATGAAAGAGGTGTGCTTTCCTCGTGGGGCAGTTCTGAGGCCTAAAGCAGGGAATGAGGAGAAAACTCAAGTTTAATAAAAGTTAGGTGGTCTTTTACAGTCTGTTTCCTGGCTTTGCTGAGAGTCCCCCATGTACATCACGCACCAGTGCCAAAATGGAATGCTGAATCATTTTATATCAAAGACAGCTGTGTTTGCTCCTCAGGTTTTTTGAAGGTGGTTCTGAGTGGCACCTAAAATAACCTGTAAGTGTAATTTGACTCAAATCAGAAAACTCAAGATATTTAATGTACAGAAACAATATTCTTATTTCTCTCACAGAATAGTGTCTCTGGACTCCTGGCCTTCAAACATATACTGGATTGCCATCCCAAAGAACTTATTTCCATTCTGGGTGGCATTTTTGGCCTTTCTTCTATTTTGTTTCAAGGCACTTCTTTTCAGCAGTAACTGTGGTTAACGGGGTAAAAATGAAGTGGAAAGTACAGCTGATCCAAAATGGATATGGTCATTGGCCTACTTGGTAAAGTGGATAAACTTTTTTAGAGAAGGGAAAATGGAACACAGAAAACCCCAAACAAACCTTTCTGTACCTTCTGCATGCATTGTTTGTCTCCGTGTACCTTTCTGAATAGGTGAAATGCTGATTCTTATTTGCATGCTTCTCTGTGTATTAGAAGGGCTAACTCAGTTTTTTTTTGGCTGCATGATAGAGAAATAATAACAATGAATGATTCAACTAATGAAAGATCCTGAATGAGACACTTTGGATGCTTGTTTCTGGCATGACAGGACATAGTGACTTTTATAGGTTGACTTACAGCTCAGTTTTAGCTGTGTAAAATGGTTGAACTGAGGATCAACTCCGTAAGCTCCCTATCACCTCCCTCTGAAATTTCTCAGTTATTTCAAATAGAGAAATAGCAGAGGATTTTCAAGGCATCTGAAATGAAATAATTTCTGTTTTCAACACCTATAAGAAGAATAATCTTCATGATTAGAAAGCCATGGGTTAGAAGAACTAAAATGGAATCAGGGGTTACTGACCAGGTTGTCAGTATGCTGTTAACATTCTGAGGGCTGATAATGGAATTTAGTTACTCACCCGCAGCTGTAAATGGAAGTAATAAAACAATGATTTTTTTAAATGGAGGACAAGAGAAAATTTTTCTTCTTTATCAGGGAGTTGTGAAGAGTAAATATTGTTTGAAATGGGCAAGGAAATTCATGGCAATGACAAACCATCTATGTACTTTCAAGGCACACGATGAAAAAATACTTGATGGACAAACTAAGGAAAGCATATAAGTGGCATTGGTGTTGAATTTCTAAACATTTATTTGGAATAACCTTTGCTACATTTTAAATATATTAAAATATAAAAAATGTAATATAAAGGTATTAAAACTCTTTAACCCATATAATTTTGTTTCCATTATTAAAATAGCTTATGAGATGGTGACCAATAAACAAAAGAAAAGAGATTCCCTAGGGAGACAACAGTTAAGAAATGTACAATCTTTCAAGTTTCAAATGAAAAGCAGTGAGGTTAAAAATAAACAGTTTCAGAAAAAAAAGAAGAAATTTCAACCAGAAATTAATTCTTCTGGCACAAATTTTTCAAAAATATAGAAAATACTAAACCATAATTGACAGCAGTATTCAGCTTGCTATGGAAGCTGACTCTGAGTGTATCCAGAGGACTCCAAAGATTCTGGTTCTAATAAAATAAGAAAGACTCATTTAAAGTTGTTTCCCACAAAAATTCTCTATATACTTTCCAACGCAATCTGTGTGAATTGAGACCTGAGGGCTTTAGAGACAAGATGTCTTGGAGTCTAAATGTTCAGTCAGAAAAAAACCTCATTAACATAGAAGTTCCTAACATAGAACTAGATAAAACTTAATTTCACCTTTGGGATTATGATTCCATTAAGGTCACTGTTTCCTATTCACTCATTCACTCATTTGTTCACCATGTTATAATGAACTGTTTCTGAGGAATAATATGAATGTCTCTTTATCTGCCCTACAATGGAAAAAAAAACAACAGAGGGAAAATAACTGTATAATGCAATCCATTTTAGATATTTTGTTCTACTACTATCATTCTCCCATCTTATTTTAATTTCATAAGAGAAAAGAAACACAACAGCTGCCTTTCTCTAATCTTGATGTCCTGGCAGTTTCAGATTAGTGGAAAACCCTGCAAACTGCTTAGTTTTACATTACCTCTAAGAGACATGATGACAACAAAGTTCTTTTGTCTTCTTGTAAGTAATACTTAGAGGGGAAAAAAAGGAATAGAAAATGGAGACTAAACATAGTGTCTCAACAAAGAGGAATCTGAGATACTCTGGTGTGACAGCAGAGGGTATACTGAACTGACCATTACTTCTGTGCAGCTTGTCTGGAGTATCATGGCCCACAGTTCAGAGATGTAGGGCATTAAAGCAAAGACCCAGCAAAGCAGGAAAAATCCCAGCAGTGGTGGGGCTAATGCTATAGATTACGTAGCCAGTATATATCAATTATTATTATACATTGAGTATTATTGCTTTCCAATCAACTTCAGACAAGAACAGCTAAATATTTCATAAGGCATAAAAAGTTTTACTTAACATGGACTTCCTCCCATTTCAATTAAATTCAAATGTGTCTTATCAACTCAAGTGCCTTTTAGACATGCCTACCTCTTAACTAGATTTTAATAATGAAATCCTGCAGATATTTTAAGAGACTTGCTTCGATTTTTTTCTTCTCATATTGAGGATCAAAAAAACCCCCACAAAATACATTACTGGATATGTCTAATACTACATATGCAGTAAAAAAAGGTTAGAAAGCTGAAGACATGTCAGAAATGGACTCTTCAGCAATTTAATTTAAAGTGCTTAAATTCTGCAAGACTTGGACAGATAATAATGGAATTGGTAAGTTTGCAAGGCTGATTTGAGCAGCTGAAAAAATGTATGAATGAGGTGCCACTGGAGACCTTGCTCCACATACAAACCAACACCCTTCATAAAGAGTGAGGTGTATTTCACATTGCCATCAACATCTACAGGATTCTGAATTTGCTTTTTTTGCCCTACTCGTAGTACTATGCTAGAATTTAACACCTTTGTACATTATTTATCTACTATGACAGATTTTGCCTTGACAGATTATTTTGCCTAGTGCCACCTCTTCTTTTATAACTACTTCTTTAATTTCTGTTACCTTGGTAGAGGTATTTATGTTCTGGTAATGTATCTAACTGCTACACTAGTTCTTCCTCATTTTCACTAGAGAATATTCATGCAGTTCTGGGAAAATTTATTTAATAGCTTTATGCATTTTGGGAATGCAGAAATAATTTCAGAATAAAATAACTTTAAAAATCGACTGGAGTGCATGTGTAATTAATACCATTTCTCTCCTCTGAGAGAATGATTGGTCCTGGGAATATAACTGCAGTTTATGTATCAGTAAATTCCATTTTTCCTCTGACTGAGGGGAATCCCTTCTTTTTGCAAAAACGATGAGCAGCTAAATTGAGTATGGAGAGAATAGATACGAAGATATTTCAATATTAGGTTCATATCTCTCTAGTATTGTTGTCAGTAACAGCTTCTATCATTAGGGATATTTGCAAGGTGTTACATAAAGCAGTATTAGGAACATTTTCTTAGTGTAGTTTCCACAGGTCTTGGATTCTTCGGAAGGTTTGATTACTTCTGAAATTCTAAGAAAGAGTAAAATTCTCTGAAAATACCAATGCACAGGCTCAATTGCTTCCACTAATGTCAATGAGAGATTTTGTTCCATAGCTTGAATTCCCAAGGCTGTTGGAAGGTTTATATTTATCAACAAGCTGACAGCATTCATTATTCTAAAAATGGCTGTAAATGTAACCCCTCTGATAATAGGTGAATTCCTGTCTTCAAATCAGTGTGGCAGCATCAGTTTGATGGATAAAATTTATAATTTATAATTTATTATTAAAGTTCAAGTTCAGAGTAAATTACTTCACACAGATGTTCATGAAGTTAGGGTGTGGATTACTTTGTTATGTAATCACCTTTAAAGTCTATTTTTTTACAGACAGATATCTTGATTAGAATTTTTTTCATTGTGTTCATCAATATTTGTCATTTAGGAGATTCAATCCCAAGACTCCTTTAGGTCAGCTTGCTTTGCAATTTTAGTTATTATCTAATCTTTTTTTGGCTATCAGTTCTGTTCTAGAACTATTTTTGCCAAACTAAACGACACCATGTAGGATGTGTTAAAGCAAGAATAATATTTTACTTACATTTCAATCAATCCAGATAATAACAATTAGTAAAAAAAAAAAAAAATATAGCACACATTAGCAAGAAAGTAGCAACCATTAAGGAAAAAATAGCTAAAATGTCTGTGAAGAAATGGGTTTCATTTTCAAATGAATAATTTTTCATATGAAAATTATTTTAATTCTACCTACAAATAACAACTTGAAACACTGAAAGAGTGTTTCAGGACAAAAAAAATATTATAAAAATAATTTAAATTTTACTTATGAATTTGATGAGATGCAACCTTGATGTAATACAACAACAACAACAACAACAACAACAATAATAAAATTAATAATTCAGTTTGGCCTCATGTTTTAAATATTTCAGGAAAAATACTTTCAGGAAAACCCCAATCTAAAGAGTATAACATGATCTAAGTAAAAGCTGCTATAGGAAGTGAAATTGTGGGCTCAAGTATCACATTTATTACATATTGCTGAGGATGGCAAGGGCATCTAACTTTCAGCAATGCAGATGAAGATCAGGCTGAGGCCCTTGACACAGCCTCTGATATGGCTCAGGTGATAGATGACATCCATGGTGCAGCATGTAACAGGGACACTAAGCTACCTCTGTATTTCTGCAGAAATGCATGACTGCAAAGTACCATATCTTGTTACCTGAAAGGGAAAAAGGAGAGAATGTAACAGTTTGAAATGCATGTGTTTAAAGTGCAATTTTACTTTTAAATGGCAATGATGTTAAAAAAAACATGTTCTGTTGAGTCATTAGGAGGGACCAGCAAATACCTGCAAATCCATGAGGGAATGGTCCTGACCTTTTACACTATCCAAGCTTTGTTGGGGGAATGAATTACTGATAGATTGCTAAATCCACCTTCTGCATCTGAATGTTTTGTGTTTTATCATTAAATTATGAAGTTGTGCTTTTCCTCTTGTCTGACATTTATTTCAAGCACATCGATTCGAGCTTTCTAAGTCACAGATATTGGTTATGTGCTACAGGCCAGGTGCTCTGTACATATGGAATAAATTACATTTTGGGACAGTGGTCAGATCTTAACTGTGATGTGGTGATCATCAGATGTTGGTTTTGTTTTGGTTTTCTTGATCACAAAGGTCTGCAGTGTACCTTAAACCATAAAAATCCTTTTTAGAGTAGTCTTAAAGGTCTGAGATATTCCCAGCAGGATTCAAGCAGATGACATCTGAAGCACTGATGATCAGAAATTATTATGAAAATGGATTCCTTACTTTCCAAAAGTAGTACCTCAGAAGAAAATCTGACAAACTGACTGCTAAGGACTTCCTGAAATTTGTAAATCAGAAATGGCAGGAATTCCAGGTATTTAAATGTAATTTATCAGCGGTATTGTGAAATAATCCTGTGAACACTATTTTAATTGTAATTAGTTGTGAGTTGATTTTATATTTTAATGGAAGAGGTTTAATATTTTAATGGTTTCCCTTCATAACTTTGATGTAGATTATATTTTTATATTTTTTTAAAAATACATGTTTTTCTTGAAAAGTTTGTTGGTTCTGTTTCTCCTAACAGAAAGATATCATTAATCTCACTGAAGTCAAAATTTGTACAGAAGGGAAATAGATTTTATTGGACCCATGATATAGTTAGAAAGAAAAAAACCCTACTTAGACAAGTAATTTTTTCCCCCTATTTTTAATTTTATTTGTCATTTCAGTCTCTTTAAAAAATCTTGGTTTTTTTGGTCTTCGTTAAAATGTATGTTTTATTTCTCAGTCACAACAAAGAAATCTAATCTTGGAACATTTATACCATCAATCTTAATTTTATTGCTGTCAATTCATTGAAATCTATGGTAATTACTCATCTCTTTCATATTTCTGTTCCTTTTCCCAGCTCTATAATATTTCAAATAATTCTCAATACTGGAACTTTTATAAAGAGTAAATTATTCTCACCCATTTTTCAACAAGAAAACTGTCTAATCCCACAGAATACTTTAAATTAAATTCAGTGGCAACAAAGAAAAAAAAGAAAAATCAAGAAAGATAAAACATATTTCTTACTGATTGAAAAAATTAGGTACTGCTTTACAGCAAGTCATTCAGGGAAACTTTATGGGGGGAAATGGAAATATTTTATAAAATTAATTTCTTTATTAGCATGTTTCATTTTTTTCCTGCAAAAGCTTCCAGGTTTTGTCTTTATTTGAAAAAGTGGTCATAATTATATTGCAACTGGCTTGAGTCTCTGGAACTGGTCAAATCAGAGAAGAAATATTAATTAAGATGGATTTATTTTCAGTGTAACTTACATATATTCAAACATATATATAATGACAGAATTCAGTCTAAACATTACTACTTTAAGCTATTCCTGCAAAACTGTCCAGAATTTTATATCACCCTTACTTCTAAGTAGACTAATGCATCACCTGCACATACGAGGGCTGCAGTGAATATCATTTTGGAGAGCCTTCAGCATTTGATCTGATATCATCTATATTAATATATAGAAATAATCAAACTCCATTGTAAGTGTTCTACAGCTGGATCATCCTGTGTATGTACATACATCTAAAAGTTACTGTATTTGGATGTATATTTCTGGTTGCTCAGTTTGTCTAACTCATAAAGGTCATGACTCAAGATGTTTGGCAGGATGACATTTGGAGGGAAAAGGAGCTAGTTGTTATGGAAGCAAAAAGAGATAAACAGAAATGCAGAAGGAAGCACTAAATGTCAAGCACTTCAAAACCATTCCACTTTACATGTCTTTTATGTTAAAGTATTTCCATGCAAATTCTTAACACAGTTTGGAGAAGTGGCTCAACAGTAGACAGAGATAAGGTGTAATAAAAAATAGGTGTTGGGGAAGAGACTACATTTACTTTCATAACATGAGAAGACCTAAACTCCAAAATCAATGTCACCAGTGACAGGGGAGAAGAAGAGAGAAGATGGTTTGCCCCACATCCTGCCAGGACATTAGCACTTGGCCAATGCAGCAGGAAGTGCAGCAGCAAGGTTTTCTCTGATTTTTTAACTGATGTGTCACAACCAAGGAACCAGATAGATGAGATGCCAGACAGTCAGTGGAAAATGTGCTCTGTGTGATTTCAACCAGACACTAAATTCAGGCCTCCCCACCATGAACTGTTATAAGGGGAGAAGGGTTCAAGACCTCCTTTTTTATTAGGTTTGAGCCCAAGTCATACACAGCATTTGCTGCATTGGAGAATGCAAAGATCTCTGCACAAAAGCCTTGTTATTACACAGTAGAGCTAGAGGTGCTTTTCAAATGAAAGCACCTAGTCTGCTCTAAGTGGCATATTACCACATTTAAATTCAAAGTTTATTTTATAACAGAATTACTATCTTGACTTGATATTAGCTGAATCTGAAGTGTAAAATCCTTGTTTCACTGGTGAAAATATGAATTTCATTATTGCCTTTAGTGAGGCTAAATTAAATTTCAGCTGAGGCATAGTGACTTGGTGAACCAATAATGATTTGCACCAGTTGAGGATTTGACCCAGATTTGCTGAGCACGGCTGCGCTTTGCACTATGGACACTTGCCCACTGGGAATAAGGTTAACCATTAGCTTACTTTACAGGCAGAACTGCATCCATCAAAAGGTCAGAACTCCCTGTCAGGACTAGCTCTAGGTGAGTTTCAGAGACTGCTGTAAAAGTGCCTTAATGAAATGCAGAAGACAATGCAGCATCCCATAAGCCACTTTTCAGCAAAGGAGAATATATGACATTCATATAGAAGAACATATGATAGATTATCCTTTCCTCCATTATTGCTGTGGTTTTCTTTTTCTAATAGTTTCAGACACAAAGCTAAACACTATTTCATTTAGTTTTGAGGCCATATTCTAATAGTAACTGTATGAGAAATAGTCCCAAGCCTTTTGTACAGGTAATTTGATACCAAAACAGATTCAGCATTTCTGTTAAGAATTCAGCCTGACCTTCTGATAAACCTTGATCAGCACTTAGGAGTATGTTATATTTTCATCAGTCAGAACCAAACTTTTGCTCAAATAAAAGGTATTCAGTCCACTAATAGAAATTGTTTCCTTATCCAGAAGATCTCTGATCCACTAAATGCGGAACTTTCAGCTCTGGCTGCTTACCATGTTCCTCTACTGGAACCATAAAGAACCATGTGCAGCAATGTAGGAACAGCACTTAATTTCTAATAGTCTGGATTGCCTGTGCCATTGCAGCATTTGCCCCATTTATCCTATGAAGGGCATAGCAATTGTGCTTTACCTAATTTCTTTTTTATTAAAATGTCTTTTTAAAAAGATATCTCATCGTTTGGTGTTCATGGTCTTCTGGCTCTGACTGAATTATTAGTTGAAGGCTAAGTGCTCTAGATGGAGGCATTTAACTTTGGAGGGTTAGAGGCAAGGGAATAAAACCTTTGTAGGGGACATTATCTCAGTAATCCATCTCCCTTATATAGTTTCTGCCTTTGTTGTAGATATCCATAGTAGTCCCAAAAGTCCAGAAAAGTCACCATATTAGACACCTTCCAGGCCTTCCTGCAGGCTCTCTGAGTGTCCAAGGCCAGCTGCATCCCTCAAAGGAGAGCCTGAGGGCAGATTTTGCACATGTGGTACGTCCAGACTGTCTGAAAGTCTGCATCTGGGCACCCCTGCTCCCAGTCTGGCACCTTCCCAAAGCTCAGTAACTGCAAGAGAGGCAGGATTTGTGGCACACTGTGCATTAGAAGTGCTCCTTCTCTGTACATGAGGGATAAAATCCATTTAAAAAATCAGAGAATATAAATATTTTTTTGTATTGGAACAAAGGACACAAGGTACCCAAAAATGTGAACCGTTTAATGTAATTTAACTATTAAGTGTGCATCATAGCTCTTAAATATCAAAAGTAATGAAGAAAAAACATACTGGGTAGCATCAGTCCATATTTATGAGTTACTTTTGGGCTCTGGTGTGCTACTGTAGGAATTGCAGTTGTGTGAACTGTAAAATAAAATGCCAGTGATCACCATCCAAAAGACTGGCTTTACTCCAAAGCATTGTGGCAGAAACAATGTTTTTATTTTGTATTTGCAGAATAGGAAAGCTTTGCAAAATCTTAAATGTCACTGCAAATGCTGACTTCTAATGTGCATTTCAATAACAGAACAGATAATTATCTACACAACAGGAAAAACAGTAGGGATAGTAATGCTAAAGGAAGGAAGTGAAAAACATCATAAATGTAGGCAGAGGTAGGCCAGAAAGTGCTTGAGTATTTAACTGTGACATGCAGCTTCTTTGCACAATGCATGCTTGAGGAGAGATTGACAAAAGGAATAAAATGAGTTCCAAATATAGACACTATGTGTAGTTTAAAAGATTATTATGAGTAGACCTATTAACCTGGCTGGAAAGGAATATAAAATACAGCATGAAATAGTTGGAAATAGCATGTGGTGAAGTACTCTGAAAGAAACATGAAGAGATCAATTATCACTGTACCTGCAACAAAATCCACAGAACAAGAGCAGAATTAGGCAATTCTTACATCATTATTTTGTGTTGAAGTATATAAAGCTAGAAAGCTAGATGCTGGCTATAACAAGACAATAAAGGAACACACCACATCAAAAACTTTTCAGTTTGATACAAGATTTCACTTGACATCCAAAAAGCACTCAGAGATATGAATAATTAGACCAGAAAACCTGGAGCATACAAAGCAAAACTTTTCATTCCAACATGGGTTTCTATCTCATGTTGCAGCTGTGATAGCTGTAGCATATAATGTTTTTTCCATTGGAAGATACCAAGTCCTTCCAAAAGCAAAATCCATGAGCACTCCTAAATACTACAGAAGACAGATAAAAGGTCATGGAATCTTAATGGAATAGATGGCTGCTATGGTGATGCTATCCTTGACACTTAGGTAATAAGTAAGGTAAGTAATCACCAGATTAATAGCTTTTACACATATTTCTCAGAAAGGTTGTCCAAGGTAAAGAAGCATTATTGTCCCTGTGCAAACAGCAATCCAAAGCACAGACAGAACATCACATCTAATTACAGCTGCACAGTAAATCTGAAACATATCTGGGAACAGAGAATAAGGTTACCAACTCCCAGGCTCAGATTCTATCTGCACAAAAACATTAGAGAGATCATCTTACTAAGTTACACTGTATGAAGAGAATTGGAATAGTAGCCATCAGACAACCATTATATTTGTACAACACTTGAATTTATAGGATCTGGTTTAAATCTTCTTTATGGACTTGAAATGGTGAAGTTAGTGGAGTCCCAGTGGAGCCTGTGAAAGTGCTCTTAGATCAGAACGTAGCAGAGAATCATGACATATATGCTTGAGGTAAAAAACAGCTTTCTAAAGTAATATAGGATGAAGGCATAATTTTTTGCAGAATGAATTCTCTCAGAGAATATTGTGGACTGACTGGAATGATCCCCAAAAAAGCAAAGCTTTTTATTCTGTGATAAAAACAAAAATCCATCCATAAAGTTTTCATTAAGAATTTTACAATTATTTGTTATATAATTTAACATTCAATGCACTTTAATATCATGCTCTTTGATACTCTTCTGTCAGGCATAAGTTAAACAGTGATGCAGCAAACCAAAAAAGGCTTTGAAACCAACAAAACCTTATTTGCACTCATTTAAAGCCCAAACCTCCACTTCAGTGCACAGAACTTCTCAGACTGCACCTGCAGTCTAATGGAAAAAACAAAACAGTCTACAGCAGGTTCAGCCAAGGCAAAGAACTTTCTGAAATTCAGCAAAGACAAATGCAGTGTTTTTTCTGCACCTGGGGAAGAACAACCCCCCTGCACCAGGACAGGCTGGGAGTGACCTGCTGGAAAGCAGCTCTGTGGAGTAGGACTTGGGGGTGCTGGTGGACAACATCTATCCATGAGCCAGCAGTGTGTCCTGGGGTACATTAGTGAGAGCATTGCCAGCAGGGAGGTGATCCTGCCCCTTGCTCAGCCCTGGTGAGGCCACATCTGGAGTGCTGTGTCCAGTTCTGGGCTCCTCAGCACAGGAGGGATGTGGAGCTCCTGGAGCTGGTCCAGTGGAGGGCAAGAAGGATGGTTGAGGGACAGGAGCCTCTTATGAGGAAAGACTGAGAGAGTTGGGCCTATTCAGCCTTGAGAAGAGACAGCTGAGGGAGAACCTCATCACTAAGTATCTGCAGGGAGATGTCAAGAGGACAGAGCCAGGCTCTGCTTGGTGGTGCCAGGCAGCAGGACAAGAGGCAATGGGCAGAAACTGATGCACAGGAAGTTCCAGCTGAATATGAGGAAGAACTTCTTTCCTGTGTGGGTGACCAAGCACTGGAACAGGTTGCCCAGAGAGGTTGAGGAGTCTCCTTTACAGGAGATATTCAAGAACCATCTGGATGGAATTCTGTGCAATGTGCTCTGGGATGACCCTGCTGGAGCAGGGATGGTGGACCCCATGACCCACAGTGGTCCCTTCCAGCCTACTCATTTTGTGATTTTGTCATTCTGTAACAATTTTTTCCTCAAGTAGTTGATGACACCGAGCTGATTTGTGTAGCTGGTATGCTGCAGGGAAGGGATACCCTCCAGAGGGACCTTGACAGGTTTGAGAGGTGGGCCTACGTGAACCTCATGAAATTCAACAAGGCCAAGAGCAAGGTCCTGCACCTGGGTCAGGGCAATCACCAGCATAGAATGGGTGATGATGGGATTGAGACCATCCTTGCAGAGGACTTGGGGATACTGTTGGATGAGAAATTGGACAGCAGCTGTGTATTAGTTTTGCATGGGGAAGCAGAGGTGACTTCTGTGAGAAGAACCCAAGGAGCTCTGCCCATGCTGGTGAGACCCAAAGCCAGGTGGTTCCAAGATGGACCTGCAGCTGCCCAAGGCAAGTCCATCAGTGACAGTGGAAGCATGTCTGGGATAACATCTAAGAAGCTGACTGAGCCTGCTGTGCAACAGCAGCCAGGAGATAGGAGTGGGAGCACGTGAGAGAAACAGCCCTGCAGGCACCGAGGTCAGGGAAGAGTTGGAGACAGGACTTGGGGCAACAGTTTTAGACTTGAACAGAATAGGTTTAGATTGGACATAAGGAAAAAAGTTGGTGGTAAGAAATTGGAATGAGTTTCCCAGGAAGTTGAGGGTGCCCCATCCTTGGAAAACTTCAAGGCCACAGTCAATGGGGTTTGAGGAAACTGATGTAGTGGATGGTGCCCCTGCCCCTGGTGGGAGGTTGGCCTGTAACCTTTAAAAGCCCCTTCCAAACAAACCATTCCATGGTTCTATGAAGTGCTGACTGTAACACCACCAGAAATGTAATGGAGAAGCCTGGGCCTTTTGTGAGTTTTTGGAACATATTTCAATAAATTGATGATGAGACTGAAACAGAAATTATGTCACAGATCTTGTTCCTCCACCATCTGTTTCTCAAGAAAATGTCTTACTCTACTGCCCCTGTGCTATAATTTTACTTTAATCAATAAACCCGTACAAATTGCACTTCCTAGGGCTTCATATTAACTACCTTGTCATAAATAACTTACAGGAAAGAAACTGTATTACAATTTTTTCCCCACTGTAAATCTGTCACCTTTCTCAACACTATCACATTGAAGTAAGGAGAGCCAGGAATGCATATATTAATTTATAAAACCCAACCATGCTAATTTTGAAGGATGAATGATGAGGCAATTTCTCTCTTTCTAGCCCAATTCCTTATTTTTTTTTTGGAATCTCAATATACTTCTAAGATAAAATGCTTAAAATGAACTTCAAATTTAAAGCATCATTTATGACTCTGAAGTTGTATTGAAAGATGTGACTGAAGGCTGACTGCATTTTTAAAACAATATAATATTATTATCATTATGGTATACGAGCAAAATTCTTTCTGACTTTAAAATTTTGTAATTTCTTTCTAAAATAAATAAAGCAATAAAGTAAAAAAGACAAACTTGCACTGCTTTGAACATTTTTATTTCCTTCCTAAATGCATGGCTGAAATTACATCTTGGTTAATTGACACTTCTGAATTAACATAATCACATAATTAGAAATACAACCATCGGGAGAGAGGGATGGATTTTTAATCTAAGTTTTAGTAATGACTAATTTTTCTAAACTAAAATAAGTAGCATTGTTTTGTTTGCTTTTTGCAGGTGAAATCATTGATGATCTGAACTTTTAGGGTTTTAGATGGTTGGTTTAAATTTTTGAGCTCTGGATAGCAAAGTCCAGTTGCTTGAATTATATTTTGTATTTTTTTTTTTAGATATGGAGTTGCAATAGAAAGATAGGATTGGAAAGGACTTATTATTTGACTTTCATTTTTTACATTAAATATATAAAATGTATTTAAAAAGTGGGGAAAATGTTTAATATTAAAGACTATTCTGTAGTGGGAATATGGTGAGTTGACTTTGGGTAACTGCCAGACACCCTCCCAGCTGCTCTCTCACTCCCATTCCTTAATAGGACAGGGAAATAAACAACCTTAAAACACTTGTGGGTGGAGATAAAGATAAGGAGACCATTTACCAATTGGTGTCACAAGCAAAACAAACTCAATTTTGGAAAAATTAACTTAATTCCACAACAATTAAAAGTTTAAACAGATGGTGAGATATAAAAATAAAACACCTTCTTCTCAGGCACTTTTTCCCATCAGATTCAACTTTGCTCCCTCGTTTCCAATGCCTTGACCTCCTCCCTCACCAGGTTTTGCAAGGAAGGTGGGGAATGGTGATGGAGATTGTGATCAGCACATAATGGTTTCTCTCTGCTGCTTCTTTCACCTCATACTTTTCCCTTGTTCCAGAACAGCTCCTCTCCATGGGCTGCAGTCCTTCAGGATAAAACCTGCCCAAACATTGGGTCCTCCATGAGCTGCAGTGTGAAAGTGTGAATATAGCAACAGCATGGTTACACAGGCCACAAGGGAATGTGCTCCAGTACCTGGAGTACCTGTTTCCCTTCCTTTCTCTTTTTTTTTCTTCCTCACTCCTCATTGCTATGTGGTGTTTTGCTCTTCATATTAAATGTGCTTTGCCAAGGGCACCATCAGCTTGGCTGGTGAGTCCATCACTGTCCCCTGGCTGGTTTGTTACAGATCCAGCTGGAAACTGCTGTGTCCAGCACAGGGCAGCCCCCCGGTCTCCTCACAGAGGCCAAAACCTTGGGACCTACACCTGATATATACTAACACTGCCCTTATATTTTCTATTTAAAACATGTACAAAAGCACTTTCAAAAAACCCCAAAACCAAAAACCTTGGAAGGAGGAATTGAAAAAGTGTACTACTATGAATGCTTCAAGAAAAAAAAAAAAAGAAAACCAGATAAAAGAGGATGGTATTGTTATGATCTGCAAGAATGTAAAATACTTTTTGGAATGAAGAATAAAACAATCAATTCTGCCTGCCTAGAGAAGATGGAAACTGAATTAATGGTTTTGAATTACAGCTTGGAAGATTTAAGATAGATATGAAGTAAAACTTTCTCATAACATGGATCATGACAACACTCAAACAGATTGCCTGAAGAGCTTTTAGAGTTGCAGTCCTTGGAAATCTCCAAGGACAGGTTAGGTAAGCATCTATCAGAGCTGACAGGTGCAGTTGATTTTGCCTGTGGGCAAAAGCATAGAGTAGAAGACCTCTGGAGGTCTCTTTCAGACTGTTTTTCTCTCTTTCTGTGATAAGCAGAGATTTAATCTACCAGTACACTCATGACTTCAATAAAGGTATTTATAAAAGAAAGTCCTTCTCAGAAAGACATTTGCAGAGATGTCTGGGTTTTTGAAAGTAAATAAGAATGCATAAAAGGTATAGAGCTCCTGGCTGAAAATGTAACCCACAATTCTTTTTCTGATAAAAAAATAACATCTTACATAGATTTTCTCAAGACTACAGGTGACAGTTGGGTTTGAATTTTCAAGGTGTGCATAAAAAGCCACGCTGCCTCCCTCACCATTATAAACAGAGCAAAATACTGAAACACATTAATCTCCTATATGTTGTAGACATATGTCTACAACATATTACTTTTATAGAGAAAAAAACCTTAGTAATGGGCACTTAAATTACACTCAGACAATGGTATGTCTTTGCCTGGGTAACTGCCCACACTTTGTCTGCATGGAAATCTCTAAGGCTAGGGACAGGTTAGGTAAGCATCTATCAGAGTTGGCAGGTATAGTTGATTCTGCCCATGGGCAAAAGTATAGAGTTGATGACCTCCTGAAGTCCCTTTCACATTGTTTTGTCTCATTCTGTGATAGGCAGTGATGTAGCTTGCAAGTACTCTCTTGACTTCAATAGAACTTCCTTATTATGAGAAACTTGGAGTTCTTTCACTGAATAATCTGACCAAATACCTGCAGTTACAGACATTTGCACACCTACACCTGAGATTTCCTATGCAAGCAGTGGAGAGGAACACACACATTGCTCAGCTCACTTATTTTCAATGTTGCCTTTAGGATGAGACAAGTTGTGTCCTGGACATACCTCTTTATTTCCAATGACCATGAAGAAAACAAGAAATGAGCAGCTGAAAAATGGACATTTGTATTAAACAGGCAAGTAAATGAATATCACTCTTCCTTGGATAGATTTTTCACATTGTATATCATCACTTCTCTTCATACAGCTTCTGTGGAATAGAAAGAACTGTTGTCTTCTTTGTGAAGATGTGGAAATGAAGCACAGGACAGTTAAAAGGATTACTCAAGGTCCCAGCACAAAACTCAGCAGAAGAGAAGCCTAAGTTTGTCAAGTCTCTGACTGTTCCACAGAATATTTTTTGGTAACAAAAATTATTTTTTTAATGAAGCATGTGTTTCTAAGACAGTCATCATCTCAGGGATTGGAGCTCTAGAAGCCAGTGTCTGAAATGTATATTTAGTTCTAGAAATGGAGAGCTGGGCAGGGAAAGGAGGAAAGACGTTAAGAGTAGAGACGATAGCTTTGCTACAGTGTAGGAAAAACACGCAACAAAGAATCTTTAGGACACACAGAAGTTCTTTGTGACACATATTAAAGCCCTAGCTTCTTTTCCAGCTCCCATGATATGCTCTATAACTATTTCTTCATACAGCCAGCTCTTATATTAAATTCATTATCTTATATTGGGGATAAATCTCACCTCAGATAATGTACCCTGCTTCTCAATACACAGAGACTGCAAAGAGCATTAGATTCACATTTAAACTGGATCAGATGGGAATTACTAGATTCAAGTTTTTCTGCAGAAAACCTCTTTATAATATGACTCTTATGTTGTCATGTACTTAATTTTACATCCATGGTTTATAAATTCTATTTAAAAGTATTTATTGAAGATACAGGACAACTAATGAGCAAAGGAATTTTAGATAGTAATATACTATATGCCATAAAGCTCTATTTAAACCCAATGGTATTAAAATTATAAGTTCAAGCATTCTAAACTAGCAATTAGAAAAATCAAAACTGCAAAAATCAAAATGACCCTGACAATTATTTGTATTCCATTTCTGGTTATTATCATGCTAACATATTTAGCTGCGCAATCAAATCTCACTTACATTTTCCACAGGGTTTCTCCCTCAGGTGGTGCACAAAAATCATGAAGATGAAGCTGTCATCTTCTATTGGAAATTATATATATCTCAATTTTAAAAGAGTTGAATCATTCACTCAAATCTTTATACAAATATATCACAGGAATTGCAGAAATAGTGTATTCCAGGCAAGTGGCTCACTTTTCAGATTCAGTCACAGCAGTGTATGCCATTGTCACATAAGGACTGAATCCTCCTGAGTTCAGTGGGGAGCAACATGCACAGAGGAACTCTCAGATTAAGCCTTTTTTTTGACCCAGAGATGGGACAACTGAGAGGCATTTTAAAAAGTTTTGTTCTATTTTTAGTCTCATGTGAAGGGTGAGACAATACAGGTGTTATAATTCATGCCATCGCAATCAGAAGACAACTACTTCTCAATTACAACAAATTACAAGCATTTCTTGGCCTATCAGCTTTTGCTGCACTATGCTGCAAATGCCTTAAAGCCAATAATCTAAAATTACCCCTCGTGGGTCCTACTACAATGTATCTTTCATAGCTCTATTTCTCTAAAGTATCGAGTCTTATTTGCAAGGCCATCTTTTGAATCTTATTTCTAGTTCTATTTCTCTCTCAACAACGTCTGTTCTATTCCATGGCATTTCTAAGTCAGCATTTCTTATCTCAGAGTTTGTATACAGACCCACACTATGCGAGCCTTCTGTCAGGCTTTGAGAATTCTCTACAAATCCATTTCCCACAAAGAACTCATTAAATATCTCCAGTGTGATGCAGCAAACTGGCATGAAAACACCTCTCCAACAGTTGTTAAAGTAGACACGTGGCTCATTCAAAACTCACAAACAGTTTTGGGCTACACTGGTAGATGCTTTTCATGGAAACCACGAATCATACAGACCATTATAGCTTGACTTCCTGTGTCTTTAGGACAGTTTCCCTGCAGTTCCCTTTATGTCAAAATGAAAGTATATTCTTAAAACCTTTCTTCAACAGTGACAAAATGGTACAATTATTTAGCAGTTGTATAGATTTTTCATATGACCACATCCAAGAATTTTTTGGAGATGGAAAGACACAGGCAACATAGAAAGAAACTGTATGCCTGAATGTAAAAATAAATGGACTACTTGAAGTTGAATACTTTAAAATAAAAGCTTTCCTTAGATTGAAAATGGGAAGAAACTTTTTCTTTTGTAATCTTATCCTGTCACTCATTTCACATTGACTAGGCTTATTTTAGAATAACTAGGTAAATTAGAAAATGAGGGGTAATTTACCCAATTCTGAAAAAAAAATCTTCAGTAAAATCCATAGGTTTTTAGAATGGTTTGTCTCCTAAATTGTCATGCAGCCCTTTAACACAATGTAATTTGTCACTAAGAAGAGATCTAGCTTACTCAAAGTCATTATATTTTATTCTAAGAGGGTGAAAAATATCTCCTTTGTGATGATAAGGTTATAAAGAAGATAGGAAAACATAATAAAAGAGCTCTCAAAAACTATAATGCTCATAAAAGGGTTTTCTGCCATTAAAATACACAGGTTGAATTGAGTTTTGTTATTTTGTCAGGAATGCCCTGGGCTAGGAAGACTGAAATGGAAAGGAAGATTTGATGTCATTTCCAATGAACATAAAACATTATTTGGGGTTTTTTTTCTCTTTGTAAAAATTAGGAACAATTATTTTTTTGCCTTACAAAGCACTGAAGAAAGCGCCGTATTTTCTCATAACTTTATTTCTAACAACCATGAAATACTATCTTTTAAGAAAATCACAATCTGCTTTTCCTTTTTTCTTCCTTTCCATAGTTACCATGACAACCATAGAATTTTGGTAGGGATAAAACATTTGACAAGCACATTGTCTTTCTGCTTTTAAAGTCTTCATAGCAAAACAGATGATCAGACAGGCCTTATTAAACAAGGCTGCACTTTACACAAGTGGGAAAACTACACAAATAACCTGAAGGTCAGGAAAAATGGGATTTCCTGTCAAGACCATGATATAAAACAACAGGATTTGTCATTGCAGTAACAAACATTAAAATTGTGATTTACTTTGTTATGTGAGCTGTGGGTAGGGAAGGATATCTTCAGCTAGGGTGAATAGACGAGATACAAATGGGTAAAGGTGTCCAAAGAAATGCTAAACATTCAGCCCAGAGCAATATCAGTCCAACTTCTCAATTAAATTAGAGAAGTTTAAAGAGCAGTACAAACCCTAAACATTCTCTGAGGAGCCTCATCTTGTTTCAGATCACCAAGACATCAGAAATGTCAGACACCAATACATCTTTTCCTAGATATTAAAACTATTAAACAGCTTTTGATAAGACTAAGGACAAGTATTTGAAATTCTTGGCAGTCTAATTCAAATTGAAATTGTGGTACTTCAAAAAAAGGTTTCATTCTGATTTGGAACTAAAACTAAACCTTAAAAAAACCTCCTAGAAACAGAAATGGGGAAATTATATAATTTTGAGGTGATTTTTGCTTAGCTAAAATGAAAAAACAAGCTGAAGTAATAATTTTTTTTGTTAATTTTGTAGATTTGCAGAATTTATCCTATGTGGGGTTTTTTATAATTATTAGTTAATGGCATATCAGCAGCAGATTATTCACATACAGCACTGCTACTGGCATGTGACAATAAGGAAAAAATATTGAAACATTTTACTTTTCTTTAGATCAATCCCTAAACTGATACTGGCATTTTTCAAACACTGGCCCTCTTTTCTTTTCCCCAGAGTAAAACACTTCATTACAAACGCAAACAGGAGATTATTTAATGTAAGTATCTAATGGCTTTGTGTTTTCTTTTCAAAGCTGTCTTTACCTAGAGAATTTTAGTTAAAACTAAATCTTTCTAAAACATTTCCATTCTACATAAAAGCATATTTTTCAATGACATACATTTACCTGAAAGAATTCTGATCAGTTCAGCTGGCTGTAAACAACTCTTTGTTTCTCTATTTAATTTGCATATGCAGTGGCATCAACACAGCACAAAATGTTTAAAACATTGGGATGTATGTTGTGGGAGAGCCACAACACTGTATCACTCTTTTACTACTAAGCTCTGACTACTTCAAACTCTGAACCAAATTTTCAGAGTTTTTGTGGGGGGGAAAAAAAGAAGGATTTTTTCTCTTAGCCAAGAGAAATTGGAAGTTCCCATAACTAATAGTTCTTGCTGCTGAAGGCCTGATGAGTACCCAATATCTTAAGTACATACATTGGTACTGGACAAGCTGCCAAACTCCATCTGCTCAGCGACATTTGTAAAGACAAATCAAACAAATCAATCGTGTTGCTTGAGAGCCACAGTTCAAAACTAGCCTTGGAGGTAATCAGAAGGAATTCTGCTTAGTAGTAATAGGGGATGCATTTTTGACATTTGACAGGCTCATTTCACATGTCTAGCTAAGCCATAAGTAATTATTAATTTTAGCCAAATTAGACCATCACAGCCCATGTCTGGACAAGAATATGGCACAAATCTTGTTGGGTGGGCAGGGTCAGGGATGGGTGGCCAGGGGGAGCACTCCACGTGGCTGCCTGTGACAAGAGGACACCATGGGGCTCTGCACTGGGACCTGTCAGGTTCAAATGCTTTATCAGTGACCTGAGGTAGTAATGGAGTTTACTTTCATCAAGGTTGCAAGTGACCTCGACCTCAAATTTGGGAAAACAGTAAATGTGATGAAGGACAGCACCACCACCCAAAGGAATTCAGGCAGGATGGAGGAAGGGCCCAACAGGAATCTCAAGAAATAAAACAAGTATTGCACCCCAGGCACCAACACATGCTGAGGACTGACAAACTGGCAGAGATCACTGAAGTATTTTCTTATAATGAAATAATATTTGAAGACATTGGAGGGCACATATCAGTACTGTTATAGATGGATAATGAGATGATTTGCTCTCACAATGAAAAAATAACTATTGTGTGAATATTAAGAAAAGCTTTAGTGCTGTATAGTTATGTTATTGTAGTTTAGATGTGCTCTGTTCTCCCCCTTTCCCCCCCTGTATTGTGACCATCAGACAGCCTGGCTTGTCTAGCACAGGTAAAGTTAAGGCTGCGCATGTGTCCCTTGCATGGGGCAGCTGGGAATGGAAAAGCTTGGTGCACAGGGGGTGAGGCATGGCAACACCTGATCTCCAATCAGGTTACAAGCAAGCAGTTCCCACTGATAAATGGCCAAGAAGAGCTGACTGACAGACTTTGGGAGGGGCCAGGGCTGGCTGATGCAGCCCCCAGGGCTATAAAAGAGCATCCATAAGATGAACTGGCCACATAGTGTGCACGAGGGGCAGTTCCCAGCACTGCAGCTTTTTCCTTATGTAGTCCTTTGTTGTATTTTTGTTAAGGTTTAATAAACCTTTTTAAATTTTCAAAGTGAGCAGTTGTGTCTCACAGTACTGATATTCCTGTTTATATTGTGTTTGGTCACATCCCCCTAAATTCTGGTATGACAGGGAGAAATACAACTTTCATCAGATTCTGTTCTTCTGAGTGGTACAA
Organism: Passerina amoena; assembly: GCA_013401095.1. Lineage (NCBI taxonomy): Eukaryota > Metazoa > Chordata > Aves > Passeriformes > Cardinalidae > Passerina > Passerina amoena. The sequence goes on along the minus strand of WBNP01002529.1, from coordinate 2,207,945 downwards.
GGAAAAACACCACTGAAATTTATTACCAATTAAAAAGATGCAAAGAAAGCAACTTCTCTGGAGTCCTTCAACACACTTAGGAGTTTTTCTCATATGTGTCTGTCTGCACGTGCAGTAGCACAGTTACATGCTTAGTCATTTTTAGTACAATTAATAAAATATTTGGTATACAGGCAAAAAAATTGCCATGGATTTTCCTTCTAATAATTTCAAAATCAATTAACCTTGAAGAAAAGACTGTGAACAATAGTCTGAATTATGCCGTATTTAAAATCTTAGCCTTTGCAACACAGAGCAGGAAATTCCATAAAAAACAAATTTGAAGGATCAGCTTCTTCTTAATTATCGTCATTTTTCATTCTTTCACTTCTGGTGCTATTATAAGTTGAAGGACAGAGTACACAAACAACAGCCTCTCAAGCACATCAAAAAGTTTCCTCTTAATTCAAGGGAACACAATGTTTTTATATATCATGCCTGTCTTTGAACTATTTTGTGTTCAAAAAATGCTACTGCAGACATTGAACAGGAATATAAAGACTTCATTATTATTAACTAGGTATGTTTAAAAAGGATCAATTAATTATGTTGCAGTTCTGGTATCTGAAATGATGTTTCCTTAAATAATTTGCAAATAAATCCTAAAGTTGACAATCAGTTGACAACTGATACGTGTCATGTAATAGGCTGGGTGGTTGCTTAGGAGTGAGGTTAATTAAAAAGAATTATTACAATTTTTCAGACACCACACACATCCACTGATGGATTTCAAGCCCAAGAGGGTCTATCAATAGGTCTGTCTTTCCCTGGCAAAAGCAATAATGGAAAGTACAGTAACAAATTACATTGATAAATGTATGGAAAAAATTTTCATACACATAAAAAGTAAATCTGATTTTGTCTTTTTAGGTGACTACAAATCTGATTGGCAAAGGCAATGTCAAAAGCATGTCACTGGTCTTATTATGTGACTTTCTAACTAAAATTTGACATTCAGCAACAATCAGTGTAAAATATTTGTGTTATGTAGACCAGAAAAATATTTTTATAATTATACTCTCTCCAAAACTAATTGGAAATGAAAAATCTTAAACAAATTAATGAGTTAAGTGTTGTCTGGTCTGGACTCAGTGTTATATAGTTTCTGTATTGGTGATTAGAAACACATAATAAAATCAATTTTTACAAAGTTTTCATGTGACATGATTATTGACTCAAGTGATAAATAATATATGCAAAATTCTGAATCACTCAGTTATCTGAATTCATTTTTAAACATCATGCATTTTAATGCTGCCATATGCAAGATTGTGCATCTAGGAACACAGAAAGTAGGTCACACTCACAGACACAAATGTTTCTTGGAAAGCCTTTGTCTCTGAAAGCCTTTGGGGTCTGGTGAGTAACCAACTGAACATGAGCTCCCAGCAAAATATAGTGACTAAGACTAGTGTAGCCCTTAACTGTATAAGTTGAAGATAAATAAAGAGATTATAGATATCATATTTCATCTGTATGGTATTATTGACTCCATTACTAGAATCAAAATGTCCAATCCTTATACACCCCAAGGCTGGAAAGTCTCTGAAACAAACAGATTTACAGAATCTGCAATGCAGCAAACACTTCACGAAGAAATTTCAGTTTGTTTCATTTATAAAAGAAGTTAATAGTGGTCTGCAGGGAAACCTCCCTTGTATTCCAGATTTAGCTTCAGATACATCTTGACCTATCTTCAAGAGGATTTCAATGTGAATGGAAGTTTTCATCTATCCAAAAGGTGGAAAAAAAAAGTTCAATGTTCAAACATTAATAAATACTGCAGTCAGACTAGAAATAAGGTACACATTCTTACTTTAAGACAATAACAGAAAAAGATTTCCCGAAAGATGTGCTGCTTTTTACATTGTTTTCTCTCCTGATATATAGAGGGGTGCCTGTTTAAAAATATGCTCTAGTACAATCAGAAGGAAAGTAAGGCATATACAAAACACAAGATGAAGAATTATAGACTGTTTGAAACCAGAAATCAGATCAAATGACTGAAGTGACAAGAAGCAGCTGGGAAGATGCCAGTAAGATATATTTTTATTGGAAAACTTATTTTTGCAAACTAGTTGAAGACACAGATTTGGAATGAGTGAAGCTTGGCTTTGTCCTATTCTGTGTGACCCTGGGAGGAAATAAGTATGTTCATTCAACTAATAGCAGTTTGCCTCTGACCTTTCTTTATTGGCGTCACAATAAAGCACAACATTTTCCTAATTAATATCATTTAGTCTTCTTTCTTTACTGTCATGCATGAAACCTTATTCAGGATCATCACTTGAGCACCATCTTGGAGTCTAACTGGTTGATCCTTGCATCTTAAAAATAAGTTTGTCTAAATCTCAATTCTTTGGCATAATTTCTCTAATATTCAGTCCTTCATATTCAACCACGGAGCTAAACTCCTATCATTTTCCATTGTGACTTCTTTTCTCTGCTCTTGACGTAGTAGCAAATATTTATTTGCCAACAGCAGAGCAAAAGGTGCTTTCCAAGCCTTCTGTTTGTCATCTTGTCTCTCTTTGTATTTCTGAATTTGCTTCTCTTCTACACTACATGAAGACATAGACCGTAAGGTTGTAGCTCAACACTGAAAAACTCAATCCTTCTTCGAGACAACTGATGATATCAGCAATTATTTTTCATTCCTAAATTTTAAAATAATTATGTTTCTTGCACCTGGGAATAATCTCACTAATACTATCCCATCATTTTGCTTCAAATCCCTCCACAGACCTGACTGCTCTTGTGTGTCTCAAACATGCAAGATGAGACTTACCACATATCCAAAATTACCTAATTGGTTTCCTTTTCCTCAAAATCTTTGGATAGGCATCTATTTCCTCTTGCTTTATACACAAATGAGATTTTCAGAACAGTGAATCCTCACTTCATCCTGCCATCCACTATGACTGATAACTGCACTACTAATATTCTTACTACCTATTGCTGATTTCCCTTGGTCAAGAGGAAGTGGTGATGCAGAAAATTCCTATTGAATTGCTCCCAGGAGAAAGTATTATTATAAGGACTCAATCTATGAATGAAGAATATCAGCTTTATGAGACACAGAGATGGATTTCTGGAATTTACTCACAGGCTTGACCTAGGACTATGCAAAATTCTGTTTCTCAGAAGGAGTTGGAGAAGGTCATTAACTTCAGGGATCACATCAGGAAGGAATGATATAGACCACCCATAAGAATCCCTGGGGAAAAAAGAGTTACTATGCAGTCCTTACTAAAGGAATGGAGTTGTATTCAAACCTTGAAGAAATGTTCAAAGTCATAAGAAATATTTCTCCTCCTCCCATTCACAGGCGTGAGTGTTTGTCCTCAGATGGCATAATTTCTGGCACAAATTAATTTTTTCAACGTCTGTGCTGGCTTCCATTGTTTTACTTGAAAAAAAGAAATGGTTTTGTGGAACCATCTTTCAAAATTCCTTAATTTTCCATAGTAATTTCCAATTTTCTCTTGAGCAGCAGAAAACTTTTGGAAACGTAGGCCAATTTCAAAGCTCAGAAAGAAGAATAAGGACTGGTGTCTAGCACAGTTGTAGTTATTACAATTTCTTTGTTGAACTGTTGCTAGCAAGAAAACAATCAAGAAATCATAGGTGACCTGGCCATCTCCCAACATTTTATTAAGTCTATATGTTCAGTTAATACAGTTAAAAATATACCTAATATTCTAACTAAATTGTTTTATATCTTTTATATATATTCCCTTCCTTGTGTATGTCTTGAATTAGTGAACTAAACATGCACTGTAATTGGGACATATAAAAATGTCTTTAATCTCCGGCCATGAATTCATTTACAAAACAAATAGACCACGGATATTCAAAAGGCCCATAATGTTCAAACAGAGTTGTACTTCTGCATTAAATAAGTACTTCTAAAAAAAGTACCTGCAGACTTCAGTGAAGACTAGGGCCAGCAATTAGTTTTCAAGGCAAACATTTAAAGTGAACATTTTTATTTAAATTTCTTTTCCATTTGGGAAGTGTAATTGAGAATACATTTGTTTGTTCAATAATTGTACTGTTCAAATCACAGACTGGTTGAGGTTGAAGGGCCATCTGGAAGTCATCTGGTCCAGCTCCCCTGCCCAAGCAGAGACACAGCCAGTTGATCAGTACCAGGTCCAGACACCTTTGCAGTATCTTCAAGAATGGAGATGTCACAACCTCTCTGGGCAACCTGCATCAGTTTTTGACCACCCTCACAGAAAAAAAAAAAAAGTGTTTCCTGATGTTCACAGGGAAGATCCTCAGTTTTCAATTTGTGTCCATTGCTTCTGGTCCTGTCACTGGACACCACTGAAAAGAGCCAGTGTCCTTTGGATTTTATATACATTAAGGTTCCCCCCTCTCTTCTATAGCCTGAACAGTCTCAGCAGTCTTTGCCTCCCCTCTTAAGAGAGATGCTCCAGTTTCTTCAGCATCTTCATGGCTCCTTACTGGACGCTCTCCATTATGTCCTTGTCTCTCTAGTGCTGATGGGGAGGAAAGGATGACCACTATGGATCTGTTTGCAATACTTTACCCTAGACAAGAATATCTTTCACCTTTTTTTTTTTTCCGTCAGGGCATTTTGCTGGCATATATTGAACTCCACCAAGACCCCCAGGACCTTTCCTATCAAGCTGCTTTCCTGATGGGTCGTTCTTAGCATTTATATCTGTGTGTGGAGCTGTTCTTCCCCAGGTACAGGAGTTTCTACTTCCCCTTGTTGAACTTCATGAGGTTCCTGACAGCCCATTTTTCAAACCTGTTGAGGTCTCTGGATGGCAGAACAATTCACTGGTGTATCAGCCACTCCTCCCTCTTTTCTGTCTTCAGCAAACTTGTTCAGGGTACACTCTGCTCCACCAGCCAGGTCATTAAAGAAGATGTTCAGAATTAAGGAAGTGTGCCTGAAAATGTATTTCTGGATTAATTGCTTCATCACCTTCCAGGGATCAAAGTGAAACTGCTTGGCCTGCAGTTTCCTGGGTGGTCCTCCTTCCCCTTTCTGAAGATAGGAGCCGCATTTGCTTTTCTCCAGTCTTTGGGCATTTCTCCCAGTGAGTGATCAAAGATTACCAGAAGTGGCTTCACCATGATATCTGCCAGCTCTCTCAACACTTGTGGGTGCATCCTCTCAGGTTCCATGGACTTAATAATGTCCAGTTTACTTTTATGTTCACTGACCTGATCCTCTTCTGACAAGGTGCCATATTTCTTGCTTCAACCTTCCTCCTGCTCTTTGGAAATGCCATTCCTGAAGGCTGGTCATGATAATAAGGTCTGGGGCAAAGGCAACATTCAGTTTAATCAAGTCCCCTGTCTCATTAGGCAATGGTCCCATATTTTCCTTAGTCTCACGTTTGTCTCCCACGTACTTAGAGAAGCCTTTCTTGTTCTTGAAGTCTCTGGGCAGATTCAATTCCATTTGAGCTTTAGCTTGATCCCTGGATTCTCAGTGTTTCTGTATTCTTCCCTTATTCTTCCCAGGGAACTTACTGTTCCTTGCTTCCACCCTCTGTATGCTTCCATTCTGCATCTGAGCATTGCTAGGATCTCCTTTTCATCCACAGAGTTCTCCTGGCATTTTTGCCTTCCTTTCTGTTCATGGGATGGACTGCTTTTGAGCTTGGTGAAGGTGATCCTTCAATATTAAATGACTTTTTTGAGTCTCTCTTCCCTCCAAGACCTTACCTCATAGGATTCTTCTAAACGTTTCACATTTGATCTTTGAAGAGGGCAAATCTGCTCTGCTGAAGTCCTGGGCTTTGAACTCAGTTTTCCTCTCCTCCCTGCCCTCAGGATTTCAAACATCTCATGGTGTCTGCCACCAAGAGCGGCCTCGACCTTCACATCCCAACAAGCACCTCCATGTTTGTATGAAGTCCAGCAGATCGCTTGTTCTTGTTGCCTTCTCTATCTCTCAGAGGAGGAAGTTATCACAACACATTCCAGGTGCCTGCATTGCTTATGCCTTGTTGTCTTGTCCCTCCAGCCAATGCTGGGGTGGTTGAAGCCCCTCATGAGGACCAGGGCCTGAGAACTTGGGGCTGCTTCCATCTGTTTGTACAGAGTCTCATCCACTTGCTTTTTCTAGTGAGGGGCCTATGGCAGACACCCACTGTAACATCACCTCTACCTGTCCTCTCTTATGTGGTAATAAGGGTTAATCCTAACCCTTATGTGCTCATCTCCCTTCCCCATCCATCCCCAGACTGAGCTCCACACATTCCAAATGACCTCTCACATAATGGGCAACTCCCCCTCCTCCCCCCGTCCTTCATACAAGATATACATTCGTCCATGGCAACACTTCAGTCAGGTCCATCCCACCGTGTCTCCCTGCTCCTGACAAGGCCCCGGCCCTGCAGCTGCAGCCGGATCCCTGACTCACTGTCTTCACTGCCCATACTGCCTCCCTTAGTACATAGGCACTTCGGAGAGGCACCCCTGCACGCTGAGTTCCTGAAGAGGATTTGGGGAATTATGTTGTACCCGGAGCTATGATCATTTTTGATGTAATGTAGTTAAAGCTAAAGACAATTGAGTAATAAATGACATATCAGGATGATTTAATACAATAAACTAAATCCATGAACTAGAATACAGTGGTTTCCAGGAAAACAATAAATATTTTTAATATTAACAATATCTCTTTTATTTTTTTTGCCTGAAATTAGAACCTGATGTTGGGAGTTCCCTATATAGTAAGAAGCAATTAAGATGAAGCTATCTTAATTCAGAATCGATTAAACCCAGCTCATTAACCAGAACTAAACCGGCACAATGCCCGGTGGCTCTCGCCTCGCAATGCCAGCATGTGGCGCTGTCTCCTGTGAAAAAACAGCCCCTGGTTTGCGGAAAACCTCATTTGAACATTGCCAGACTCTTCAGAAGCACAGGCAGGAAAATAATGTGGATATTTTTAGCACAAAAATAATACTCTGCATTCGCAAAAATTTGTTAGCACTAATTCTACTCTTTCTAATACAAAAAGAATATTTAATGTAATTTATTGACAAAAAAAGAGTGAGCAAAACACATGAATGTGTCCATGCATATATTTATCTGGTTAAAGAACATAAGTATATTTACAGGTTGGTTGAAATGTATACATAATTTATTTCCAATTCTCTTTATTCTGTAGCCAAATTATTAATGTCTTTAAAATGAGTATATTTACAAACTTGCATATCTACCCCTTTGGTCTAGCAGACACTTAGTCCACAGTGGGTTTTAATTACCTACCAAATTCTTGAGCTACCGAGCCTGTTTCATAATCTCCACATAGGGGAACAGGACCTGTGTGACTACAGTTTTACTGGAAGTGAACAGCCAGTCTTTTGTGTGCTAACCAAGCCAGCCCTTACTGAGAAGGAATTTAGTGACTACACTGATGATCTCTGTAACCATGAACTTTCAAACAAAAGTAAACTGTTTATTCACTAACTTTTTTAATCATTAAGGGTTCTATGCCCTTTGCTACTAGACTTTTAAAACAAAAGAAACAGGGTTCATACCATTTTACTTAAAGCTGGAGTTTATAATATATGACATAAAAGGTATTAGCAGTAACATGGAGGGGATATATCAACTGAATTTTCTGGCTTTTCTAGATTTGCATCTGATTTACAGAAAGTTACATATTTTTTCCAGGCAGTTCTTATTATCTGTGGTAAAAGTTCAATGCATTCAGTGTACCTGTAAACACTATGAATCAGCAAAGCAATTTTCTTTTCATGACTCAAGGCAAAAAGTTGCAAAAGTTTTAGTCAAGGCTTAAGAAAAACTATTTAAAAGATTCAGCTAGAAACTGGGAAGTCCTGAACTTAATACTGAGGCCTGAATGGGGTCACCACTATTTGTCATAACATTGGTAAGACTGTGGATTGACTTCGGTGTTGTTCTGTCCTGTGCTGTTTTTACTTTGTAAATATAGAGATGCTGGATCAGGCAAAGTAACCAGTTTTCTAGTGCTGAGATATCAGTCAGAATTAATAAAAGCATTTATTTGTGAACCCCTTATGATGTCTGCTCACTACAAGAGGAAAGGTAACCATTCCAGCTGCAAAAATGAGGAAGCTACACAGAATTGACAGAATTCACAGAATGACTAGGTTGGAAGGGACCTTCAAGTCCAACCCATGTCCCTTCAGGAGGTGTAGCTGAGATGGTCTCCTTTGATTGACCAGGGCATTTCCAAAACAGCTGGCAGAGTATGGTGAACAGTGCAAACAGCAGGGCACCCTGTGTGCCAGGATGTGGCAGGTGACCTCACCTTTTGGCAGCTGCGCTCCCTCAAGCATCCAAGGGCACAAACTGTCATCTCCACTTGGTAACACTGGCAGGGCTGACTCTGGCCTTCTGGCTTTTCTCAAGTGAAGATTTCTGACAACTGACAAGAGGGACCACAAGCTGCAAAGTAACATCTACACTAAAATGTGCCTTGCTTTTTGTTATATTTGTATGTTAGCAATACTTCTGACAAGAAATCTTTTCTTAATCTGTGCCTTAATTTTGTGGTAAGACAGTAAAACTATAGCTAGACTCTATGGGTAGAATTTGACAAGTGACTTCCTAGTTGGGATGTAGCAGACCTTTGTATACTTTGAATTTCTGATATGGAAGTGCACAAAAGGTGTATGCATATAGCCTGGTGAGAATAATAACATTGGGGAATATGTTTTTATTTCACATTTGCATACATAAGAACATTCATAGAAAAATTATAGCCATGTAAAATTAGTACCAGCCAGAACGGTTGAAGATCTTGCTGACTTTTATGAGATTTTAGATGACTTTCCAAGTGAACACTTAACTTACACTTGAACTTGTTCCAGTAAAGATGCCGTTTTAATACAGGGTTTGATAACCACATTAAACTACTACTTATAATAGTAACTGACCTAGTACTAACTCCTGAAATGGCCTAAAAGTTACTTATTTCAGCTCATACAGCCATGGGATTTTCAAGTTCAGGAGGCTCAATCCACAGGCCCCGGTGAGAAATGATCCACTTGCTCCTTCTGGCAGCACATACTTGAGACGGGAGGAGTCCATGCAGGGCGCACAGGGAGAGGAATGTGGAGGTAACCTCTGTGCTACATCCTGCGGCACATGCTCCGGCCCTGGAGCCAACTGCGAGGGAAAGGATGTGAGGCTGATATTTACTGTATGGGGGCCATTTTACAGCTCAAGGTGCTGTTTTAATCTTTGCAGCTATTACTCAGAGATATTTGGACTAATGACTTGTAGATTTTCATTTTTAAAGAACTCTTCAGAGGAGACTGTATGTGTTCCACCTTGGGACAAGAGCTCACCGCTGTGTTACTCTGCAAGAAACATCGAGTTTCAAAAAGTGATTTCCCTCTGTTCTTGCTTTCCCGTCCTTTTTAAAAATGGATTTGTAAAAGAAAACATAAAAGAGACTTAACCAGGGTGTTCCCTGGCGCCCAGCCACCCCCACGCCTGTGTGTAGGGAGAGGTCGTGCGGCTCCGCGGCCGCCCGTGCCCCGCAGGTGGCGGCGTGCGGGAGGGAGGGGAGGGCAGGCTCGGGCCGCACGGAGCTGCCCGCGGGCACGGACGGGGCCCGCCCGCCGCCGCCGGCGCTCGGCGCAGCCAATGGCGCGGCTCTGCCGGCATCGGCCCGCCCGCTGCCGCCGGGGGAGGGCCGTGGGCCGGGGCGGGCGGGAGGGAGGATGGGGGTGAGGGGAGTTGAATGATTGAACTTTCTTGTGTAGTTTCTGCGGCGCGGAGGTGTCCGTCCCCGGCGCAGCCCGGCACCAGCCCAGCGAGCGGCAGCCAGCTCACCCCGGCGCCCGCAGCCCCCCCGCGCCGCCCGGCCGCCCCTCTGCCCTCCTCTCCCGCAGAGCGATGGTGCGGAGGGCGCCCGGCGTGTCCCTCGCCCTGCTCCTCTGGGTGACGGCCGCCTGCGGCAGCCCCGACGGGCCGGGGGCCGCCGCCGCCGCCCGAAGGCAGGACGAGGCTTTTGCCGCCGCCAGATGCACCTCCAGGTGCCTGAGCCTCCAGATCACCCGCATCTCCGCCTTCTTCAAGCATTTCCAGGTAGGGGCATGGCACTGCGCAGGGAGCCTCTGCCACCGTCCGGAGAGCGGGTGTCCTCCGGGGTGCGGGGTGGAAAGGACGGCTGGGGCTGGAGCTTGGCGAACTTGGGGGCCGCGCCCCCAGGGGATGGCCGGCACCTGGAGGCGCAGGACATGTGGGCACGGCCCCGCGGCAGCGCCGAGCGCCGTCGGTGCCTGTGGGTGCCGGCCGGGCTCCCCGCCTGGCGGGTCCTAGGGCTCCTGGCACGCTCTGCCCTGGCCCCTCGCAGGTGCCTGGCGCTCCCGGCCGCTGCCTCCGGTGGTGTCCGGGCGGCGGGGCGGGCGCGGCGCGGAGCTCCCGGGCCGGCGGTGCGCTCGTCCTGCCGAGCGGCGGGCGGCGATCCCGCGGGCTCCGCCTGCCTGCGCGCCGGTGCGCCAGCCGCCCGCCGCAGGTGGCTCGCTTCCCCAGCCCGGTGGGAAAGTTTGAGCCTGTTTTTTAAGAGCGATAATCGTGAACGTGTTATACTTGGTTCTGACCTCCTGGAAGAGGTGTACTTTTTTTTCTTTTTTTTTTTTTGGGACAGAGGGACACATCTTTGGCTAACGGGACAAATACGGATAAGGTGGGGAGAAACAGAATTGAAGTAGCGGGAGACCTGCGGGGCTTAAAATGAAAGCTGGAAGCAGTGCGGAGCTAGTGCAAGAGCAGCGGGTGTCTTCCCGTCCTTCCCCCTCTTCTAGTTACACACGCACCTTTCCCTTTCCCCACCTGTTCTTCACTGCGCAAATATTAAACCTCCTTGAATTCATCCAAATGACGGAAACCCTTCCGAGCTGCAAGCCGTTCTCCCTCCCCAGAGCCGCAGCCCTTTGGGGAAGGGCTGGGCAGCGAAGGGAGCCACCTCGGCCCTTCAGGACGCGCCGCTCGCTCACCCCGGGCGTGCCGGTCCCTGCGAAACCGGGAACGCCCGGACGAGCGCCTTGGGTGAAGTTGCGTTTGGGGCAAAGGTGTTGGCACGAAAGGCAGGTCTCCGAGGTATTTAAGGATAAACCGATTTAAAAAGACAAAAAAAGAGGGAATGTTGAAGGAGAGCGGAGTGTGTGTGTTGTAAAGGCAGCAGGAAGTTGGTTGGGTGCCTTCAGCCGGGTTTGGGTTGAGGAGACCGGGCTTGCGACCCGAGCCGACTGGAGAAGGGGCGGCCCTGGCCTGGCCTGGCCGCTGTCAGCGTGCTCCGTGCATCCCGGGATGGCCTGAAAGGAGGATACCCATTAATATATTATCCCGGAGAGCGGTCAGTGTTTTTTATTGCGTTGTCAGACGGTTGTAACTTACTTGTTTTACAGTTTCAGTGGCTGAAGAGGCAGTTTAGATCAAGCCAATTTCACAGCGAAAGGCTTTTTTCTTGTTTTTTCTTTTTTGTGTGTTTTCTTGGCAAGGCTTCTTTTTCAACCTAAAACTGCTGACAGAATGCACACTGCACACAATCGTGATTACATTTTAATTAGTTAGAGTAAAATAAGTAGGGAATTACTCAGTTAGTACTTGATAACTGGCTGGTTTTTTGTAATCAATTGAAAATCTCAGAGTTTTAACCCCAACCTGCTAAAGCACGTGGTAATTTATCTTAATTACTAGGGATTAAACTCCTGTTAGACATGAAACGACTGTAATGTTTGGAAGATAAAGTGCTCTCGTTTATAAAAGTTAAGCTCTCCATTGTCTTATAATGAGGAAAAGGAGGAGAGTTTTAAAGTACATCAGGCATCCAGTGTTCTCACAGGAGACTGATAAAACAGTGTAGGATGTGCAAGTTTGAGCCAGATAATTCCATGTGGGCTAAAGGGTATGATGTTCCATTCCTTTCTCTTCTCCCTCCTTCTAGCCATTCCCTTCCCCTTTTCATCTCAACTGGTAGCAATTTCTGGAGTTCTTTTCATTTCAGATGTCCACTTATCTTGTAATCTGATTCAACCTTTGAAGCAAACTAAACACTAGCTCTTCCCAATCAGAGCAGGAAGGAACTCTTGTGTCTCCCAGTTAGGCAAGGATTGAAAGACTGACCCACTCATTTCTCAGCCCTGCTTTAGATGCAGCCTCAGTGGTGGGGGTTAGGGAGACAGCAGCTGGACATGCTGTGCAAGAGGTGATGTCCCCAAAACTTCACAGACACTTAATTTCTAACTTTTAAATATTCACAAGGGATTTTAATTGATCCCCCCCCCCACCCCGAGAAGTTTCACCCATTTTTCATTACTGTCCTTATTTTTTAAAGTTTCAAGAGAGGGATTCTTTCTAAAAAGCCTATTTGTTAATTTACACTTGGGAAGCAATTCTAAGCCTATTTTAAATGTGCAATGTGAGTAGACAATGTCAGTAGAAATTATTTTAACTGAAGCATACGTCAAATAATTTATCTTTTTATTCCATGTAGACTATTGATGTGGACTCAAAGAAGAATTGGTCACCTAAATCAAAAATCTTTGATCTTCAGAATGCTTGTTGAAGGGACATGGATTCCTGCTTATTCCTGTAAAGTCTCCATGGCCAGGGGGGTTTTCCAGTTCTGGTGGTGTTGAGAAGTTCCATGTAGAGGTTATACCAAAGGATATATGAGATCATTATGAGCGTTATGCACCACATGGGTGTTAGACCCAATGAAATGTGTGTGTTTGATATCTAGGGCCTATTTCCAGGCCATGATCTTTCACAGAGGGCAGGCTAGCACAAAGGCCTTTCATCCTAACAATCAAACAAAAAATTATAATCAGGAGGGGTCATAGTGGATTCTTCTTTTATATAAGAAGGTATTGATTACATGCTCATTCACAGTAGAGAATTATGTTTAATCTCTAAATGAAAGGAGTCCAACATATCACTTCTATATTACTGGAATGTGTTCAGTAGTGGGCTTTAGCTTGCTCTGAAATTTTGCAGATGAGAGAAAGCATTTTTATCTCAACTGTGTAACTTAGGCCCCTGGACAGCACCAAATGAAGCATTCATTGACCTGTGACCAGAAAGAGTAAGGGCAAAGAGAGCTCATCTCTTTAGCCTTATGTTCAGAGTACCTATTTTAAGCCATTTTGGGTGTTGACACTAGAGTTTTACTTTGTTGCAAGACACGTATGAGGTAGTAAGTGGAGCATTCACTGGAACCTGTTCATGCTCTTGGGTCACTGCCTTGATCAAGCACAGTTCCTTAGTGCTGTGCTTCTTTTGCTCCCTAAAACGCCTGAACAGGGGAGGATGGCAGGAATGCTCTTCCAGTAATCTGGAGCTTTACCATCAAATGGTCTGCTTAGGAGAAGGTGTAGATTTGAACCTTGAAGTTCTGTACCACAATCAGCATTGTGTGCTTTTGGCTGTTATCTAAAACAGCTTGCCTGCGTGTTAGTATGGTGCCCTTATAAGATGGGAAGGGCAATTTTCCTCCTCTAGTCTGAAATGAGAGGAAGGACTAAGGTGTCTGGTTCCATAAGAAACATCAAGACTGTGAATCCTGTGTGGAAAAAGGCATACTATTTTTGGGACAGAAGTGGTACAGTGATGTCATTGGATATATTCTTTCCTCATCATTTTTTTATTAAGGCAGTGTCTGTCTCAGCGTTTGAGTTGATGTCCAGGAGAAAGGTACAAATTTTAATTTGATGTATTCAAAGTTTGTTTGTGAATCTAGTTTTATAGTAATTTAGTACAGTAGGTAAAGCCCCCATGCGGATGAGGTCAGTTACTGCACAAGTTCTTGTTTTTTTGAAAAGGGTATGGTTATAAACAGGCACCTCATACAGCCAGCTGGACAAGAGGCCTGAATGCTTGGATTAGTTTTGGTAGAGCTTTTCTGCATATCCTGCCTGTTTTAGTGGAGTGATACTAAACCCCTTGCATTGCTATGGATGTAGCCTTTCCTGTTTGTGATATTAGTTGTAGATGAACTTGTTTTATTTTGGGGGAGCAGACATGGTAGTGACCTTTTTAGTGTTTTATTTTCAAGTTGAGTAAAAAAACAATTTGGATTTTAATCTCTGATGCTGTCCATTGGAGACATGTTCTAAAACGGGCATGATTAAAATTTTCTTTGTGAATAAGAGCTTGAACATCAGTGTAACTACTTAGGCTAAAAATTTTATGGTGAGCAGACTTTTCTTTGACTTGTGGACTCGTTGATCTTTGTCTTAGCTGAGATCTGTTGTAGACCTCTCAAGCTCAAGTGTCTTCCTGCGTAATATATGCAACTTGATAATTTACTTAAGACACAGGACTGGTCAGTCTTGTTTACTGGGTCAAAAGCTGAGAGGGTGGTAGAACATGTCCTAGGAATTTGGGGTAGTTGCCAGTAAAATTGCCTGTGGCTGTGGTGTGGAGTCACTGGAGAGGTTATTGCCATATGCTCATAGAGTATATGCTGAGGTTGAACACCACCTCCTGGCAACTTGTTCTAGCATTTAACCACCCTCACAGTAACAAAAAAGGTATTTTCTCATGTTCAGATGGAGTTTCCCATGTTTCAACTTTGGCCATCGCCTCTTGTGCTTCACTGAGAAGAGTCTGGCTTCCGTTTCTTTACTCTCTCCCATCAGGTACTTACAAACATTGATGAGAAGCTATCAATGAGGCTTTTCTATTCCAGACTAAACCTTCCCAATTCTTTTAGCCTCTTCTTATGTGAGAGATATTACTATTCCTTTTCTGGGCTCCCTCCACTACGGTCATCTCTTTCCGTGTAATGGGGCACCCAATACTGGACCTAGCACTCCAGCTGTGGAGGAGTGACTAGAACAGAGAACAGGATTGGCTACATTTTAAGGATATAATGCCTGCTAAATACTGTTATTTGCTTTTAAATTCATTTTAATGATTTAGATTTTCTTACATGAGTTCATATATGACCATTTATGATTGTCAGTGCATTGAATCCACAATGTCAATGCTAAATCAATTTTTTTTTCCTTTTAGATATTGGTACATCTCACTATAGTTTTAAATTTTTTTTGAGGGGGTAATTTTCAGCAGTAAATTGAATCTTAGCAAATCCATTTCTTTATCCATCAGGGGAAAGTCCAGGTACATGGAGATGTGTACATGTTGTGTGATCCAGCATTGTGATTGCTGCTTGAACAGGCTCATGAGAGATTGTTTAAACTTGTTAAAATGGGCACTGATTAGAAACATACAGGGAACACTGTGGATGACCTCCGTCACATAGGGGTTCTGTGTTCATGTTGACTTATTTGTGAAGTAGATGAATTGTAGCTGAAAATTTTGATACAACATAGACATCCTTCAAGTGGTAAGCCAGTTTTGTGATATATGGAAGGAAATTAGAGAGAAATTACCTCTTGTAAATGTGATTTAGTGTAAATCTAACAGTAATATACTATGATTTAGTACTTAGGAATTAGTACTAAGCTAGAAGAGCCAAGGCTAACTCAAAATTGTTTTTGAAAGTATGGAAAAATATTGTTTTAAGCTAATAGAGCCATATGTTGCATAATGTTTAGTAGCTGTAAAAGGGAAGAGTAAGGCCTTAGAAGTTTGTTATATTGAATGACTGATAACTATATAGTGGTAGGAGGTTGTTTTTAGTGTTGTAGAAGGACTCTTGCCTTTCAGGACAACTGAATTTTTTGAAGAAAAACAGGCAATTCTTTTAAGTAAGTAATAAAAGGTTCTCAGATTTTATATCTGCAAGCAAATAATGTGCAAGTGATTACCTCTAGATAAGCAATACCAGATTTCACCTACAAGTCAGGAAGCTGGTTGTCTCAATGCCAGCACATCTGCCTTCAAATTGCCTGTAACTCTGAAGTGACTGCACCTGCAATAATCTGCAATGGGTCCCAGCTGGGAAAGTGGTGGCCAGGCTGGAAGTCCAGCATGCATGTGCCTCTCTGTGCTCTGCTGTAGAGAAGCTGGAAATTGTGAAGAAACCATTTATTGTAACTGTCTCAAATAATTCTGAAACTATAAATTGTTTTTAATTAAATCTTTTGAAAAGATGTGTGGTATTTCTGTAGTGAGAAATGGTAGATATGTAGTGTTTTATTCCCAGAATGTTTCAGTTCCAATGGACAGGCTGCCCAGGCATTGAGTTTGCTTAGTTCTCTTGGGACATGTTCACAACCTTTTCTAAATGTGAGGATGTGTGCCATCTGCTTTTGTTACTGTTTCAGTACTCATCTCCTTTCCAAAAATAGACCTTGTGTTAAGTAATTCTGACTTTCATGTGTCTTGAAAAGCACACTGCTCCTAATTAATTTCCACAGACAAATTGTAGCATTTGTCATTACTTTGTTTTTCTCAAAACTCATTAAAGGCCCAATCCTTCTCCTGTTTTTGATGTTCATATGGCATATGATCTGGATAATTATTCTGGCATTTGGTGTGCCCTGATTATCAAGATCTGCAATTGTGAACAAAAGGTGCACAGGTCTAACAGAATCTTGGGTAAAACCTGTGAAAATGGAAGGTTTGTTTTGAATAACAAAGGTTGCATCTAGTGAAAACAGTTGCGTTATTCACTGTGTTGTGTAATTGAGCCATAGTTAGTCTTTGCTGTTGTAACCTGGTCTGGTATGAACCTCCCTAAGTGGGAGTGTTCACTTTCTTACAACCAGAACCAAATCTCCTTGCCCTCGGTGGATGCTTGCATAGTTGATAAAAGTGCAGGAGTTTGCACGGCCTGGTCATTGTTTTCTAGTGGCTTTGATGACTCAGACTTGCTCGTTGCTTTCCTAAATTAAAATATTTGTCTGTGTCTCAAGTGTAAGTTTAAATGCAAATCAGCTGAACTGTATGAAAATATAAGTGGATAGTGGGGAGTTGTACTGAACAATAGAAGTTGCCAAGATATTTTTCTCATGTTTACTTGTGTATTCTTACATATTAAGAAAAAAAATTTCTTTATGCTTATGTTTGTAAAATTAAAATAGCTGTTAATTTGGTAAATGTGCTGGATCCTAGGTGCAATAAACCCAACAGGAATTACTAATAGGTTTTAAAGCAGACATTTTAGGTATAGAAAATATTGGCAAAGAATAGTTTAAATGTCACAGTCATGTTGGTGAGGGGGAGGAAATGCTGCTTTTGAAAAGCATTAGAAAACTTCTCAAAGAAAAACGCTGTCAGTTCTAAAATGTAAGTCTTTTTCCATTGGAAGATATAGCCACTTAATACAGAGTAAAAGGTTTTTCAGATGGGTAGTGTTCAAATTAGAGCTATTATTAAAGCATTATTTGTTGTCTGAATATGGGTTGTCTCTGTGATGAACTAGTGCTCTGAACTTAATTTAAATGTATTTGATTTAGCGAGTCTTGTATAAGGAAAAAATCCCCAAAATGTTAAATTTCTGAGACAGCTTGAAAAGCAGACTGATTTTCCAGATGCTCATTATTTGTCATTTTGTAAAAGGCATCTTCTTAAGATTGAGTGCTGAATTTGTGTTTACCAATATAGATTGTTATTCACATTCTGACCTACATCTCCATTCTATGTGAATTTTTACTCTGTCCGATTAGCTGGATTGGAGTACATAGCCACCTTTTGTAAACAGAAAAAGAGAGTGGTATAATTTAGCATCCATGTCTTTAAAGATTGGAAGTAGGAATAATGACCGAGTACCAGGAGCATTCTACAGAAGACAGACGCATCTGTATTGATATTTAGTAGCTGGTGCCTAGCAAATGTAAACCTTGCACTAAAACTCCTTGCCTAGGAGTTTACACCAAGAATCTTCATTTTTTGATCTCTCCCACAGCTGAGCCTTATAAGGCTTTATACTTCAAAAACCTTTGAAGTCCATGAAAAGCCTTCTGTTGATTTCAGCTGGATCAGGTCCATGCATGAACACTAGGTCCATGTAGTCAACAAAGTGGATTGCTGTGAACTGGGTGTCCCAGCTCTCCAGTTGTATCTGTTTTTCAGTCTTTTAATGACCAAGAGGTCACAAGACCCAGAGATGAAGAACTGGGGGTGTTGAAAGGTAAGTGGACCCTTTAAACTTGAAAGTAGAGGACTGTTCTTTTCATCTCTGATTAAAAAGAATCGCACATTCTTTCCATCCACTGAAAAGAATATCAGATATTTCCAGATTTGGGGAATAACCCCACTCTAAAGTTTTAGTTGCATTTCTGTTGTCTTCTGTGAATAACATTTTCACCAATGCATCTCTCTGAAGTGTCAAAGAGATGTGGCATCAGAGTTAAGTACACACATATGCAATTATATTCCTTAAAAAAGAAGAGACTTGTCTCAAGCTTTCAAAGGACAGGATTCCCCTGGTAAGCAACTGAGCTTGTTGAGGAGCACATGTCTTCAGAACTTGTAGGAGAAGCAGGAAAAGAGACAGTCTCAGAATGGATAAAGGTGGACTCTATCAGGCTTGTTTTACTGGAAGGAGAATGTATGTGAGACCAGAGGGCCCTGTAAAATTTCCTGTGACACAATTAGTTGAAATTAAGGAATTATGGAAGCAGAGAACAGATGTAATGGGTCTGTAGGAAGAGTTATTTGTAACTGTTTCTTGTGAACATGTTTTATTTCTGTCCTTTCTCAGCTGCTTGAAATTTTACTTGGTTTAAAAAAATTAATTTTTCTTTTTTGAAACATAGTAAACATGTTTTGAAAACCCTTTTGTCTTCATTGAAGAGGTCAGTTACAGGAAAGGCCATTATGAAAATTCACAACAAAGTTCTAGCTGACATTGTATTTCACGTCAGAACTCAGACAAACTTAAAGCCTTGATTCACTGCCACTGTAATTCCTCAGGTGGTCACAGCTGAAACTGCAAACCTGGCCAAGGTAGTGAAGCCTGTTTTTTCTGCCTGTGAGGGCTGCAATCTAGCTGTCATGGATCCTGAAATAAGATAATATGAGGGAAGAAGGATTGCTTTGGAGCAAATGTCTTGTATCTAGACAGTCAGAAATTGAGGCTGATGGTGAAGATTGAGTGAGAATAATGTACTCATTTAATCTAGTGCAAACGTAGTTCAACTTTCCCTGCCATTCTTATGAGAATTTAGAAGCATAGTTCTGTTTTCCTTTTATTAATATATTACTCTTTAGGGAAGTTATCTTCACAGTAATTTATATTAAAAAAAAAGAAAAGCAATCTCAGTTCATGTACACGAATGTGATTTCTCAGCTAGTGATTTAGGCCATGAGCATAGAGCAATATGTCATTTGTATTTAACTGATCATATTTTTTAACTGCTAATGACTGGAACATTCCAGTCAGGCCTCAGGGCATTTTTGGACCTAGACACTACAAATTCATTTTTTTGACCTTGGTGCTGTAAGACTTTGGGTTTCCTTTGAATTTAGCACATGGCTGAACAGATATGTGAAGCAGCAAATAGTGAGGAAGGGATGATAACGGTGTATTATTATGATGATGGTGTCTTAATGCAGTGACTATTTGTCATTCTCTTCCCCAGAATTTGTATCCCTATATGTAAACTATTTCAACTGTGTGGCTTTTTTTTTCCTTTTTTTGATTAGGTGATGGTTGTAGCTCCTTTGACAACAATAAAATCATGTTAATGTGTAACTACAACTAGACAATAATGAATCACACCATTATCTGCCCCCATTTTAATTAGTTACAAAGAGTGTGTAATATGTTGACATTTAATTTGTACCTAACAATTTTGGGAAGGGAACTGGAACTAAAAGAGCTTGAGGCTTTCTTCTGTTTTGAAATTTCCTTCCATGCAACTGTGAACTAAGATCAAGAATTAGCCAAACATTGGTCAGTCTGGATATGCAGTAGGTGGAAGAAACATTTGGGCTTAGACAAGCTGACACAAAGAGGTAAAAATAATCCAATTAATGAAGAGTGTGTCACTTCATATAGTACTTAGTTGCAGCTATGGGACATGTTTGTCAGGGTAGATAAGGAAAGAAGATGTAGATTTTTGCAGCTAGGAGCTTATTGCTGGATTTTTTCTTTGGGTTAAAAAGTTGAATACACAATGTGAAAGACAGGAGCTTTCTGGTAAGTTTCATGGGTTTTCTGTCCAGTGGATCCTCACTGGACCAAGTGGAGTAGAAATGCACACATGCTGCACGTGCAGTATATTAGTTCATCTAGTAAAAGATTTGGATTGTTCATAGATTCACACCCATGTGTTTGAGCACTGGACAGCATCAAAGCCAGAATTTTCAGTGGCAATTGATGTGGAACAGCAAAGAGTAGTTATTTCAAGTCTTCTTCCTGAGTTCAAAACTGTCCTTATGTAGGAAAAAAGAGCAGCAGTGTGAACTAAACTTGTAAGTTAAATTATACCAAATTGTAGAAAAGTGAACATTTACAGTGTCCTAAAGGATATGCTGGCTGCCTTTGTTTTGGAATAGAAAACATGACTTGGTTAGTTTTAAAAACTGAAGAGCTTTACAAATTAATGTAGGGTAGGCTCATGTTGTTTACTTTAACTGGGGATCTTTCAGATTTCTGACTGTTGCTCATTGATTCTTGCATTTATATAATGAATAGCCTAAGATGGGATTTTTCTGGAGTTTGTTTCTGGCCTAAGTCTGATATCTCTGCATTTGATAGTAATGCACCCCACAGTTTCAATGGAAACAAGCTTAGGCCAGTGAAAATATAATAGAAATATCTGTTTAGAGTTTATAGATAGAAACAAGAAAGTTCTCAGTATGCTGTTTAAAGGCAATTAACTTGAATTTATTAAATACCATCTTACTGCATCATGACATCTTTCTTTTTAATTCAGTGGTAGTAAATAACAATGCCATTAGGACAAAGTAAAACTGAATTGCCAGTTATATGCTAGATGTAAAGCACCTTTAAATATTTGTAGAAGAGATTCTTTCAGATGACAAGGGAAGCAATTTAATGTAACCAGAGCTAAGTACCTCTAAAGATAGTAGACAATTTTTTTTTTAAGATTAGATACTGCCCAGTTTCTGATTATTACTCCATGTATCTAGGTGCCTCCAGGGATTCCAAAGTATCCCTTTAAGTTTCATCAACAGGCATGGCATGTTCTCTTAATAATAGGAGCAGATATTTTTATGCCTCCAAGATGCTTAGTCATACCTGGGAGACCCATCTGGTATAGATCGAGCCTCAGTTAACTTGTTCTCACCCATGAACTTCCCACTGAGAAAGTAAATTGAGCAGAGCTCCTCAGTCCAATGAAAAAGGAACTTGAATATTATCAATCTACTTGGAGTACCAGAATCCCCTTCACTGGCTTTCTTGCTTAGTTGCTTTACACAGGTGACAAGGCTAGTAAAATGGAAGGAAACTTTATGATTGGGACAGAATTCCTGGAACATACCGCCAGTATCAGCGACTTTCCGAAAAGGAGCAACTGAAGAATTTGTCAGTTCTGCAGAAAAAGGTGATTTAAGAAAGAGAAACAGAATCTTAATATAAAATGCCTGCTGATAGTATAAGTTATTGACAACTGGTATTAACTGCATTTTAGAGCTTAAGGATATATATTACAATGGTTTTCTTTTGTGGCTGTTGATTTAGATTAAAGATATAAAAGCAAATGCTGGGCTTCACAACTGGTGTGATTCCTGCAGTGGAATTCTGTGAAATTCCATATCCAATTGTTTACATTAACTGAAGGCTTTAAAATTCTGTGGCTTGAGTAGGGACTTAGGCTATGCTTTGACATCTCTCATGTTACAAGCCTTTCAATAACTTCAATGCAAATTAACCTGATTTAATTTCTAGCTCTTTCACCTGGTGCCAGGAAGGTCTGAAACATGATGGACCTGTCAGCAAATGCTTGTTCTGCATAACAGCTACATCTCTGGTAACCATATGTGTCAATGACAAATGCTTCAGTTCTGCCTTCAAGGGAGATTTATTTTCCTTTTATGGTATGTCTTCATTAGTTAGTTATAAGACTGTATTCTAAAAACCTGGCATATGAAGTGCTTTATGTTTGTGGGAAATCTTATGGCAATGTGATGAAGCAACATAAATTTTCCACTGAAGATTGCCAGTGAAGAAAGATCAAGCTAATACCCCTGTATCTTGAATTGTATGAGTAGTTTTAGTATATCGTTATCAGTAGAATTTAGTGTTGATTTCTTCTCTCTCTCATCTGTCCTTTCACAGTTCTAGGTTGCTTGCAAGGTGGTCTAGAACACTGGACTGCAGCAACTGTGCCATACATTTCTTGTAGCATACAGTTCTTAAGCTCGAACAAGGAAAAATTCCTTAGAAAAAAGGAATAATCTATTATAACTTGTATTAAAAGGGTGTTTCTCTCAGGAATATAGTGTCAGTGTTGCAGGGCCAAAGGGTCTCAGCTAGGATCGGGTTAGCATATGTGTTGAATTTCAAGTGGAAAGGGAAAGACTCACCCACCCTTCAGGGTGCTCCTTCCCTTGAGGCCTGTTTTTCATCCATTGCCACCACAATGTCATCGCAACTTCTGCTGTTGTGGGATCTGTTACCATTCCTTAAAATAGGAAAGGAATAAGCATATGGTCTGCCTGCAAACAGCAACAGGGTTTGCAGGTCTGGGAGCTGGGGAAAGACAGCAGCACTGACTGGAGAAGGGCACCGTGACTTCCTCTGCTTGTGTGACACTGCTGGAAGAAGGACGTTCAGTAAGTGATGGGATGGGATGTGTGGTGTCTGAGCAGATACTACTGGCACCTCCCAGTCTTTATGACAAGTTTAATTTGGCAACCCTGTGTGTTGGCCTTATGCAGAAGTGAGAGCTGGGTTGGAAGGGACAGGCCAAGGACCAAAAAAATAGGAGCAATGGAGAGAAGAGTGTTGACCTGTCTGATAAGATTTTTGTTGAGCTGTGCTTTAGAGTCGAAACAATAAATTGTGGCCTTAAACTGCTCCCATTACATCTGTTCTGTCTCTCTGCAACATCTACAGTAAAGGCAGATGTATGAAAAAATTAATAATTAAAATATATCAGGGAAATAATACTTTTTTTCTGAAATGCTGCTTTAACTGTTGTGGCGAAAGACTTTTTTGTGTGTGTGTGTGTGGTTTCTAACAATATTGCATTGGGTTTGGTTCAGATTGCAGATAGGCTATTCTGCTTAAGTCCAAGGGTCATTTTTATTTGAAAAAAGTCTCCAATTCCTGAATGGCCACAACCCTTTTGCAAATGTTTCTAGGAAATCCCAGGTCTGGTGAGGTGCACTTCACTCACTGAGACAGGTCTTCTCTGGAAAATGGAACAAAAATCCCCAAAGACTGTTTACACAACTCTTAGACCTCTAAGGACTGTGTTAAGTTTCACGCCTCTTACTTTTGAGAGCTTTGCTGTGTACTTTAATAATTCCTCCAAAACACTGTTTTTGTATAAAAAATGTTACGAATATTAATAGGTCTCTGGAGCTACCAATGAATAATTGTGGTCAAATTTTAGACTGCATATTTCATCTGTAGGATTGTTGTTTGTGCTAAATTTTACTGCTGAGATTATAATTTACTACATGCATTTAAAAGTATTAAAAGATAGTGAAACACAGTTTTCATATTGGCAATTATGTTTATTGATCTTATTGCCTTCAAAGAGGAAAATTTTATAGTAATACATCAAGACAATAGGAATAAGGAGATACTTATCACATATATTCTATGCTGAGAAAGGTCCTTCATGGAATTTGTATATTTTCATTTGTGTTCCTTTAAAAGGGAAATGAAAATATATGTATTCATCAGCTTGTGGGGATGTGGCTGCTACTGTGGCTTGAAATATTTAGTATCTTGTAAACTGGTAGCACATGCCAAAGAGAAAGGAAATGCAGTCATGAAATTTATCATGTGAATTTTATGCAATTATATTGGAAATAAATAGTCTGTTAAGCCCAAGAATGTGAGTGTATGATTTGCTGGTACCTGACTGAGTCACAGTAACATGGCTACTGAAGAGCTGCTAAGTTTGAAGGGCAGGTGTGTGTATCCATACTCTTGCCAAAGTTACAAGTGTGGTGTATAATGATGTCCCTCTCATACATGCCAAACAGAATAGGAGAAAATGCAGTGAAACTTCACATGGCCAGTATGTGGTGCAGTAAAATGACTTTAGCAGTTTTTGGAATCAGAAATTACTCCATGGCAATGAAACATGGATGGACTATTCTGTATTTGTGTAGTTTATGGTTAGCCTATTTATAATGGACATTTTAGTTGATATAAAAATGCATGGTTGTTACTCTTTTTGTGTGTGTGTGTGTGTGGTTAGTTTCTTAAGGATGTGAGACAACAGAAACTTAAGCATTTTGCAAGTCCAGAAAGGAACACTGCCCTGACTGACCCTGAAACTGTGGCATTTGAGGAAAATTTAGTCTAATAGGAAGTACTGAATTACTACTTTTGTGGGTTTGGGAGATGTTAAAAATGTCTGAGATGCTACTTCACCTTAGTGTTTTAATGTGGATCAGAGTTTGCCTTGGGAGTGAGTCTCTTAAGTATCATGATCACCTTTTCTTTCTCATTATGGACCAGTCTGAGAGTTCATGCACTGGATTTCTTCTGGATTAACATAACTGGGAGAGATAATCCAGGGAGATCTAATGTGCTTTAGCAACTAATGGGCATTGTGTCTGTGAGACCAGACTAGAATTAGTTGAAGGAAAGGGGAAAAGTTGAAATATGTGTAGTGCATACATCAAGCCCATCAAGACCAGGTGTTTTGCTCAATAGATGTGTTTCTGTGGTCCACATGACTTCCTAGGGAGTTTGTAGATGATTGTGGAATGCTCTGTTGGTAGGCAGTGGAGGCAAATGCAGCCTGTGATAAACATACCACATCACATGCTGTTGGGAGTCACCCAACTAACCAGTAATCTTATAATTATACAATATAGTAATATGGACTGTAGTTTTCTGTTACAAAATCAAATCAGCATTCAAAGCAGCGTGCAATATCCTACAGTATATTGAGAACCAGTTGTATTTTTTTCAAATACAAAGTAGATTGTATATATCTACATTTATGTTGTATTTTACATAAGCAAGCATCCCATTTTTAGAACATATTTTGTTCTTTTGATGTTAATTTCCCAAGGCTACGCTTCTGTCACATCCTTAAGACAGCACATACTTTTATTATCTCATTATTTCATATGTATAGAAAATCAAGTTTATGACATAATAGAAGAGGTGCATTAGCATTTTGAAAGGGTGGGGATTTTGAAGTAGAGCCTCTGAACAAGTACTTGACAAGCTATCTTTTGCTTCCCATATTAATGCTGTGAGACTAGTTTCTGTTCACTTGAACTGGATTACTTAATCCCAAAAAATGTGTTTGAAGTGTGGCCCAAATATAGTTTGAGATTCAATATATAACTTTAATAACTTCAAGTGGTGTCTCTGTGTTTAATTCTTCCTGTTGCAGGGAGAAGTGAAGTTTATTTCATCTGGATTCTTTTACAGATTGGTAAAGACTTCTGCTAAACCCTTCTCTAAGTCTAAAGACTTCTGAGAATAAGACCTCAGTTGAGATCAGTCTTAGAAGTGGTAAGAGTGAAGTCTGTGAAACCACAAGAAGGCAGTCATAACTCACGAGTGTGTGGAGACACAAGGATTTCTGTGCTCATTTGTTTTCACAGCTTGTGTTTATCTAGTAGTTTTTCTATGCATTTGAGAAGACAGTGCTCTAAAAAGAGGAAAGGTGTCCCATACTTAGAGATTTAAATTTAATCCAAGTAATGCATAGTCTATTTTCAAAAGTACCGATCTTTTGCTGTTTCATTGGTAATGGCCTTTGGATTTTGATGGTTGTCTTTCTAGGAACCTACTAATGATGACAGCCAAAGAACAAATAGTGTTGTGTCTCATGATATAGGTGATGGCTGGTGATTTTCTTAATTTATTTTTTTAATTACTCTTGTATTTTTTTATGTTTTTGGTGTATGTTAAGTTGTATCTTTTATGTTTTGGTCTGTAACAGCAATAAAGGTTGACTTTGTATAAATTGTATAAACTTCAGGTGTTCCAAAATGTGTTCTTGCCCTCAGTGTCTTTTTTTGGGGATACTGTTGCTTGGTGGTTTTTTTCATGTTTTTTTTTTTTAAGAGTTGTATGTCATTATAAGATGGCAGAGGAAATATATGTACATAGTTAAGCTTAATGCTGAATTTCTACATGTGTTTATATAACACAGTCCTAAAGTTATCTGATAGTAATATATTTAACAGTGTGACTACTATGGTGCTAAATGCTGTTTGAGCTTCTACCTTTTCTCACATTAGAGTCCTATGCAGTATCTTTTTGTTGCTGTTTTTGTTTTGTTCTGGTAGGTTTTATATGCTTTTTTGTTTTCTCTTGCTTGGGTGATCTTTATTTGGTTCTGGTGTTGAAATTTTGCTTTGTGCTTTTGCTAACTAGAATAAAGTCTAAGGACATGACTCATACCTCAGGAATAAATGAAGATGTTATGTTAGACCTTAAAGCAGAGTCCTGTGCTGTCAGTCTCAGCCTGGGCTGGCTCCCAGGGCATGGAGAGCCGGGGCTGGGGGTGACCTCATTGCAGGCTATGGCCTCTCCAAGGGATGGGCAGAGCTGGGTGCTGATTCAGGGTCATCAACAGCCTCAGGCACGGCAAAAGATGAGCCAGGCTCAGGGAATGCCAGGGACAGCTGTGGGATGAGTGGGCTCATGGTGTGCTGGGAGAACTGGCTGAAGGTCAGGGCTCAAGGGTTGCAGTGAATGGGGCCACATCTGGCAGATGTCTGTCCACCACTGGTGTTCCCCAGGGTTTGGTTCTAGAGCCAGCTCTGTTCAATGCATTTATCAGTGCTCTGGGTGCAGCAGGTGAATGCATCATTAGTGCAAGCTTGCTGATGATACCAGATTGGGAGGTGCTGGTGATTCTTTTGAGGGATGAGAGGCCTTGCATAGGGATCTAGATAGGTTAAAGTATTGGGCAATAGTTAGCAGGATGAAATTTGACAAGTTAAAAATGTTGGATTCTACATAATGCTGGGCACAAGTACAAACTGGCAGAGGAGGAGTTGGAGAGCAGCCCTGCAGAAAAAGATCTGGGGTGACTGATCAGCATCAGGCTGAATAGGAATCAGCAGGGTTCCAAAGCAGCCAAGAGGGAAAAATCACATCCTGGAATTCATCAAAGACAGCACCACCAGGTGCTCAAAATGGTGATTATCCTGCTGTATTCAGCATTGGTGCAGCCTCACCCAGGGTGC
Organism: Passerina amoena; assembly: GCA_013401095.1. Classification (NCBI taxonomy): domain Eukaryota; kingdom Metazoa; phylum Chordata; class Aves; order Passeriformes; family Cardinalidae; genus Passerina; species Passerina amoena. Next base: position 2,180,681 of record WBNP01002529.1, on the reverse strand, counting down.
TGTGTGCAGTTCTGGGCCCCACAATTTAATAAGGATGTGAAAGTCCTTGAATGCTCCCAGAGGAGGGCAACAAAGCCAGTGACAGGGCTGGAAGACATCCTGGGAAGTGTGACTGAGGACTTTGGGCTTGTCTAGTTTGGACAGGAGGAGGCTGAAGGGTGACCTCATTGCTCTCTATCTGAAAAGAGGGAGTGGAGAGGAAGGTGCTGTCTCTTCTTCCTGACAGGACTGATAGGAATGGCTCAAAGCTACACAGTAACATTCAATTTATTATTAGTTGATGCTTATTTTTTCAGTTTCATTCTTTATTAGAACCATTATAAGGCAACAGAAATCCCTTACTAAGGAATTCTTTCTGTGCAATGAAATCAGAAACTATATAGAGCAAAAGAGCAAAATGTACTAATTTCAGTTGTTTGTATTTCCTTCCTTTCTTTCCTGAACAGAAGCCAAGGAACCAGAATATTAATATTACTATTCAGAATATTACTGCTATTTTGTTGTATCTTATGGCCGTTTTAATCTCATACTGTTCTTCTATCCGTGACTTCTCCAGCAGATGGTTTTCAAACTTGACATACACTGGACAAGCATGTAGTGGAAATAATGCTAAAAATATGTTTGCATAAGTTGCCCTTCAAAGAGCCAGTCTTGATGGACCTTGCTATTAGACTTCATAACTTTCTCCTTCACCACCTGCAGCTCCATGTTTCTCCTGTGCTTTTCTACAGAGTGGTTTGGTTTCACTGGCCAGGTCTTAGTCTCTGCTCTAGCCTGTAGCCTGTTGCTGAGTCATCTCCAAGTGCATAAGGGCTTAAATTTGCTGTAACTTGGTGAAAGACTTCTGGGGTAGGTGTTCTTAGTGTTGTGTAATGGGATGTCCTCTTTTCATTTTCCTGAATTATTTTTAAAGAAAAAATAATTCCTGTTCCTGTTATTTATGTACAAAAGCATAACTAAATACCATAGACCAGGAGAGATGGTACTGTGGTTCCCCTGCCCATATATTTACTACAAGTTTGTGTTTAATCTTGATAGAAGGGCTTTAAGAAATAAATTTCTCTTTGGCATTTCCTATCTGTTGGTTTTGATAAGTCTCTCCACTAAGTGTACAGACTTATTTGAAATTCATTGCTAAGTGCATACTTTTGTATTTGGGAGCTGGGATGCCTAGTTGGATTTTGTTGATTCCCTTTTGCACCTTAGTTCCACGTTTCAGAGCTGGGCCTGGGGACACACAACACTGACATAGATAAGTACCTGTATTCATTTGTGCCACAGTGACCATGCAGTCAGGAAATGCATGTTAAACACAAGTTATACTTAACTGTTACTTTTAATTTCATGCTGTTGAGATTTTTGAAAGAGTACAGAAAATGTATATTGGGAGTCTCTTTTTAAATTCATTGTTGCAGCAGTTATTGATTTGTCTACTCAAATGTTCTGTTTTACTTCAGTGGGTACTGTTATTTGAAAGGTTTATTTCTATGCTATTTTTGTCATTTTGAAAGAATCAGTGAGGTTGTCAGGAGAGGCCACTTCTGAGAGACAGTGGTTTCACACAAGTGTGGATTGAAGATTGAGCAGGGGAGAAGAGACTTCCACAACTGATAATAGATATGCAGCTACTGTCATAGCAGAGGAAGTGGCTAGTTAATTTTCATAGCTCATGTCTGGCATTTCAAAAGAAGGGTTGTATCTCCTGACATAATTATGGACAAAGATGTAAATTAAGTAATTTTATACTGTTTTCTTCATTTTTTTTGACATTGCTCCAATTAAAGACCAGTTTGTACTTGTGAATGTTATTAACTTTTCTCCCCCCATGGGGCCTACTGTAGGTAGCAGAAGATTGATTTTTCTTCCTTCTCTACATGTATTTTTTTACAAGAGATGCTGCACAGCTTTCCTTTTTTCAAGGCATGGAATAGAGGAGTTTGTCTTAACTGTTTAGGACGAAGGGCATTTGTAGTTTAACAAAGGAAATCAAGTGTGCACAAATATTTGCTGCAATGAATCTTGTAATATGATCTTGTAATCCTGTGAGTCTTGTAATATTTATCTGTTGTTTTGTTTTAGTTTTTTTTCCCCTCCTGTTTTTGCTTTTGTAAGCTCTTTTTCTTGAACATGTCAAACAGCCTTGGTCTTTGAAGGTCTGATTCTTGAAGTTTGTCTACCATTTCTTTCCTGGCAGATTGGAAGTGTGTGGGGCTCAGGTGGTGACCTGAGTTCCTCTAATCCATCTCCTATGTGCTGTTGGAGACTGCTTTAGTTCCTCTGCCTGACATCTTTCATACGATGTCAGGCCTGGGAAGATGGGGTGCTTGGAGTTTGCTCTGTTGAGTGCAGTTTGCTCTCTTCAGTATGCAGATTAGGATGCTCCAAGGTTGCCCTGAAGATAGGCTGTGCAAGGCTTATAAATGGGCAGGAAAAATGGTATTTAACTCTTCCTTGAGGCCATCTCTGCACTGCAGATTGAAGCCACCACTGAAGATGAAGTCAAAAGTCTCACTGGCATAAGTCAAGTCAGAATTGGGTTTGAAGAAAGACAGGAACTGAGAGTAGAATGTGGGAGCATGTAAAATACTACAGATAAAACACAAATTGCTGATTATTTGAAATTATGGTTTCAGCCAGGTACATTGGCATGAGCAATAATCACAGCTGAATGTTTGTGATTAACCATGTGTTAAGATGCAGAGTGGAGGGGAGCCTTCATTTAGAGCTTGTCCTTGCTCTGATACCTTGCTATTCAAAGGAAGCCTGTAGAATTTGTTTTTCCTTATACAATGAAAGATCGTTCACATCATGTTAGTTTGTATGAAGTTGAAGTTGCTAAACAATATTTTTACATTTTGATAGACTTCCTTTTTAACTCGAGTACTAATAGGTTTCAGTAGAGAAATGAAAACAGTTGTAGATGTTGAAATTATCAAGTAGGGGAACCGAACATCTGGGCATTTATGGCTTTATTGTCTCAAGTAACAAATCCAATTTAAAAGCAGAGCTGCTTTTTCTAGTTCAGTGGAAAGTAGCAGCATAACTGAAACAAAGTGGTGAGCTGCTACTGATCTGTTATTGCAATCAGCTACTTCTGTCACATTTTATGTGAAGAAGAAAGGGGGATAAATTGAAACTAGCACATAAAATATTGTTTTAACATCGCTGCTGGCTAGATTTGTAAATGGAAATAATAAATCCTAATATAGCATTGAGAGTAATACTAAAGAATTCCCACTAGCTTGTTATTTACAGCTGTTCTAAAGTTTTATTTCTTTTATTTATGTCTCTTTCCAAAGGGCTTGGACCTGAGATGGTGCTCACAGTTAGCTAATCTTATGCTAGCGAATCTGTTTTAGCTAAATTTTACCATAATGACAGATAAAAATGGTATTATAAAATTAAGTAGTATTGCATGGTAGTCTGCTGGAAGATAAAATTAATTTTCATAAAATATTGAAATTAAATTGTATGAACTGATTGTTTTAAAATGCTCCTAAATAACTGCAAATAAGTGCAAACGAGTGAAAAAGAGTGGATATGTCTTTGTATTTATTATCCCCATCGCTTCCTTGGTAATAGAGGAGTAGAAATTGTTAGCATTTCAGCTCATATGAAGAAAAGACATCTATGAATTTTCTGAAGTTCAGATTTAGAGTTGTGGTGAATGCCAAACCATTCTGAGAGTCTGACTGTGGAGATTGTTGAAGTCATAAAATGATGGAAATTGGAAGGGATCTTTAAAGATCATCTAGTTTGTCCTTCCTGCCCTGGCATCTTCCATGAGATCATGTTGGTTTTTGAACAGTTCCAATGATGGAGCATCCACCACTTCTCTGGGCAATCTGTTCCAGCATCTCACCACCCCTATCTAGGGAAAAAACTTTTTATGATCCAATCTAAATTTGCCTTCTCTGTTTTCATCTGTTGCCCTTTGTTCTGTCCCTACAGGCCTTTGTCTCTCTGCCGTTCTTGCAAGTCCCCTTTATATAATGAAAGGCTGCAATGAGGTCTCTCTGGAGCATTCTCTAATCCAGGCTGAATAACCCCAAGTGTCTCAGCCTTTATTAAAAGGTGCTCTGGTCCTCTCATCATTATGGTGGCCCTTCCCTGGACCCTCTCCAACAGGTCCTTGACTTTCTTGTCCTGAGGATCCCAGTTCTCCATGTGTGGCTCATGAGAGCAGATTAAAAGAGGACAATCCCTTCCCTTGACCTACTGGCCATATCTTGGAAACTTTTGTGAACATAGGACTACATACTTGTATGAAGACATGCACAAACATGATCTTTTTACACATTCACAAAGAGAGATCCAGCTTCAAAGCATGGGCTTCATAGTTGTGGTAGCAAATCACTGCATTCAAGCTTACAAGCTTTGCTGAGATCAGAGCACAATGCTGCAGTATTGAAACCTATTGTGGTTGTCTCCGTTAAAATGATTCTAATGTATCTATTTCTCCTTCTGAATTGTATATTGACAGAATAAATTTTACTTTATTTGTGTGAGTTTTATACATAAAAAGTTTCGTATTGTTGTGGTTAAGAGCCAGCTGGCAGCTAAGCTTGACATGTGCTCACTCAGTTGGTCCATGGGTGGGACTGGGGAGAGTATCAGAGCAGTAAACGTAGAAAAACCTCATGGCTTGTGATAAAGACAGTTTAATAGGTAAAGCAAAAGCCATGCACACAAGCAAAACAAGGAATTATTTCACTATTTCCCAGATGTTCAGCCGTCCCCTTTGTCATGCATAGTGGTGATTTGGGAAGACAAACCCCATCACTCCAAATATCCATCCCTTCCTCCTCCTCACTTTGGCATTATATGTTGAGTAGGATACCATATTTTATGGAATATCCCTTTGGTCAGTTGGGATAATCTGCCCCATCTACTACTACTTGCCCACTGAAATGCTTTCCTGACTTTTTAAGGTTCACTTTACACTTGTGTGAGCCTTTAACTCCACAAAAGGGACCAGGAGTCAGGATTGGTATTTACATTGTGGCAAAACATCATTTTTTAAGCAGAACTGGATGGTGTGTTCCAGTTAAATATGTTAGGGTGAATATGTCTAGCCTGAAAGAAATATTACTATTCATGTACATTTCTTTTGTCTTTCAGAACAATGGGTCACTTGCTTGGTGCCAGAATCATAAACAGTGTTCAAAGGTAAGTCTGCTTTTTCCTCTCTCATTTATGTTACCTTTCTGCTTTCAGTCTCTTGTCTGTAGATTGAGTGCTTTTCTTCTTAGCCTGTTTTCAGAAGTGTCTGTTTATATTTTATTTGGAAACCTCAACCTGTAATAAAATATCAAAAATCAAAACCAAGTGATTTACTCTTTCAGGACAAAGGAATCATGTTGCAGGATATGTATCAAGCACAGTTAAACCAACATAATTCTGTCATTTTAAGAAAGTTTACACTGGCTAGAAACTGGTGTCTCATTTGTGGTTTTTTCAGTATTTTTGTTCAGAAGAGAGTAAAACTGTCAATAACTTAAAAATCTTCCTCCAACAGTACTAGGGTATTTCAACATTCAACATTTCATTCAGTTTGGGTATTTAATTTTTATCTTGAACCTGAGTTTCTTGGAAGGTATTCCTGACACAAATCCCAGTGACTCTACTGATGCCCCTTTCCCATTCTAGCATTTAAACCTTGGAAACCTAAAGTGTAGATGGCTAATTGTAAACTGATTCTCCTGTGCAAGGGTCTTTCTATGGATGGAAGCAACAACAATTTGGCAGCTTTAGTGGGTTTAGCTCAAGTGGAATTGCACGTTTGTTGCTGACTGTTCATAAATCTCATGGAAGATGCATTCACTGGAAATTTGCCTAAAGGGCCTAAAACTGTGTTTCTCCAATAATTTAAGCCTTTTTATTCATGAAGGTTGTACTGAAAATGGAATTAAATCTAAGTAGCATTGTTCTGTATTGTTTCAATAATGCAGTCAATGTTAAATGCTGATGCTAACCCTTGATTTTAACATATGTTGGTTTCTTGTGTACATTTAAAGAATAAAATTCCACATTTGCTGATCTGGCTTCCCTTGACATAAAAGGGATTGGAAATTGGCCTATTTTTTGGCTGTTCTGTTGCAGGTAAATAAAACAAAGTTGATTGCTTTTATCAGTATTACAATCCAGGGTATAACAGCGTCAATATAAGAAAATGATGGAATGGAACATTTTCTATTAGCTGTGTCACACTGACACAGCACACTGAAGGATTTCACTTCTGCAAGGAAATCTTATCATTCTTAAAATTCTTCTTCAAAACCCCAAACAGATGTGCAAAGTATGTATTTCATGATAACTGAATTGCCTTTTCAGGAAAGCATGAGGGCCTTGTTCCATAGTGACCCATCACTTGTTCCATAGTGATCCTGATCCAGTTTTTAAAAAATTCAGTTGCAAAGCCTACTGTGGTAAGTAATTGCAAGGGTTTTCCAATGGTTTGTGTCTGCCCAACAAAGAAGGAATCACACAAGAAAAGTAGTCCAGGTTTTAAAGCAGGGCAGAGGTTGTAAGAATCTCTCTGAGTCACTCAAAAGTTTATTGAATCCACATAAGGTGTATATAAGCTGACATGAATTTTACCTTAAAATTGAATCAGTATCTTAAAAGCAGTGTAAGAATGCTACAAATTAATATTATATTGTATTACAAACAGTGATAGTTTAAGTTTTAAATTACTTAAAATGTTCTTTGCAGTTATGTTACCCTATGTTTTTCATTCTTTCTTAGGAAGGTAATATATTTCCTTAAGAAAGCAGCTTTGCCATATTTAGAAAATAAATAAATGTAAACTTGGCCCATTTGTTAGCAGAGCTAAACTTAAGCATTATGTTGTCTTTTCAGCATGGCTTTGATTTTTTTGTGTTTTGCAATGCAAAGTTAAAAAATTACTTTGGCTAACTAAAATTTTCAAAGTGATGCAGGGAATTCAGTTAACCTTCTAAAAATACAAATTCTTTTTACTTCTTCTCGGCACCTCAGTGGAGGAGGTTTGTATGGGTGTGGCAGGTACTAGAAGATTCCACAAGGAATGGTATGCCACCTTACTCAACTAACATGGAAGGCCTTGTTGGAGATAAACAGGTTGGAGGCAGCCTTGGCTGCAGTGACCATGAGGTTGTGCAATTCAGTATTAGGCAAGAAGGAGGCAGGGTAGAAAGTAAGCGTGGACTTCAGGAGAGCGAGCTTTAGCCTCTTTAGGGGTTTTCTTGGAGATATCCTGTGGGAACAGACCCTGTGGGGAACAGGGGTCCAGGAGAAATAGTTGATCTTAAGGATCACTTCTGCAAGGCTCAAGAATGATGCATCCTGTGTGGATGAATAAAGAGCTCATGTCATTTCTCCAGTGTAAGTAGGAGATACACAGGAGCTGGAAGCAGGGTCAGGCCACTTGGAATGAATACAGAGAGGTTGTCAGCGTGAGTAGAAATGAGGCAAGGAAGGCCAAGACACATCTGGAATTAATGGAATGGGGACTGTGGTAACAGAGGACAAGGAGATGGCAGTGTTGCTGAACACCTTCTTGCTTCAATCTTTACTGACGAGACCAGCCTTCAGCAGTCTCTGACACAGGAGATCTGGCTAAAGGAGTGTTTGTTGTAAGGTTTCCCTCGGTTAGGCTCTGATGGGATGCACCCGCAAGTGCTGAGAGGCCTGGTGAACACCATAAGTAGGCCTAACACAATCACCTTTGAAAGGCTGTGGCAGTCAGGGGAAGTGCCTGAGGACTGAAAGAAAACAAATGTCACCCCAGCCTCAGAAGAGGCAAGAAGGAACACCTAGGGAACCTAACAACCAGTCAGACCCATCTCAATCCCTGGAAAAGGAGTGGGAGTCCACTCTGAAGTCCGACTGCACATGGATGACAAGTAGATTCTTAGGCGTAGTCCTTGACCAACCTGATGGCCTTCTACAATGAAACAACTTGCCTGGGTGGGTGGGGAAATGCAGTGGATATTTTCTGCCTCAATTTCAGCCAGGCTTTTGACACTTTCTCACAATATCCTCAGAAACAAACTCAGGAAGGAGGGAGTGGATGGATTGAGAACTGACTGGTGAATTGCAGAGGGATGTAACGAGGCACAGGGTCTGGCTGGGGCCTGTCACTCGTGGTATCCCCCAGGGTTCAATACTGACCCAGTATTGTTTCTCTTTTCATCAGTGACTTGGATGAAGGGCAGATGCCTCCTCAGCAAGTTCAGTGAGGAGGAGTGGCTGGGAGGAATGGCCAAATCCCCAGGGTGCTGTGCAGCCCTTCAGAAGGACCTCAGCAGGGTGGAGAGATGGGCAGGGAGGAACTGCCTGGAATTCAGCAAAGGCAGGGTCCTGCACCTGGGGAACAACAACCCCCTGCACCAGGACAGGCTGGGAGAGACCTGCTGGAAAGCAGCTCTGTGGAGAAGGACCTGGGGGTGCTGGTGGACAACATCTGTCCATGAGCCAGCAGTGTGTCCTGGGGGCCAAGAAGGCCAGTGGGATCCTGGGGTACATTAGGGAGAGCATTGCCAGCAGGGAGGTGATCCTGCCCCTCTGCTCAGCCCTGGTGAGGCCACATCTGGAGTGCTGTATCCAGTTAGCCCCTACCCATAGGAAAATCTGCTGCCTTCCTGGGGGCCTGGGTAGGGATGCCACCCAGAAACTTCCTAATCTGGAGCAGTCCTGAGACTACTACTCATTACTGATTTTCCTCATAGGAGATGATGAAGTGGCAGCACAAAGTCCAAGGATGAGCAAAAAGGACTTCAGGACCTTGGAATGTTTGGCAAGGGAATCTGAGGTGCAAGTTACTATTTCCTCTCTACTTCCAGTTGAAGGCAGCAACATTGGAAGAAACAGATGGGCTGAGTCTATTACTGCATGGTTCTGTGGCTGGTATCACCACCAAAATTTTGGGTTTTTTCACTATGGAATGGTCTATGCAGCACCAAGCATGCTTGTACCAGTAAGGACTCGCCTTTCTCAGGGAGGAAAGTCGCTGCTTGGGCACCAGAGGGGCCCATTGACAGAGCTTTAAACTGGTTGTGATAGGGGAGGGAGACAGTATCAGGTTTGTGTCTGGTGACCTGTGGGATAAGAAGTGAAGGTTAGAGGGACAGTGTGCAAGAGGACCCTCTGCCAGTGGGACTCTGAAATGTGCTGGCCACACTGGAATGCACTTGCAGTCTTACAGAGGCAGACCAGGGATTCCCAATGTAACAGAAATCAACAGGAAAACACTAGAGAATTATCTCAAAGGAATTAAGGGCTGTTCCTTTAGGAAGGCAGCTGGCTGACAGGCCAGCTGAGGTGCCTTCACACCAGTGCATGCAGTGTGGGCAGCAGACAGGAGGAGCTGGAAGCCACTGTGCTGCTAGAGGCATTTCACATATACTCTTCAGCCCTCCACATTCCCAGGAGCCACATGAATGTTTCCACTTGCATTGACACACTCATTAGGATTGATACTACATGGTATAGAATTGTGTACTGAGGTTCCATTCATATTTGGTCTAGGCAATGAAAATTAAATTATAACATTTCTTTTACTTTACCAGTTGGTTGCTGGCAGCCTGTCAGACTTGCTGAGTAATGCAAAGGTGGACTCATAAACAACAGCATGAGGAAGTAGAACTGCAAAATGGAGAGACTGAAAAAGAAAGTGGGCTGGATTGAGCTGGGCTTAGTGTTTCTTAACGCAGTTGTTGGACCAGCTCCTGGATCTCATCAGCTCTACTCATTCCTAGACACCACAAGGGTAAAAAGCTTATCTGGGGAGAGAACCAGACAAACAGACACTCCCTTCTTTTTTCTCCATACGTGACTACATAAAACCCCAGTTTCTGTTGCCAAGAGCTGGCTCAGCAGAAGAATTAAAAATAGAACCTCTGCAGAGGTTATTGTCTGGTTGGGGAAAGATAGTTAAAGCTGGAAACTGATGAATCTAGTTTTCTTATGCTTCTGGCCTGTCTTCCATCAGAGCCAAGTGTTTGGCAAAATAGTGCAAAAAATACATTCAGGCCTGTCATTTTCAGACTGCTTCTAAATAATATTTTCACATGAGTTAGTCCTGTAGGTAGGCAAATATAACCCATTTTGAGCTTATTCCTCCTTTTCCCATCCAACTAATCATATTTGTTATGATATGAATTACCTAGGTGATTATTTTAAAGCATTATGAGGTACAGGTTATATACAGGATGAAGTAGTGTCTGTAATGTATAGATTTCATCTAAAACATAATTCAGCTTATTTCCAACACAGGTAGTCAGTCAGCTTTGCTACTGGAAGAGGTGATTCTCCCATTTGATCATTTTTGTGGCCCGCCTGTGGACCAGCTCTAACAGGGGCACATGTTTCCTGTGCTGTGGAGCTCAGAGCTGGAAGGAGCACTCCAGGTGGGCTCCCACTGGAGCAGAGTAGAAGGACAGAATCACCTCCCTCAGTCAGTTGATGCCACTGCATTTGATTCAGCCCTGGATGCAGTTAGTGCAAGTGCACACTGTGGGCTCATACCCAGCTTTTCACCCACCACTACCCTTAAGTCCTTCTCCACAGGGAAGCTTTCAATCCCTTCATCCCCCAGCCTGTATGATACAAAGGATGGTCTTGCCTAGGTCAGCACTTTGCACTTGATGATCCTCATAAAATTCTCCTGGGCCCACATTTAACTTGTCCAATGCCCTCTGGATGGCATCAGGCGTGTCAGTCACGCCACACAGCTTGGTGTCATCTGCAGAGGGTCTTGCTTAGGGCCCCCTCGGTCCTGCTGTGCCACAGATGACAACAGATGACAAGCTGTACTGATGCCCAGGGGTCTGGTGACCTCTAGGGAACACCACCCTCTGGATGAGACCAGCCAACTAGATTCTCTTCTACCAGAGAGTCCAACTATCAAATCCATCTCTCTAATTTGGAGAGAGGGATGTTGTGAGAGACCCTATTAAAGGCCTGATTAAACCAAGCCATGCTGTGTATCTCAAATCACCTCCCTGTCCTGCAAGTGCCTTAGCACAGCTTCTGGAAGGATCTATTCCATGATTTCCCAGGCACAGAGATGAGGCTGACAGGTTAGTAGTTCCCAGTGTCCTCCTTTCTACCTTCAAAAGTGGGTGTAGTGTTTCCCTTTTTCCAGCCACCTGGATCTTCACCTGTCTGCTATGACTTTTCTAATATTATGGCAACTACATCAGCCAATTCCTTCAGGTCTCTGGGATACATCTCATCAGGTCCCATAGACCATGCATGTTCCAGTTCCTTAGGTGGTTATGGGCCTGATCTTTGGTTACAGGTGGAGTGACTTTGCTCGTCCAGTCCCTCTTGCAGCCCATCCACTTGGGAGGTGTGGGGAAAAAAGGATGCCTCTGAAGTCTGAGAGGAAAAAGGTTGAATACCTCAGCCTTCTCCCTAACCCTTTTTGCCAGGATAGGTGTCCATATTTCCACTGCCTGTGCATTTCCTTCTTGCCCTTTACCTTGACCAGAAGGTCTCTACTCATTTATGCAGGTCTCTTGCTATCCTTCCTTGATTTTTTACACTTGGGGATTGAGAGTTCATTTGCTGTATGGAACATGTCATTAAAGATCTGCCAGCTTTTTCTGGTCCCTTGTCCTTTAGAGTAGCTTCCTAGGGAGTCCTGTTGACTAACATCTTGAAGAACTGGAAGTTAACTTTCCTAATATTTAGGGTCCTGACCTTATTCTTTTCCTGACCCATATACTTCAGGACTGTAAACTTCACTAGTCCATGAACATTGCATCCCAGGCTGCCTCTAACCTTCATATCACTGATTAACTAACTTGGTTAAAGCATTACAATAATCATTAAATTTGCTGATCAATCTTTCCCTAACTGCTATATGTGGATTTAAGAACTACTTGATAGATGAAATACTGTCAAAACCTGGCCTAAGAAAATAATCTGCAAGGCTGACTGAAATACTTCAAGGGTAATAACTTTGCACTGGAGGTTTGCTCTGTTTGTAAATAGCAATAGAGGGTTCTAGGTTGTGTTTTGAATTCCTTCACTGACTTGACCTTTGCTCTTGGACTTAACTTTTACATCTTTACATAATTCCTGGGTTGAGGTTTTTTGCCTCTCCTTAACTTACCTTCTAAAAATTTTTATGTGACATTTTGTCTCTTTCTCTCCACTAGTGTCACTATTCTGTGTACCTATATATCTGTTTCTTAAGAATTTATCAAAGAATCAGTGAGGTTGTTGGAAAACCCTTTTACATCTTTTAATGAAGGATCAACTAGAGCAGATTATCCAGAGCCACATCCAGTTGGAATTTGAGTATGTCCATATATTAAGACCACAACCTCTCTTGGCAGCTTATTTTGGTGTTTGACTACCTGCACAGTAGAAGAAGAGTTTCTGTATTGTTTTGTGATTTGTGCTTATGGCCTCTTGTTTAGTCCATAGGCATGACAGAGAAGAGCCTGGCTGCCTCCTTTTCATTGCATCTCAATGGATATTTATAAACATAAGTAAGATCCCTCTGAACCTTTTCTCCACGCTCATCAGTCCCAGATATCTGCACTTCTCTGTATATTGGCAGATGCTTCAGCCCCTTAATGAAATTCTTGGCTCAATGTATTCTTCTTCTTTTCTGCTTATGCTTTCTAAGCGCGAAATGAATCATTTCTATGCCATTTGCAAAGCTTCTGTCCTTAAATCCCATTGCCTTCCAGTGGCCATTCTTGTTAAATTGGATGTGAACGCACAGCTTTTGCTGTTCCTCCTCCAATTTTCAGGTTTGTTTTTACAGTGTGAGCTCCACGGTTCCAGCCCTGTTTTTCTCAAGTACTTGGAAGTGCTGAGCATATAACAGGTGCTTCCCTATAAAAACAACAGAGCTGATTGCTGTTGAGAGTAACCTTAAAGGGCAGAGTCCTGCATTGATGCTGGCTTAGTGAAAAATGTATTTTAGACCTAAGGGGGCGGGCAACGGGTATGAAATGACTGGGAAAGGCATTTCAAGAGTTTGTGAAGTAGGCATAATTTATTTTTTTTTTACAGCTCCTCACAGAAGGTTTTTTTTTTGTTGGCAGCTGAAAGTCAAGAGACCAGCAAGTATAATTTAGAGCTGCATGTGCTGTGGCATTTACCAAGGAGTGGAGATAAATGGGGATAATCATAACACACTGTGAATTGCAATACAACTTTCTTGTTCCCAGTGGCCAAGGCAGTGGTCCCTGATTGATTGATTCTGTGAGAAGGCTGAAAGGCTATTTTATGAATTTTCAGAACTGAGAGGAAAATGTGAAAATAAAGATAAACAATTTATGAATTCTGCAGCCAAATAAACATACTGTTTGACTATCTCAAAAAGACAGTTTACTTTCTATTTAGAATAATATACGCTCCTGAATTCCGTATTCCAGCAATTTTCAGGCTTCCAGCTGAGCTCTTTCCAGAGATAATGCAGGTGGAAAGATGAGTTAATGGTTTAAACAATTAGAGATTTGATGCAGTGTTCCATCTGTCAAAGCCCACTGAAATGAAAGCTCACAGTTTTAATTTGTGCCTCCAGCATCTAACTCAGTCTGAAACGGTGTCAGCGATTTGCCCTGCCCACAGTAGTGTTATTCTTATGTTAAGCATTCTGTGCACACATGCTGAGAGACTTCTATCAAACATATTAGTGCACATTTGAGAGATCATTAGCCTGAAGTAGCTGAAACATTCTAGGTTTCTTAGCCAGAAACTCACATCTCTGCTGGAAAGTGTGTTGAGCCGCTGTTATTTACACAATAAAGCTAGAGCAGGATAGGGATAGCTTTGTAAAGTTTAGCAGAAATAGTGGTACTGTGATTTAAGTGGCACCCATAAAAGGGTGAGATAATGAATGTTTTGGTTTTTTGTCTAAAAAGATGGAATGAATAAAAATTTCTTTCTTGATCTGCTAGACCGATTGTTTTTTCTTTCATCTAGTAAAAGCTAAGGTAAAACCGTTTAATAAAATTGGAATTCATAAGAATTGATTAATAAGATTATTGTTCTTATCTAAAGATAAGAACAATAAAGATAACAACAATCTAAATAGATAAAAAGTCATGAGCATCTAAGAAATAAGGCAGATGTGATATTTATAGTTTGCATTCTCATGCATTATTTGATTTTTTTTTTTTATATTCAGCTATAAAAAGGTAGAGGGAATTGAGAGAACCTTAGTGGTTAGATGATTAAAGCTATACTACCTAATAAATAGGGTGACTGAAGTTTCTGGATATTTGTGTTTGGGGAAATAGAAGAAAGAGCTTTGTGATTCAGTGTTTGTGTTTATATGAAAGCATTAGTGTATAAGTGTGTTGTGATTACAGGAATCCCTTTGTTCCTAAGGGCTTTGAGAACTGACAAACAGAATTGAAATGCAAACAATATTTGCAGTACTCTGTAATACTCTGATGTACTGCTCTATATTTGTAAATATCAATTATATTTTTTTGGGTGTTGAAATAACAATTGTGTTAGAACATGAAATAAGTGAACATGAAGTAAGTTCATATTCTTTACAGCTGCTATATTTCAGTCGTCCTTCCTGTCTAACACATGTGTTACCAGCTGGATGCTCAATAGAGAAGTAAACCTGTTGGTCTAGAATAACTTACTGCTAGAAAAAAACCAACTTCCTTATACCCTATTTCTTGTTTTTTGTGATATTGTGCAACCTAAAGGGTGCATCCTTTTCAGAACGCTAGTTTTGGCTTCTCAGCTCTTGCTGCTTGCTGTTTTGTGTACCTTAAATTTTTTTGCCTTGGAAGAACAGACCTCAGGACTTCATGGAAGGTGTTTTGCTTGGTCTCGACTCTGAATGATGCTGCTGATAACTTTCTGTCTCTACTAAAAATGGTTAGAATCACGTTGCTTTCTTTTTTCCCTTGTTAAAAGATTATCACGATTGCCAGAGCCCCTATGAGGGATAGGGAGGAAAGGCTCAGATTGGTTTTATGTCCGTGTAGCTCAGGTTTTGTTAATGAGGAATGCTGAGGTTCTCATTGATCTTCTGCATGGTTTTACAGAAAAGTTTGGTTCTTTGGAGCTTGTTCTTTTGGCCAGTTGTATCTGTTCTAAGGACATAATGAACTCTGATCACTGTGCTGTTTGAAATTTGAACTCCTGGATGCTGAGCAAACTGAGCCAGTGCTGAGCATAACCAGCTGAAGATTAAATAACCCTCTTTCACAGAGAAAGGACACAAAATTGTCATTAATGACTGAATTGTGCCAACACTGGCTTTGGGGGTAGTAGCATAGCAGTCTCAAGTCTGTTCTCAGAAAAGCCAGTGCTGGCTTTTGACTTTAAATCTGCATACACAGTGGTAAATAGAGACATACGCTACAGCTAAAGGGAGAAATGTGTGCATGGGGGTGCACACATACAAACACAACAGATATTATTGAAGCTGGCATGCTGAAGCACTAAATGCTTCTTTAACTTAGCTTTATCTGCTTCAGTGAACACTCTTCAGAATCCAAGGACATTCAGACTGCAGAATCCTTTATTTAGAGGTATTTGAGCACAGAAATAATCCCTTCCTAGAAACTTTTGAAATACCAATGCAGCTATTCAGTCTAATCAACTGTAAATTTTTGTCATCTAAAAAGCAGTTGATTAAGTAACATCTAGCAGAAGGATGATTATCATTGGAGCAGCACTGGTCAGACAGTAAAGGCAGACACTACTACTGAGATTAAGGAGAATTAGCAGTAAATCTTCTTGAAAACAAGTAATAGATTTGTATTCCAAAATCTTCAGTTTTACCAGGTCTCTCTTCACTCAGTTTGCTCAAAGCTTGTACGTATTTTTTTCTTGTCTTTGAATAGCTTTCCATGCTATATGCAGAGGGAAATATGTGACATGAAAGTGTATTTGAGATTTTGATTTCCCAAATACATTCTTAATTTCCAAAGCTCGACTGCCTGAATTACTATTAGGAAATTTTAACAACTTAAATATGTCAGAGAATCTGTACAAAATTTATAAATTTGCAGTTGAGATGGGAATCTTAATTTTATCTTATTACATTGCATTTCATTAACCTAATTAATTCTTAGTGCAAAACAGGCTGTAATAGTCTGTTCAAATGTATGGTCCTTTTCTCCTCTTGTGGGAGGCAATTGCAGAGTTAGGTCAAATACAGCTCTAGTTAAGTGACAAAGACAAAATGTACTTGCATTGACCTTTAATGTAGTAATAAAATACATTCAAGCCACTGGAAAGGGACATATGTCTGTATCTTATCTGTGACTTCAAAAAGAGTTTTGCTTGACGAGCGCCAGGGCATTATTCAAAACCCACTGAAGTAAGGAATACTGACTTTCAACAAGCTATAAGTTAAGATTGTGCTTTTTCAAGTGACCTCCCTTGGAGTTTCTGCATTACTCTAACATTGAAGGAGATATAAAAGTGTGCTTAGGTAGATGGAGTTACTGTGCTGAGAGGGAGGCAACTGTCTTTGAGGCAGACAGGCAGGGATGCAAGTGCCCTTTTCTCCACACATTCACTGAAGTGTAAGGAAAGCATTAAGCTGGAAGTGAGAGCTATGACTTTCCTACTTTTGAGTGCCTGCAAAGAATTGGAAAGCTGTCTGAGCACAGAGGCATAGTCTGTCCTTAAACAGAAATTGCAGGTTTTATTTTGTAACACTAACTGGTATTTAATCAGATACTGAAGAGTTAATTGCCATTTAGCACTGACTGTATATTAGAATAACTCTCTGTGCACAACAGACAAAAATGCTTCTGAAAGGGTGCAGTGTTAAAGAGCGGGTTTTGTGCTATGAATTTTAAGTAGATCTCCTTATTGAGTTTCCTTAAAAAGTTCTGCTTAAAGTCAATTCAGGGTATAGTCTCAGGTGAATGGGTCAGAAAGGTAATTGGTTCTGACAGTTCTTCCATAATATTCACATCTACTATATGGATTACAAGCATACATTCTGATCTTAGTCATATAAAATATTTTTAGCTATTTCTATGGCCTGAGGAATTTAAGTGGACAGTGGAAGTACAGATAGAAGTCCCAATATGCAGATACTGACAGGAAAATATTTGGGTCTTTTTTCTGATACCTGATACCATAAACTTTCTGAAGTCTGCAATGGTTCTAAAGGCAGCTTCCTGCAGTCTAATTTACATTTGGTTTGCATCCTCATTGTAAACTAGTGAACTAATACTTGGGGTGTAAAGTGAAACGGAAATTCATAGCCATATTTATTGAATGTTGACACATGCATTTAATACATATGGAAGATGTCAAGCAGTATTTTGGGTTCATGTTCAGTGTAAGGAGTTGCCCATGGAGGAATGCCAGCAGGATCCACGGCACTGAAATGAAAGAAGACATGGATATCTATTCAGCCTTGTTTTGATGCTGGTGTATGTGTGTACAAAATGGATTTCTTGTTTCAGGTAGTTGTTTTCAGCTTATGCATTTAGAAATAAAAGGATTGCTGTAATTAAATCTGTAAAGGAATTTTTTCCTTTGGAGTATGAACCAGAAGACTGAGTTATGAACAAGGACCTTTTCCCCAATATATCTAATACTCTGTTTGCTTTAAGTTGCAAAACCCATGGGTTCCAAAGAATGTCAGAGTTTGCAGCCCTTGACTTTGAATAAAGAATACAGCTGACTAAGTTTATTTTTCCCATAGACATGATATTGTTATATCTAAAATCCATTAAATTTCAAAATCCACAATAAATCAGGGTATGAGCAGGAAAATAAAACTGAGTTTCAGCACTTGGGATTTGAACTGCACCCTCTGAAAACAGTAGAAATTTTCCAGAGCTAGGAGTGAAGAATCAGGTGTTAAAGTGGTTTCATAGTAGGAATGAAATATTTTCATTTTTTTAATTTATGTGAAACATTTACCTGCATTGTTATTCACTGAGCTTTGAACACCCTCAGGAGGGAAATAGATTTAATTTTTTTTTTCGTTTTACGTAAATATGACCGCCCTGTTATCCCTAGTGAACAACAAAATACTGGTTAAACAGGAGATACCACTTTATAATTTTTTTCAACTTTTGTCCACTTAAGTCAGGCTTTAACGTTACATGGATTCTCATGTGTGCTTTTCCTAAATCTGGAATTCTTTCAGTTTGGCCTGAGAACACAAGGCAGAGCACCAAACACATCCCTGGCCTGGTCCATGCAGTTTTCTGGGAGGAGAACTGACCTGGTTTGCTTGCAGGAATGCTCGTAGGAGGTATGGTCAGAGCCAGCAGGCAGAGCCCAGTCTGGCTACACCTGTTAACTTTTGTTAGTTCTGGACCACATTGTTGAGTGGTATCTGAGGATATCATTATACGCTCACCAGGAGGCAGGCCTAAAACTCTAAAAGGGCCAGGAGCAAAGGAGAGAATTGCAGTTTTTTGGGTGAGATTTTGGAAATGTGAGGATTTATATCTGTAAAGAAGCACTGAGACAATAGACCTGATGAGTAGCTATTTAAATCATTGAAGACACTACCAAACCTGGCTCAGCAAATGTTTCTTAAAGAAACATTTTTTTTTCACAGAAACTCTCCAACATCATTCCGCTGCTGATCTGTTCTGCTCCTATATTATTGTGTTCTCTTTTCCTTTCCTATTTATTGTTTAAGGTATCTGCATGACAGAAGTATTGTGTTTCTTTAGAGTTCAGCTTCTCCTGCTGCACAATTTCCTCATCCAAAGTTGTGTTTCAATTTGTGTCAAATACAACTCCTATCGTAATTGTAACCTATGTTTTTGGTGGGGCCATGATACATAAAAGAATCCCCTTTTAATTGCTTATTTTCTTCAAAAGATGAATTAAATATTTCTGTATCATAACTGAATATTTTAAAATTAATCTATAGTTAAATAACATATTTGAATAACTAATGAGTGGGTTTAAAAAAATATGTATTTAGTTGGTGGCTTTCTTGCATTACTTTTTCCTTTCAATTTCTAGCCCTCCCATTAAATAAATTGAAACAGGAATACTAAATTGATGTAGCTTTATTGTGGAGATAAGTTTTTTGTTAAATAATAATGGTGGTGCAAAAAATCACAACATACACTTCATTCAAATAATATCCATCTGTAGGGGAAACCATCAGATTGTCATGTTTTCTTGGTTTAATAAGTGTTTGAAAGTATTGCAGATTGAGGACTTTAATTCCTTAAATGGCACGTAAGTAGGTCATCATCATCTTCAGGGAAAGGCTTATTTGTCCTCATTATTCCTGGGGTCCAACATTATGCAAATTTACTTCATAAAACACTTGAAAGTAGTTATTGTGAGGAAGTGGGCATATCTATAGGCAGTACTTTAAAGATTTTTATCCTGACAACAACTACAGCAAAATAGATTTGCAAACACTATTCATATACATGAATGTTTTTAATTACAAATAGGGGAAGATTGAATTAATTAGAAATTCAGCTTTTCTTCCCCCTTTTTACTGGTTCTATGGTAGAAAGATTGTCAGATGCAATACTGATTTAAAAGGGTTAGTGACTCGTAAGTGCACTTAATGGCTATTTAAACTTCTACTTTTGGCAGATTAAATAAAAATGTTTAAAGACATTCATGGTGCTCTGTTAAAAAAAAAAAAAAAATAAGGGCACAGAAGGGTGGTGAAAGAGCAATGAACAGGCAGCATAGTAGTGTAGGCAGATCACATACTTGCATCTTTACCAACAAATGTCAGGGACCATTCCTGCCCTGCCAGCAGGATCCTAGTGGAGGCTTTTTGCACCTCTGCCATCTGCCTACCACACCTTCCTCTTCTTAGAAAAACAAGTTGTGGTTTCAGTTGTCTAGCTCTTATTAAAAAAATTTAAAAAAACCAGAATTGTTTGCCATGGAATTGAAGAAAGAACGTGCCATACTGTAATAATATGAAGGTTTTTTTACCCCACAGTTGTCAGTTTTCTGGGTAGGTCATTGCAATTCAAACAATTGTGTGTGTGGCAAGTGTATTTTATGTTTGCACAGAAACTCTCTTAATTGATCAGTTAGACTGGGGTGACATTTTAAGTGCATTATAGTTTGGTTTGTTGGGGTTTTTTTCCTGGGGAAAAACCTCAATCTAGTTGTACTTTTTATTTTATTTTTATCAATAGTGAGTCTAGGCAAAAGCTCTTGAGTATGTTTTATTATGCTGTCATAGAAAGCTAGTGCATTTTTCTTTATTGCTAACATTTGTTGGGTGATGACAGGTTATCAAACAGTACAGAGCTGTTTAACACCTTGGAAGAAGACAATAAAGAAACTGGTGACACTTGCTTAACAAGAAGCACAGTGTGTTTTGGGAAATCTGTCAGTGAGAAGACAGGCCTGTAAAGATGTCAGGCCAATTTTGACCTTTCTGCCCCTTGTTTGTATTCTACTGTTTCAGCTTTGCAAATGACTCCACATTTGGTATTTGAATTGAAAGTAAGCATCACATAACAAGGAAAGGACATGAATAAGTTTTAGAAATGTATTGCAAAATGAAAAAGATGGATATGCAGAAAGTGATCATGCATTTTTTTTCATGGCTTCATAACACTATTAAAGGAAATAATTAAAAAAAAAAAAGAATTATATATGTTGTTATTTTGGGGTGGTCTGTCAAAGTGGTAGATGTTGCATTAAATCCAACTACTACTGAAGCATGGTACTGTGTGCCTACAGTAATTTGAGCTCTCTGTAATGATGTATGACATTCACTTTGCATGCTCAGTGCTATATTTTATCCAGCATTTGGATAGCATGATATTCTGACCTTGTCTGATTGGTGATCTCATTTTCTGTGAATGTTGCAAGAACAGTAAACAAAGCCTGGAAGAATTGTCAAGCTGACAAGTTGTATTGCTATGAATCTTTTCAGGACAAAGCCACAGAAATTTATGTGTCTTGACACCTTTGTCTCTTGTATTAAGAAAACTTTAACTAACTTCTCCTTGAGTCTATAGTCCACTATCTAAAAATGCCACAACTTATAAAAATAACAGGTAGATAGTCTTTTAAGGAGAGACCTCTGAGAGATGGAATAATTTAGGAAAAAAACAGCAGCAGCTACATTGTGGAATGAATCCCAAGGCTAACAAGACTGCCTCATCAGAAGAGTGTATGAAACATTTGAACAACAGTTTTGTATTAAAATTTATACATGGCTATGTGTAAATATGTTTTACAGATATGTTGAGTGTGAGAATAGTTTTTGCATGAATCTCACAGCCATTTACAAATGTCAGTGATTGCAGGAATGCAGAAATAGTTTTGTTTTATTGTGTTTTCCTTTCACCTTCCTCTCTCACTCCCTTAAGAAACTATAAAAGAGAAATGTTCTACTCTGTTGAAACCATATGGGGGTTTTGCATCTGGAAAATTTGAACCTAAATGTGTACGTATCTTTCAGTTGAATACTGAGCTTGTTTAATTTGCATTATTTAAATCCTGTATTTGAAAAAGAAATTATTTGATCTAGAATTACATCTGGATAATGTAGTTGTACTTTAATTGCTTAGGCTGGCTTTAGTAACTATTTTTGCCTTTAATGGGAAGTTGCTATTGTCTATACACATCTTCAGCAGGTTTTTATAAACAACGAGAACTTCAAAAGTGAGAGAAGTATATGGCTAAGTGGCAGTTTGAATAGAAAGTGGGATTACAGCATACTTCTGCTGGGATTTGGGTGTAAGGTCTCTAATTTATTTATAACAAAGTTAAATCATCTTCTAGTTGAGCAGTTAAATACTGAGGACATCTCTTTTTGGAGTCGTCTTATGCTTCAGCCAATTGACAGAAGATAAGCTGCTGTACCCATCCCTCCCAGAGCTTTCAAAGCGCAGCGGAGCTTATTATAAATGAGTGACTCATACACAGGGGGGAACAAATGCACCATTGGCAGCCTACAGAGATAATAACACTGACCTCTGGGCATTTTACAAGGGAGCTCTCTCGTGTAGGTCGACTTCCCACTGCTTTAAACCCAACCTAAATAGACTATTCACAGGCAACTGGATTGACAGATTAGAGATTTATATGCACAAGTGTAGGCATTAGCAGCATGGGCTCTGCACATCGGGACATGAGAAGTAGTTGAAATATCTGACCACGAAAAGCAGAGGGACATTTTTCTGTAAAGAAGTAGGTTTCTAAACTTTCTTCAGACTTGTGAAATATGGGTGGTAGGGCAGTCATAAAAGTTCAAGCTTGCAGTGTCTGTTTATGCAGGACTTCCAATAATGTGAAATTGTTTGGAAATAAGGGTTATGATAGGGCTGCCACTTCACAGGGAACATTGGAGTAGATGAAAAGTAGACACGATTTTAGGTTCTAAGTCCAAATATGCCCTATTTGCCTTCTCTTTTCAATACATATATATACACAAAGTGAAGAAGCAGGAATAATTTTGTAAAATTATGAAGTTTAACACTTGTCAACTTATAGCACTTTTAGGAGGAGCTTGTGGTACTGAGTTTAAACTTGAGAATACAAACGTGATAACTTGTACTAACTCAGAATTTTCTACAAGGTATAAGTGTGTCAAATGTCTTCATCTTTCAACTGTGTTAATGTTAATGAAATACAATTTGGCGGTAGAACTCATCCACCCAGTGCGTACTAGAAATTTAATTTGTGCCTTTCTGCAGAAAGAGATGTGTTCTATTGCCTGATCTTAACAAAAGGTTATATTGAAAGGAATGATTTCAAAGCAGATGACAAATTACTGAAAAGACATTTTTATTGTACAATAGCATGCTCCCACAAAGAAAAACAAGGAGTGAGTGGGACACAACACTGTTCCCCTCCAGCATTCTCTAACACTAATTTAAGGAAAAACACATTAAGAGACAACCTTCAGTGGATTTATTCTTTTCATTGCTTTAGAAGAATCTTAACAGGTTCTTTTTTTTTTTGGCTTGGGTAAAAAGACATTAGAGACATTAGGACATGCAGTTGGATCTCCTGAAAAAAGATTGTGTTTTAAAATTATTATTCCTGGTTATATTCTCTCTGCAGAATATGTGGCAAATACATTAATGATGCTTGATTTATTGAGACGGAAATTATAAAAATTTGTCAGAAATCTGTTTGAAAGAAAATTGTGAAACAAACGAGAGTTTCAGTCCAAGTGTAGATAAACCAGCCTTAGTCAGCCTTTATGTGAAATACCAGAATTTTCAGATATCTCTAGATCTGTTAATGTAATGATAAGGAAAACAAATCATAACATGGTATGTTTTCAAGATGCTAATTATCTAAATCTGTTCTGATACCAAACTTCCTGACTTTTACCGAAAGCAGTGAAACCTTCCCTGCTTTTTTTCACAAGTTTCTATGCTCTGAAATTGTTAATTTAATGCCTGAGATTTGTAATGCAGTGTGCAGATTGTCAATACAGTATATTTGTATCTAGATATTTATTTTAAAATAAGTAATTTTTATTCTCCTGGAGCAAGTGAATTGACAATGGCAGTGACATTCAATTACCTGGCCTAGGAGGCTTTTGCTGAGACCTGAATCCAGAGGCCTTTACTTGGTCACACATTCCAGCAAACAAATCCAGCACAATAATTTCCTGTGTCTTTCCTTACCTTGTATGCAGACCAAATTTTGGTGAAACTCAAGAAACTGCAGTCATACAAAGTCTTCCTCTAGCAATTACATCCTTTGAATTAAAGATTTTGCAAGGGGTCTTCAAACTCACAACTTTTCTATTTGGAAGTTGCAGGCTACAGCTGAGATAATACATACACATTCATTCTTTGTGACTAGTTTGTGGTGGATGTTTTTACCAAATATCAGGTTTTATACAGAATTCATGTTTCAAGTCTGGTTGTTTTGTCCCATATCTGAGCTTTTAACAAATAACATAAAATTGAAATGGGTGTCTGGGAGAGATAAAGTATTTTCCCTTTTATTTCTGCTGTGTTATCTATGTGAACAAGCATCTACTTAGGTAGGAATACAGAATTCTCAAAGATGCTAATCTGTCCTGCTTTATAATTTCCACTTGCCTAAATTATAATTTTAAAGGGCTGTGTGTTTGGAGAATCTTTTGATTCTTCAACTATGTGGATTAGTCTTAACCCTTGTCATGACTTTGCTAGCATTTACAAGCTTGTGCCTTTGATCATTTGAGTTGCTGTGAAAAGGAAGAAAAGAAGCACAAACATTTGGCATTTTCTGCTTGCAGATGTCCTACACATCATCTCAACTCATCTTTCAGCTTCCATTCTCTAGTGTCACTTCCCTGAAAAAGTTTAATTGCCTTTCCCTGAGTCCAGTATTTCATTCAGATAAGTAGAGGCCTCCTTTTCTCCACAGAAGGGAATAATTTTTGTTTGAAAACTGTGATTTTTTTTTAGTTGGTTCTAAGTGCAGATTTATTCTTTTCTCCCTGTATCTGTTCTTATTTTTGCTGCTTCACAAAATGTTGCTTTTATACTAGGGGGGATGATAGCCTGTGGCACACTGAGAAAATTGTTTGGGACTTTTGCCTCTCTTTGAGCTTCTGAAATGAGTAAAACAAACTGCTCATCTTGGTAAATACATTAGTTCCTGTGAAGTTTTTGTCTGCTTGTTTCTTTAACATTACACAATATTTTCAAACTTTTATAATTTTTGCTTGCAACCCAGTTGTCGAGTCACCCTGATTTTCATTTTTGTTTTAGATTATATGGTTTTATAAAGCATGGCCAGTCAAGCATATGTCTAAAATGGCCATATTTCCTCTTGAATGTAATAGGGCTTCCAAAATAATGACAGCCTTTGGGATATTAGGAGAGAAAACTTTTTTTAAAAGAGACTGCATAGTGACAGGTTGCAGTGAAAAGCTAGAAGTCTGTTAAATTTGTAATCATCCATCATAGATTTCTTCATTGGGGCCCCAATTTAGAGATACTTGTGCATGCTTTCCCTACTGTGTTCTTCAGGTAAAAATCCAGTCCCCAAGGAAGTCAGTGTAATTTTCTCTGAAAGTGTCAGTGTGGTAACAGCGCTGAAGTTCATTGAACTAGCAGTACCATCTTTGCAGATAGTATAATTCTGAAGCTAAACTGTGGTGCTCTACTTGGAGTAGTTCTTACTACTTTGGGGCTTGTTTTTCTTTGCTGGTGCAGAAATACTACAGAGGATTACAGCCTGAGCTCCTAGAAACTGTAGAGTGCTATTTGCAAGAATGTCTAGATAAAATGTCTATGCATGTATAAACTCTATCTTACTGAAGAATTACATCTGCCTGAAATACTAGGATGACACCAAAGTTGTTGTTGCTATTTATAAGATAGATTAAATATCTGTTAGTAACTGATATATTTAATTAGGAAGAATTACAAGAAAAAATTACTAAATGCCTAATGTTTCTTTATTTATCTTTTTGTCCAGCATCTAATTCATGTCTAAAAGTGCATCCTCAAGTGGTGCCTGTTCCAGGTGTACCCACACTGAAGCATTCCCGTATTGTGGCCTTGGGCAACCCTTAAAGCACAGCAGTATGGTGGCTTTTTATGACAGTATAATTTAATTTATCTCTACCATTACTTTTGTTCTGGTGCTTCTGTTCTATGGTGAAACAGACACTCTGTGAAGGCTGAGCATATCTGTAATTGTAGTTACTTTTTTATGTATAGTGCTGTATTCTTTTGTTGAATAATTTTTATTTGCATGGGAAACGAAGGAATTGTTTCTTACGGAGCTTTTGTGCATGTAGGATCCTAATATAATCAAAGAATAACCCTTCTCTGTGGCATAAAAGTATACACAATAGCAACACTCTTTCTGTATGGAACAACTAGTGGACTTTGAGCAGAGGGAGTTGGACTAGATCCTCTCCAGAGGTTATTTCCAGCTTTAACTATTCTATGAAGTAGCTGTAGGTATCATCTTGGAATGCTATACAAATTAGAAAACAGACCCTCTGATTGTTTATAATATGTGCTTATTTGGACAATGCATTTCTTACCAGCCAAATTAAAGAATTTAAGGAGAAAAATTGAAAAGAGGAGATAAGAAATGTGAAACACAAAAGGAAGAGTAGGCAGATACTCTCTTCATTATCCAACATAAAAAAAATGTCTGTTTCCTTTGAAATGCAGATTTTGTTTAAGAGAGGAAAAATAAGAGAAGACGCATTTAATTCATATTCAGGTTGATGTGAATATTTTAAAGGAATGGATAAAACACCTT
This sequence comes from Passerina amoena, assembly GCA_013401095.1. NCBI lineage: Eukaryota > Metazoa > Chordata > Aves > Passeriformes > Cardinalidae > Passerina > Passerina amoena. The sequence goes on along the minus strand of WBNP01002529.1, from coordinate 2,154,533 downwards.
GGAGGAGGGGGATGTGCTAATTTTAGGTTTGCACAGGCTGTTTTTTGAGCTGCAAGAAAGTATCATTTAATTCTTTGCAGTCTACATTAGTAAGGAATATTGCAGGTAGGACTGATAGTTATTTGGTCACTTTATGATTGCAGGTGACTTTATTCACAAGGGGACACCACCGCACTTTTGGAATTCATAGTTGTAAGAGGAATACAGAAAAAATATTACTTACTCTAAACTGAGTTGTGATATGACCATATTGTTACAATTACAGAGAGTTTTGCCAGTGTTAATTTGTACACTAGCTACCCTGCTAAATGATGCCCTTGTTTTTATTTATTTACATTCACACTTACTTGTGAGAGACTGCCTTAAGTCCATGGATGAGAATTAATCACTTTTTCTCCTTTTCTTTGAAACTTGTAATTTACCTTCAACCTGTTCTCTTACCATTCTTGTAGTTCAATTGGCTGGGCTGTCTCACAGTGAGCATTCACTTAGCAATTGTTCAGAGGTCAGGTTAGTGCCGTGCTAACCAGGTAAATTCTCCTTCTTCACAATACATACCTTTCCTTCAAGCTGGACTGCAGATTCTGGTTTGTGCACTATGTTTTCTGGGATTCTTACAGTACCACTGAAGAGGTGGTTGTCCCCCAGCTGATTATCATTTCTTCCCACTCTGCACTATCCCCAAGATTACTTCTTCTTCACTCTGCTGCTCCAATAAGCACATCCTAACCTGTTTCAGTCAAAAGAAGTTAATCTGGAAAAATTTACAGTTTTTGGTAAGCAGCTTAATTTTGATTGGAAAAAGTCAAAAGACCCACCTGCCTGAGGAAACCTCAGTATTCTATTCTGCAAAGAGCAGAACAGAAGACAGAAGTGGGATATGGGGATCACCACAGCCAAATCTGGATGTAGTACTTCAGCCCTAGGGATGTCTCTGCTGTCACCCAGGGATAGAAGTTTATTTTAAATGGTGAGTTGCTTATGGGGAACTTATAGGTACTTACAGGGGACTGTAACTCAGGTAGGAGTAAGGTTTTTTTGATTTACCTGCAGTTGAGAAATGCACATTCTTATTGCTGATAAACTTTAAGTTGTCTTGGCAAGTTCTGTGCTCTCTGTATTCTGTAACTTTCCTGGATCTGCAAAATGGAATAATGTATACCTCCCATTCTTTGTAGAATGAAGTATTTCAGTGAACATGGGAAGCTTAATCTGTCCAGTGCCTTTGTTAGGAGTCTGCACCAGCTCAAGTCTGGTATGAATTAATGTAAATCAGCAATGAGAGACAGGAAAAAAAGAAATATGACACACACCACATTAACAGAATAGTATCCAAGGGCAGCTCTGGTGGAAGGAAGGCTTAAGTTCTTGTCAAATGTTACTCCTAGTTTTATATTGCTTTTATTGCCTTTTTTTTTTTTTTTTTCCAAATAATAATAAGACAGGAAAGTTATTTTTAGGCTACATATGCAGGCATGTAGGGTGCTGGTCACTAGTGTCTTCTTGGATATTTAATACCACTGAATTTTACAATAATTTTTCATGGCAGCTGGTCTAGTACAAGGAAGAAACAAAGAGTAGCAAATAGCACAGCAATGAAAAAGACTCATTATACTCTCTACCAAGAAAATCATCAACCTTTTTCACAGTTTCTTCTAATTATATCAGTGTTTACATTTTATTGTGCTAAGTAGGTGAAGGATTACACTATGGTATAAATGACTTTGCCAAAATGGAAGCTTTACTGGCATGTTTATGGACTATTCCATGTGTTCTAATGTAAGATATGTTCCTTTTTTGCTAGATTTGGATTTTGGATTAATTCTGACTTTTTTTCCTTCTTTTGGATGGTGACTGACATCAGGGTAAACTGGTAGGAGTGAAAAAAATCTGCCATAGCTTGTTTTTCTATTTCCAGCACTACAGCCAGATAGATAAAGAGCTTGATTCTTCTTACATATCATCAAGCTGTTCTAATAGATTGTTTTAAATTAATGTCCTTTTAATAATATTTGATAAGTTAATTTCAATTTAAAATATATACCTGTCTGTCATGAACATTGACTGTGTTGGTTGTACTTAACTCCTACATGGCTAACAATAGACAGTGAACTTCTTGCACTTTATGGGTGTAATGTCTTTGGATAACAGTTGGCATAATGGAATAAGAAAATGCCTGGTAGATTGGTGGCCTACATAGTATTTTTCCTGCTTTCACCTCTGTATAAGTCCTTGCCATCCTGACTGAAGCTGTCACATTCTGCTTTGTAAATCATCTCAGTCTTTTTAGTGATGGTGGTTGAAGCTGATGATGGAGTTGTGAAATGTTATGAAAGGATAGTGTTTATTTCCTATATTGTGACCCAGAATGTAAAAGATACATTAATAAGGTTCATAGGAAATCAAATGCTTTTCTTCTCTTCCCTGTGAAACTAAAACTTCTGCTCTATTTTATGTTGCTCTCCTCTGTTTTCTTAGCTTCAGTAAAAATCTGGCTTTCATGTTCATATTTAAATCAGCTGTAAGAGACTGAAGAGCTGCAGAGTGAGTCTGAGACAAATCTAATTTAGAGTTCAGATTGAATAATTTAATACTGAAGCATCCTGTATGTCAGCTGAGTGTGGGAAACAATCACAGCTAACTTTTTTAAATATGTAAGGTGGGGGATGATTTGGGTTAGCCCATAATGATCATTCTTCTAATTTTCTTTGAAAGCAAAACAGGTCTGGCCTGGCTGGATATTATTTAAGCTGTCAGTTGTTCTAATGTGTCTTACAATTATGATGAGGAAAGAATTGACATCAGAAACCATCTGTAGCAGCTCTTTTGCTTTTGGAGTTAGCATAGAAGGGTGGTTACATAATGAAATAATCTACAAAGTTGTCTGCCAAGTCTTTGATCTGTGGATCTTGCTTTTTCCTAGATGGCATGTCTCCTAAAATTATGACAATATGCAAAACATATTGTATGACTCAGAAAATAAGAAGTGAAGTTAATATATTGTTGTTTCAGTCTCAGAGTATTTATACTAAAATTGACTTAAAAATTCCTTTACATGATTTTCTATGTTTTTTTCACTCAACAGACAGAATTAATGCAACAGCAGTTTGCCTGCCTAACAAAAATATGCAATAAGACAAATTCAAAATAAAAATACAGATGAAACTTATGTGCCTTGTGATGCACAAAAGGCGCTGTAGCTGTGATAAAGTAACACCTTCAAGCTTTCAGGGATAAATTCTTGCTGTGTCCTAAATCCCAGACTAGGACATTGCATTAATTTGTTCTCAAGGCTGAGATAATACTTGAATCTGTTTCCATGTGATCGGGAAATTATTTGAAGCACTTCTACCCTTCAGAGGAAAATATTGCATCTGGGAAAGGCACAGAACAGCAGAATCTTCTGGAGTGCTGTTCCCCATGTGCAGGCAGCTCTCTTTCCTGAGAATCCAGAGTCTCTTTGCAGACACACACAGGCAGGTCTGTATCTAGGCACACATTTCCTTCTTGCAGGAAGCTTCTATTGCCATGTAATGTCAGATTCCCTGCATCCCATAAATCTTGGTAGCAAGCACTGATTCCATCCAGGCAGATACAGCTGGAGAAGCTGATGGGTGTGCAGGAGTGTTGGGTGAGGGCACAAAGCTGGGGGGGCAGACTTGAGGGGAAAGAGGGAGGGAGAGAGGACTTAAGGTGAAGGCCAGACTGGTGGGCATCTCTTCTGTCACAGTAACTTGACAGGTCTCTTGGTTCACTCTTCTTCTTGAGTGCAAATCAACAGAAGTCATCTATTGCCCAAATCATAAACTGATTTCATAGGGGAAATCACATTTTAAATTCTTTGAGAGCTATTTCAGGAGCTTCTTCAGCACTTTTATAGAAGTATGGTGCAGTGCAGAAGGACTAATACTACATATTGCTCCATCATATCATCTCTACATTCTTTAGACTTTCAAAAACAACCAAACCTGGGATAATATAAACTGTTGTGTATGTGCTTTTCTATTTTTGTAAAAAGAAAGTCCTTTTAAGTTTTTAAAAATCTCATTGCTTGCTATATACCATAAATCCTCATAAAAATGTAATTACATGTAATTTATGCTCATTCAGTACTAGACCCAACATAATTATATAATTAATCTGTGTATCAACCTAAATTTTTTCTGCATCTGTTGGAATCAACATATTGCAGAAGCTATACTTATATCTATATATATGTACAGACAAACATTTTGAAGAGGGGTCTGGTGTGTTTCAAATTTACCTAAGATTATTTTTCTCAACATCTTTTCCTGTTTATTAAACTATAATGGCATTACATCATTTGGAGTCAAAGTAAGGAACTGTTGTAAATATAGATTAAGATTTCATCAGATATTATCAATAAACCTAGTCTAAATTGAATGTCTGGGAAAAATTCCAACTTTTATCAAATCGTACAACCATTTTACAATATTTCACAGAAAAATAACAGGAAACACGAAAATGTAAACTCATAAGTTAAGTTTTCAGCAGGTCTTGGAATTTTTAAGTGCCAAACATGTTTTGTATGCTCAGAATCTATTGACCAAAATCCTTTTTGAATTACAAATTTTTTTCAGCCTGAAAGCCTGTTGTTAGGGAAATGCAGCCTGTGAATGCTAATTTGGATCTACTTCAGCAATTAAGAACTGTAGTTTGAGCTGGACACATTTTCTGTGAACAGTTCTTTATTATAAATGTGGGAATGCAACACCTAGAAGTTATGCTAATCAAGTTACTATCGGGTTTAACAGACAATGTTAGTAATTAAACACAATGTTTTTAAAAGTGGTAAAAAGGTCTAGAAACCAGAACAGTTGTAAAGTTGTAGGAATTTGTGTATTCTTCATTGTTAAGAAGCTTCAGCAGACAAAGTTCACTGTTAAATCCTGTGCAATAATTTAGGTACTTGTTGAAAGGTATAGACAAGAACTAAGAGGAAACAAGATAATAAAATCACCACTTTATAGACATTTTTAAAATAAAGTACATTTGTATACAGTATTTATTGCTTTAAAATTGCTGAAGTTTAGTACACAAAGCTTTGAATGTTTCATATTTTGACATAATGCTGAAAATGTGCTCCTCTGTGGAAAAAATCATCTACTAATCCTTCACTGATAAAACGTAAAACTAATTGCACTGGAAAGAAATGGTAGGACAGAATTGCAGCTTTTCTTTAAAGGGCAAACTGTTTCACACCTCGAGTAAGCAAATGCATAAAGGGAGTTGAACAATGTAAAACTTACTTTAGAAGCTGCTGATGAAAAAATGCTAACTTGGGTAGGCATTTACAGAAAATGGAAATGAGTGGGGAAAAAAAGACCTTTTGTGATTAATAGTCTCAGTTTTCAACTATTTATCATGATGTGTATAATATGATCAGAAGTTATCTTTCAAGACTCAATTAAAGCAATTATAGCTGTATTGAAAGCCTGCTGAAGTAAATGCAGATATCATTGATGTCAGTTGGCTTTGATTCTAAGCCTTATTGGCTACTTGTGATTATCTTTTTCTGTTTTAAAAATCTTATTTCTTATGATAGAGTTTTCAGAATGCAATTCCTTTTCCTTCCTCTGATTGTTTTTCATTTGGCCAGTGATATATCTTAATTTCTTCCATTTTAAGCTTTTTAGTGTTTGATAAAGATCTGTTGATTTATATTTTTGCTCTCTACCAAAATATCAGTTTTAAGAAAGATGAGATATTTTTCTCTTTCCTTCAGACTGGATTCTTCATGTTGCTGAGAAGCACTTGAGAAACTTCTGAGCTTTTTTTAAAGAGAATTTCTGAAAACAGTTGCATATACCTAAAATTCTTGTGAAGATGCAGAGCAAAGAGTGTGTAGTTGGCTTGGAGGGTGAGTTATTGTAGAGTGGTAAAAGGCAAGGACAATTCACAGCTCGGCTGAGATTTGGAAATTCTTGCTGCAGACCATGGAGGCCAGAACTGAAACCTGCTAAATTCTCCAATTCCCATAACTTCTTGCTTTCAGAGGGGACATGTGAGATTAGAATAAAAAGCTTGACTTTGCTCCTTAATACAGGTGTCAGTTTGAAAATAAAGTAAGAAGTTGAGACATATGCAATATATTATTGCAAACACTATTGTCCAGCCTTAAAGTATATAAGTTTTTTGCTGAATTAGTAGCAATTTAAACAGTATAAAAATGATTTAATGAATAAATTTTAATTTCTGTGTGAAAATTTGTTTATTAGACCAGTCATAAGCAGCATGGTGACATTAGGGTCTTCTTTGTGAGTACATTTTCTAACTCTCAGATTGATCAAATTAAGTGTCTGTATTTGAGAACTTGAGCAAAAATAGGGCAAATCTTGCTTTATTATTTTAAAATATAATACTCCTTTCTTTCAGAATTATGGCAGCAGTTCACATCTTCTAAATGCAGGAGAAAAAAACATTAGTGTTTCATTTTTTATTTTTTAATCATCATTTTAAAATACCAAATTGTGTTTCAGTTTAGTAAAAGGATGAGGAAAAAAGAAAATTTCCCTGACACAATTCATTTTGAGGTTGGCTGTCCATAAGGCAGTTGTCTGTATCAGTTGATGTGTGAAAGGAAAGTCTTCCCTGTCCTCAGCTCCTGGTCCCATCCCAGTGCTTTATGTTGACTTGGCAGTGGGCAGGGTCAGCTCACACATCTGCCTGGAAGCTGCTTGGGCAGAGGAGATGAGCACCTGGAGGCTTCTCAGCGCTGCCTGCCTGAAAGTGTGTTTACTTTTTAAACTGAAGTACTAAAAAGCAAACACAATGGGCAGCCCAGACAGAGCAGGAGGACAGAAGCAGAGCTTCTGCTCACAGTTGGTTTGGTTTTTGCTGTTCTTGGAGCCACACCTGCTCATCTCTGCCAGCTGCTTGCTCACTCTGGGTATAAGGGACAATGGGAGTGAAGTCTCTTCTCATTTCCAGTACTTAACAACTGGGGGTGAGAATGCCATTTCTGGACTTCATCTTGACTAATACTTTTGTTTGCCTCTCACTTAACCTTCATGGTTTGCTTTGTAAAGACACCATCTCTATTCCCAAACTGAATTAAATGAGTTGGACAACACTGTTGTTCCGTTTTCCTATCACTTGATTTGTGCTTGGTTGGAAGGGTCTACAAGAAGCAAGGCACTGGAAGGTAAAGCCCACTACAGGTCTTGTGCTGTGCATGATCTGCATAAAGTTGAATAAAGCTTTTGTAAGGCATTAGCATAATTTGGAAGGGGTGGTGGTGGTGATGGTGGTGGAGTGTGTGGAACTAAACAAAAAACACTGAAAAGCTTTAGCATATACACACTCTCAAGCATATTTATATATAGGGAGAGGATGGTAAGTATTCTGGACTGATGATGTGTAGACTTGGAAAGTAAATTCCACTGCTTAGTCTGCTATTGCTTTCCTGGGTTTTTGAAGACATGTTTCAAACATGAAATGTCCCTATCTTTTATACTATGTATTCTGTTATATTAGTCAAAGCAATCCTTTTAAAGCTAGATGTCTGCTTATTTTTTAAAAAGAAATCTTGCAGTAAGGTAGTTGTCATTTAGAAAAAAAACCAGTAAAATGCTGTGATGGAGGAAATAGTTTTTGGACACTCATATAGGAAATGTAATGATTGATTGTCCTTCTTGGGAATAACTGGAGCAGTTTCAGTTATTAATATGGCACATAACAAACTTCAGAGTATTTTTTTTCTTCTGAGATATTACATGGAAGTTTGCAGAGTAAATGAAATTTAGTTCTACTATTACAGTGGGAAAGGGCAAAAGGTGCCAAAAGTATCCATGGAAGGAAATAAAAGAAAAGCTCTTAAAAGAAAGCCTTAGATTATAGTATTTGCAGTGCAAGTCAGTTACTTGAGCACAGTTAGTGCTAATAAATTAACTTAAAATGCATTACAGATGAGGCTGGTATGTTTTTTCTCTTCAACTTCTTGGATTGGATTTGTGCCTGAAGAGATACGGTGACATTTTTCCAGAACTGAGCTAGAGTAGTTTTTGGCTTTAGGTGTTCTACTTTAAAGAATACTTGAATGGCCTTAACACCATACCTTTGTCATAGTGTTGTCAGGTCCAGGAGAGGAGACAAATACAGAATTTTATCAGCAGCTGGCTTGGCAGTATAGAGCTTTTCAATACTTCTCTATCAAAGTACTTACAGGGGTGTAATTACAATGGCATAAAAGGGCTTTTACTGGCACAGACTGTTTCAACATAGCTGCAATAGGCTCTGCCTTTAAGAGCACATTTTATGGTATTGTAAGATTTGTCTAGATTAGAATGATTTTGTATGTATCATGTGTCTTAGTAACCAAAATAGAGCCTGAGATACACTCAAGAAGTTTAGATTTTCTAACGCAGATGAAGTCCATGTCTGCCTACAGTGATGCTCCCTTGCTGGAAAAGCACTTATGTTGAAAAGATCTTGATGTATTTGTTCATCTTTGTTGGTCGTCTTCAGGCCTGGGAAGGACTGTGCTAGTTACACTGAGCAAGAAAAAGCATGAAAGGGATGAGAAAGAAGTAAGTAAATCTACTGTAATGAACACAATTTAGAATATTAGAATCTTTAAGCTACTTTTTAATGTCTGAAGGAAAATTATATTCATAGAAGGAAACAAAAAGACATTGTTTGACGTGTCTTAAAAATTCAGGTATGGATTAGTCTAAGAGGTTAAAATTAAAAAGAGATGAATATATTTGGACAATGAGCTGTGACAGCTGTTACTGCTCTTGCCTTTTGTAAGAATATGACTAGAAAGATTGTTTATGTAAGTGGCTTGGCCTAAATGTTGTTTTGGAATTTGTGCCAAATACATAAATTATTCTTTAGATACTTTGAGCCAAAATCTGTCTCCTTGATTGCCTAGACAGCTTCTACTAATTTTAATGAAGATTGCATGTTTTAATTGAAGCACAAAATTAAGTCTCTGATACTGAGGTTGTTTCTATATGAATGTGTGAGCAATTTTAGGATACTTGAAGAGCGCATTTGTCAGATGCATGCAGACTTTTATAGTGTTCCATTAGGCAATTGTAAAATGCAGAACAGAGGGATTATATTTCTTCAGTCAGGCATTATTCAGATGTTTTTAGTTGTCAAATCCTGAAATATTCTTCATTCTCATGTATCTGAAACCTCTAGTCAAAACTTCTTGAGCTGTTCCCTAAAAGAGTTGTTTTTGCCTGATTTGGTTTGTAACAATTGGCATTAACAACAGACTGCATATCTATTTTATGTTATAAGTAATTCTATAAACATTTTCAGTGTACTAGTAGTTTTGTCTCTAGGCCATGACAATTTTTCATGGTAGTAGGAAACTTTTATCTAACTTTTACTGAGGTTAGTGAAAATAGATAATTAGTTTTTATTATACATTATCAATTGATGCATTTATTCAGACAAATATAAGATGGTTACCCTAAGGTGCTTATATATTAACCTCCAGCAGTTTGCCCAAAGAAGTACTGTGGAAAAAATTAAAAAACAATGACAATTTGCTTGAATAAACAAAAACGAGTGTCTTGATGGTTCCATATATAGACCTAAACATATTTGAAATGTTACAGCACTATTAAATTATATAAATTAAAATTTGGTTGAGGGAATAAGTATGAGAAAAATCATGTAGCATGTAAAATCATGTGACTGGTGGTGAAACAGATTATATTTTATGTCTTGTACAGAAGTCTCTTCTTGAGAAGTTTTCTATCTTTCTATCGACTTTTCTGAGTGTTCTTGTATTTAAGAAACAGAATATAGCTACAAGATTATAAATGTCTGCCTGAAATAGTTGTTACAGAAGTATACAGAAGTATCTGTTTTCAGTAATATTCTGGAATATTACAGTTGCTGGGTAAGAAGTGGTTACTCAACACTGTAATTGCACCATGCCAATCAAATTAACAATGCTTTGACCACTGATAGGATTTGAGATTCAGACACCTGAATCTTGAATTCTATACAGTTACTATATGATGGAGATATCCAGACTGTTGTCAACAAGGATCAAGTTAGTAACCTCCAGAGAGATAATTATCCTGCCCTGTAGGAAACACCTGGGTGTCATCCACTGCGTGGTTTTTCACATGCCATTGACTGTATTGGTGAGATCCTCATCAGCCACTGACAAGTTCAGTCCCTGTCTCACCTGTCTCGTGCAGCTTAGGTATCTGAGACTGAATCCTGCAGAAGGGACATACTGTTTTTTACACATGAGCACCTGGTTCCACTGGAGCCTCTTTAGAGTTCTGGTGGCATCCATGTGGGGCTGGCAGGTGTGAGATACCTAAGAGAAAGTCTGGCTTTCAGGAGTAGCAGCTGGAAGCTACCCATTATATTGGATACTGTTATCTGTCAATGGGCAATGGTCCTTGGTACTTTCTTTCCTGATGTTTGGTTTCAAAAGGAGAATTTAACTAATAAAAGAAAATCCCTAGAAGATTTCATTAAAAGAGCTATAGAGAAAATAAAGCTATTAGAAAATAAAAAACATGGTAATATCCTGAGTGAAAGGCTGCAGTATTTGCTTACACATTAATTTACCCTCGAGGATGTACTGCAGTCCTTACAGATGACTTCACACAGAAAGGTTTGCAGGACTGTGTTTTCGGCTCCCCTTTTCTATTTCCCTCATCAATTGTGACATTATTTTCTTTCTTCCAATTGCAGGGAGTCCTCTAACCTGCCATCTTATCACTCCTGCCCAACCTAACCCTGTTTTTTATTGAGATGTGTGGTAAAAAAAAAAAATCATCCAGTTAGACCTGCTGCAACTCCAGAGCTCTCAAGTAAAGATTTTTCATGATTGTCAAATTTTGCAGTTCACAATGACAGTAACTACAGGCCAGCTCACAGCTACGTGCTTTCTATACTACACTGAGCATTCTGGTACTCTTATCTAGACATGCCTTACTGTGAGATTTAGGATGCCTCTGAGCAATCAGAGGGAGTCAGTTCCTGAGATTGGTGGGCACCTGCAATCTGTGCTGATTTAATCTGGAATTATGACTTCTGGTTCAGACCCTTTGGCTGTAGTTGATTAACTAGTGTGCCTTTCCTTGCATATATTTGCATAAAAAGGCAAGCTATCCATTTTGTCTGCCAGCATAGTGCTGTGCAATGTGCTGCTTTCTAGACAGTTGTTCTCTGGGGGCTTAATGCCAATTTGCTTCCATAATCTTACTCTCTGATTCCTCTGAGACCTTGCTCAAGAGTCCTGTTAAGATGAATGCCAGAAAACCAGGTGAAGCATTACATATCCCAAAGGCCAATGAACATTTTTTTTGCTGTGCTACAGCATCACCTTTATCACAATTATATTCCATTTCAAACAGTCATAGAATCATTTAGGTTGGAAAGATCATCGAGTTCAAATGTTAAAGATCATTTCATCATCTTTACATCTGCACACTATGATAGCTCCCTTTAGGATGTCCAGAAGTGTATTACTCTTTGCCTTTGTGTATTGCAGTTCATGACAGGAAAGATCAGTGTGTTTGAATAACATTTGAAATCAGTGGATAATTAAATAAAATACACAGCTTCCAAGTTAAAGTTAAAAACCCCCCACACCTATTGAGTCACAATTCTAGAGTACTTTTAAGAATGATGTGTGATATGTATCAGCTAAATCTCAAATTTAAGAAAAGGTTTGGAAGACTTTTGTTTGCCCAGTCATCAATCTAAGTTTATATAATGATGAAATGTAGTGATGCCTGTTTGAGCTGCAGAGGTGAACTGTAAAATTCATGTGCACTGACAGCAGACTGTACTCCTGAGGACTACAGACAGTCTGTGACAGTCTGGACAGCCAAGTTGTCTTCCCTTCTGCCTTGGAAGTAGAAATGCCCAGTAGTCTGTCCCAGACTATTGACAGGGAAAATGTATCCAGCTCAATTCTTCCAGCACAAGGCTGAAGTTTGATTTAATAGTTTATGTTCTATGACAGTTTAATCAGAACTATTTATTTATTAACTCAGCTGCCAGTTTGTCCTGCTTACCTCTCAGCACCATAATGTTAACCTTCATTACTCAGCCTTGGAGGGAAAATCAGATATTAGTTGGTTTTTAGACTGAGGTTTTATGGCTGGCTTAAGCTGTTTCAAGTTCAGACTCTCAGTTAAAGACGTGTTTACAGACTCCTCTCTCTTTCCTTTTTGCCTAAGTCCCCAACCCAGACATCTGATTTTTATGAGACTACAAAGTGAGTTGAATGGGGAAGCTTGCTTACCTAAAAACTGGTCATTTTTTCATCTAGAATGCCTCTTTTAGCACCTTTACATCAAAAGAAGTAGGCTAGTAGGAGCTAGTCCCAGTTCAGAACTGCCCCTGTTTTGATGGCATTACAGATTTAGATTTGTTTATGCTCATCACATAGCCATAACTTAAAAACCTGTAACAATTAGAGATAAAGAGATTTAGTCTGGATCTGTAGCCTTCCTTCCTCATGTGTAGCATGCATTGCAAAAAAAAAATAGGAGAGAAGGCATTTTTTAATAACTTGAAAATAATTTGAAACAAAATAGCTATTTTAGATTTAATTTTCCCCCCTCAACTAATATGTGAAACTGTCTAACCTTTAAAGTGCTTCCAAGCAGTGTTTAGTTTATGAATTATCATGTAAACGACAAGAATTTTAGTAATTTCAATGTTTCATTTGACTGTATTAAGATACATGAAGAGATTATTTTGAAAGGATTCACATTGTCTCTTCACAAAAGATTCAGTGAATACAATAGGGTTTCTAAACATGGGACAGAAAAACATTCAGTGTATAGAGGGAATATATCTGAAAAAAGCCAAGATAAATGTAGAAAACTTGTCAGAATTTCCTGTACCTTTTTGCCTTTTTCTTCCTGTTGTACTTGGTATTAATTGAATTAAAGCTTCTACTTTTATAGAATTAGGCAGTATTTCTATTACATAAATAGAATGCAATTCTAAAAGTACTTGTAGGAGCACCATATTTGTTTGTTATTGCTGATCATCTTCACTGGTTTACCCTGAAATTTAAAAATATCCAAATTTATTGTCCTTAGATTTTTTTTCCTTCCTCTCAGATATTTGTATCATCAGTCTACTTTAGGTCAGTAGATTTTAATTAGAATAACAAGCATAACTTTGGAGTACAATGAAAACTTCCTAGAGTTACTATTATGAGAATGATTGGTGTATCAATGAGGTGGACAAGAGATATATTTAAAACTATTTAGGCCAGGCAGTGGAATGTGAATCGCACGCTTCAGAGTAGGGGATTAATATTTTTATTTTCTAGACAAGCTCCTTTTTAATTTTTCTGTTGCTTTTCCTGCCCCTTTTGCCGTGGTTGCGCGAAGAGGCACGCACAGATGCCTGCTGCCAGCGTGTGATGCTGGAGCTGGCCGTCAGAGCAGCCCCACAAAGGAAGGCTTTTCAGGTCCCCCAGTGAAACAACCACTGCATTTTATTGTGGCGTGAAATTAGAAGTGAAAAGCCCCATGGCTCTTGCTGTTTAGTAATGCGGAATATGTCGTTTCTGATGGCCATGGTAGTGCTGGGAGGGAAATGGAAAGCCAGGGGAGAGAAACAAAGTAACGATTTAGACAAAGAGGGCCTCCCTTTTTTTTTTTGTCCTCTCTGATTGTTCGGTGGTCTATAAAACCATAGAACTGTGGTGGATACAAGCAAAAAGAACATTTAGTTGCGGCTCTCTCATTCAGAAATGTATGTGTGAATTTGCAGGGTGATGTATAAGGCAAGTCATCTGTTATCAGAAGAGTTCACTAGTTTAACTCATTTATAAAATGGCAACAAAAAAAATTGACTTTTCTTGGAGAGAACAGTGCTGCTCTGACAGACACTTTAAGTTGCACAGCAAGATGGTGTTTATAACAAGACTGTGTGTGGCTTTCTGAAGCTGCCTTGTAACAGATTGGAAGGGGAAAGTGTCAGCTTGAAGAGGCTTTCCCTTCTCTGTTTAAAATTAAAAGAATGATGTTTTCTCAATGGAAATTCTTTACATATATAAAATGTCAAAATATTTATGCTCCCTTTTACTTTAAAAGTATTATGTAATCACTGAAGCAAATGGTCAACTATTAGAAAATGAAAAGGCAGTTTATGATAGAGACATTTTAGCACATGAGAGGGGCTTATTTTTTATAGAATCATAGAATCATTTATGTTGGAATAGACCTTTAAGGTCATCAAGTGCAACCGTAAAGTTATCTGTGAGCTGAGCACTATCACTGCTGCTGGAAACAACTGATGAAAGTCCATCCACAATTCTAATGTCGGGAATGGAAAAGCTGTTACATTTTGCAGCCTTGTGTTGTTTGTAGCAGTAAATCTTACTGTTATTTTTATTCTATCTGCATGGGAGGGTGGCAGGGAACAGTGGCCTAGAAACAGTTGGGACATACAGGTGGAAAGTTTCTAATTGTGTTGCTTACTGTGTAAGTTCCAGATGCAATCTTGGAGAAGCTTTAAAAGCAGAAAGAAAAAGATTGACTGATCTATGACAGATTGCTGGAACAGATGCAAACATGGCAAATCAGTTTATTGGTAAACTGCACTGCAGGACTGCAGCCTGAAGAAAGTTTGGAGAGAGAAACAAAACTGCTAATATTGTTTAATTCAGGGAGCCTGAATCAAACACTATTAGTAATACACTGCCAAAGAAGTCTGTATGTAAGCAATAGCACAGAAAGCAGGAAGGCACTAAGCAATTAAAGCTATTACTATTAGGAGTCTGTTACAGAGAGCTTCTTAATGTTTTTAAAGTGTATCACTCTTAGTTAGATTTAAAATAATTTATGCACTTTGCTGCAGTATATATTTTGTGCGTGCACTTGTGCTCCAGGCTTGACTTACTGCTTCATAGCATTTTGCCAATTCTATGCCTTAAATCTTGATAGGTGAAAACTCAGAATATGGAGATATAGAATAAGGGCTAGGAAAGGGTTGAAAAAACCCAAATTAACTGGCTCTTGATGCAGCACATAGAAGCAAGGTAACAGAAGGATAGGTAAATGGTCTTTGAGGCAACAGTTTGAATAGGAGTAATTAGAAAAACAGTTTTAAGTTCATAGTAGGTTGGTAGATGAATCAAAGATGTGAAAAAAAGAAGGGTAAGAGAGTATTATCTCTAGCAAAGAAGTGGTGGTGGGACAGCTATGGTACTGAGAAAGAGCCAAAATATTTGTACCTATTCTACTGCATTTCAAAAGAACTCCAGGAGGATGAGAAATGCTGCTAGGGCATACCCCTCCATGGTGAAAAGTTGGCATTTAAGTCTCTCTTCTAGAGAAGAATCCATTGCTTTTACGAGAGGAAACAACTTCAGCAGGAGAGAGGAGGCTCCATCAAATGCTCTGTGTTTAGGAGACTAATCTTGAATGTAGGAGATTTGAGTTCAATTCCATGTTTCAAAATCAGGCAAAATGAGAGCTCAGATTGTTCTTTGGTGACTGTTAAACTTCAGGTTGTGAGGGAGAAAAAGAGAAGAAAGTACATATCCTGGTTTCATATGCTGGTACAAAACCTTGTAAACAAATTTTGACAAGAACTGGTCAGGAATGAACAAATGTTTGGGAGCCAACTTTCTGTTGACATCGATGGCCATGATTTTGACTTGGTAACAAAGAATAGAAACATAGAAATGAGTCTTAGGATTATTCTGTCTTTTCAAACAAACACTTCTGCTGGCAAAATTTGACATGCCAGACAACTGAGCTATACAGATAGATACCAAGCTGTCAGAGTTGAAAGTTTTTTTCATTCTAAAAGGATTATGGTTGAAAGTGCTGCATTTCAGCTGAAGTGTGATGGTATGACTTCCCATGTTTCTTTTTCTATTTTTTAATTTATTTTTTTAGTTGTAATTTACTTCTCAAATATTTAATGTCAAAACAGTTCCTTTTTCAACACTTTTAGTGATTCTTGCCTTTAGTATGTGTACAGCTTTTCTGGCACCTTTTACTTTCTGTTTAATTTTGGGAATTAACAACAAAGGCTACATGGACTTCCAGAATATTTGACCTGAATTTCTTGGCAATGGTCGTGGTCTTTCTGGTGCCATAATTTTAGGAACAAAGCCTGTAATGCTACTTTGTATATTTAAAGGTCTGACAGACTTAACTGATATACTGTGACTAGCCCTTTCCCTATCTCTGTTCCAGGAAATACTGGTACTGTTCCTAGTCAGATCCTGTGGGTCATAAGTCTTCCTTTATTTGCTTAGGGTATTGAAGGTATTCAGTAACTCAAATTGCTACACAGTTAATATTGTGGGACTGGCACCCTGATGTTGTATACTGAAATGAACTGGGCAATTAAGAAAAATAAATGTTGCAAGTTCATGTTTTTGTTAGATAACCAACAATTGGCTCTTCTGAATATTTCTCTTACTCTAAGTCCTGACTTGATACTGGTAAGTTTGCATAACTGTGGAGGGTGGTAATGCCTGTCTCTGTGTGTGCTCTCAGTCCCTCCACACCCAAGTAAAATAAATACACACCAAATGCAGCTATTTGCTATAGCAGTTTAAACTATGCTGCTCAACTTTGCACCCAGCTGAATTTCTCAGAAATGCTCCATTCTGCTCTGAAATAATAATTTGAATGACCAGGCCACTCTCCAAAGTGCTGGTAACAGACAGGAGAAGTTGCGCCTAAAACTGTGGTAGGTTCCTTCGCTAGCTGTGTTTCTCAGCCTTGTGTGAGGCTGAGTGAGCAGAGCTGTACTCCAGGTTTCGACTACATCTCTGCTAAAGTAGCAAAATAGAGCTTCAAAAAAATGTGTCAGTGCATTGTCCTTCTCTTCCTTATCTGGATATTATTTTGAACAAATTTTTTTCCTATGTCCTTCAGAATTTTTAAATTGGAAAATACTTACAGGTCTGTTCTGCATGGCTTGGTGAGGTGAAGGTTGTAGTGGACTGCTATGAGACACTGATAGTCCTATCTGCAGAAACCCTTTCCTGTTTATTGACAGCACACTTCTTGGATGTGAAAACAGAAGTTAAACTTTTTAATGCTGGTTTAGAAATGCAATTTTAAAAAGTATTTCTTATCTAAAGTAAGTGGTATGTCTTAAGTTCTGTATTTCACCTGCAGGTTGTATATGTCATCCTCCTGAGATAAGAATTATTGAAAATTAATCTCAGTTGCATAGATAATATGTTTTATATCTCTGTTATACAGTTTTGTTATTCTTTTCATAAGGGATGTGGCAAAATCTGCCAGGAAATACCTTCTTGACTAAGGTCAGTGCTGAATATTTTATACTTCCTCTTATGTTTTGATGTTAGAACTCAAGACAAAATGCTGCATTCCTACAACCTAACCCTAGGCACTTTTAATGCCAAGTTGCTTTGCATGAGGTCCCATGTGAATTAACCAGGGAAATTTTTTGGGGTGTTCATCTCAGATGAATCCCAGCCTGCAGGTGCACCCTTGTGTGGTGTGTTACAATAGAATGTGATGGTGGCCATGTGGCTGCTGTTCCTTGTCCCTGTCGGTTTGTAATTGCTACTCTAGGACCCTGGAGGTTTGTGCTTCATTGTTTTACCTTACAGTTGTTGAGGATTCAGAATAGTTAAGCTAGCTATTACTGCACCTCCAACAGAGACACCATTCCCTTCATTTCTGTGCCAGCCATTTTATTGTTTCCTTGTTCTGAGCAGTAGACTTCTAAAAAGTACAACACAATCATTATTAGCCCTAAAACATAAGATTAGACTGTCTAAATGTTGGTTACAAATGAAGGATTTTTCTGTTTCTTTATATATGTATATAAACATTTATTAATTAGAATAAAGTAGTACTTGCAGATGATAAATTCCTCGTTAGCAACCTGTTCCTTATCATCTATCCTACCACAATCTACATCAGGATGTCATCAATACAGAACAACAAAAAACACATTTCAAGAAATCTAAAACCCCCTAACTATTCAAAACCTAAGACCTGGCTTTCATTCAAAACCAGCTGTACAATTAGCAATACTTTTAGACAGTATCAGCTGGATTCCCAGTGTACATGATAATGTCACAGAATAACCCCAACTGTAACTAATTTAATTAAGACTTGATCCTTGAATACAAAATCACTCCTTTTCAGCAAATCGTGATGCTCACTGACCTACGGGAGAGAAAACAGGCAGCACAAACAGGGAACCATTCTCTGTCATTTAACCCTTTTGTTTATTCAGCTACACGGGAAATACATTACTAGTGTAATTCTCATGAGAACCTTTTTAACATAAACAGAGGAGTAACTCCAGGTAGCCGCATGAAACTACTATTTTACACAAAAAGATTGTGTTTCACAGTTGCTTCTATTAGGCTATCAAAGTTTTGAAGATATGTAGATCTCTCCCAATCTACATTGTATAACTGAAGTTTAGGAGTTGATTGTGGTTTAAACCAAGCTGACAACTAAGCCCCACACAGCCTCTCAGTCAGTTCCCCCCATGATGGGATGGGGGTAGAGATTCAGAAGAGTAAAAGGGATAAAACTTGTGGTTTGAGATAAACAGAGTTTTATGGGTAAAGTTGTAGAAGTTTTGCATCTGAGCAAAGCAAAGCAATTCACTGCTTCCCAGGAACAGGCAGGTGGTGTTCAGCCATCTTCAGGAAAGCCAGGCTCCATCACATGTATCAGTGACTTGGGAGGACAAAGGGCATCCCTCTCAATGCCCTGCCCTTCCTTCCTCCCCATCATTATGTGCTCAGCAGGATGCCCCATGGCATAGGATAGATATCCCTTGGGTTGGTTGGGGTCACCTGTCCCATCTGTGTCCCCTCCCAACTCCTTGTGCATCCCAGCCCTCCCTGGTGGGATGGGATGAGGAGCAGAAAAGGCCTTGATGTTGTATGTAAGCATTTGTGAGCACTGCTCAGCAGTAACAAAAACATCCCTGTGTTATCAACACTGCTTCCAGCACAAATCCAAAGCATATCCCATATTAGTACTGTGAACAGAATTAACTCTGTCCCAGCTTAAACCAGCACAGAGCCAAAATGTCACACTGAGTTCTAGAAAGCTGATGACTAGTGCTCTGATGATTCATTCTGCTAATGAGGGAGGAGAGGGAAAAGAGAGAAGCAAGAGGCTGATTCGGCATAAAATGGATCTCACAGAATGCTCAGAGGCTTCTTGAAAAGCATACAGTAACCTGCAAGCTAATATGGCACCTACTGATTCTGCAGTTGAACCCTTCTCTTTGGGTTCATGGATTTTTTTCAACCTGAGCAACTGATTGATTTTTTAGGTCAGCTTTACTTCTAATTGTTTATTTTAAACAAGATAGATGTCTTCAGGGGGTGCCTGACCTGATAGGTGTATGAGCACCTGAAATTGCTGAAATAGCTGAAACATTGCAATGCCTCATCTTTGGCACTTGGACGTGAGGAAAGGTGCCCACAGGCTGAGTGCATGTGATATCATGAGCCATTCCCATGGAGCAGTGCTCATGAGCAGCCTTTGAATCAGTTGAGCTGCCCAAGAGAGTGGGTTTTGGAGAGCACTGGGAATGATCCACTGGGGCATTGAGATTCACCTACCTGCTTGTGTCAGATTATTCACTCGTGAAATTCTCACTGCATATAGTCCTGTTTACCTGAGATTTTCATTTTATAACATACAGTCAGACCTGTGGTTTTGGGGGAAGAGATTAAAACTGCAGATTAAAAACATAGAACAGGGATCTTTAAGTGTGTCTAACTTCAGTTTCAGAACCAAACATTTCTTTCAATTTAATATGCCGAATACAAGTAATTTGCTGTTAATCTTATACCCATCTAAAAGTTTAGGAGGACATGAATTAACACAGGAGAGACAAATGTGTAAATAGACTTTTATAAAATGAATTGACAAAAAATGATGTACATTCCTCAAATGGGTGTCCAGACTCCTAATGTTTTTCAGCAAGCTACCATGTTGTTCATTGGTTTGAACTAGGTAAATGTCCATTTACCGTTCTTCAGACATCTCACAATCTGATTTTTGAGAAACAGAAAGGTATTTAAAAACATCTTAAAGATGTTTAAAAAGCATCTTTAAAACGTTAAAGATATGTAAAAAACCCCAAATATCAAAATAGTTATTTCTCTCTTGCTGCCTGTTTCTGTTTTATGTTATGTTTACTGCCACTGTACTGAGATTTCCAGATTCAAAATCACTTCTCTTGTGGTTCTATTGGCTGCAAGTGTATATTTAAATGTACCCATCACAAAATAATTCTCTCTAGGACTGATGAACACTATATTCTCCTTTGGGTAAATTCTTGACTCTGTTTTCTGCATAGTGTCTGATGGTGAGCAAATGCATTTTTCAGGTACTTGTTCTCATGCATGGCCAGTTCTTAGGAGATTGTCCAGTGAAAGCTGTTTTGGTTTTGAGTTTTTTTTCTCCCAACCATCTAAGTTCCATGTATCTAAGTTCCTTAGGACAGCAGAGCACTTATATTGTATATATATTGTAAACATAAGCCATTAATTTCTGACCTTGCTGTTTGGAGCAGTGGGAATGGTGAATGATAGTGAAAAGGATAATTATAGTCCAGCTGTAATACTTAGATTCCATTGTTTTTTTGACAGATTGCATATGTCTTTGTTTCTACTCTGATGAAGTAAAAAGCCTTTTTAGACAAAAATATTGTGGTTAGTCTCTTCCACTCTGACAGAAATAATTTTTTTGCTGTATAAATAGTTAAAAATATGTAATTTGCAGCCATTTGATTTAAATATGATATTTTAATAAATATATAGTAATTGAATAAGTATGTATTTCAGTACTTAAATAAATAATGTTTTGCAATTCATTAGATTCTGAAAAGTGCTCTGTTGGTGTAGTTCTCTTCCACTCAGATCAAAGGCATCATTTCCTAAGCAAAAGTGTTAGTAGACTTATTTTGAAAACCCCTTTAGTAACTAATGTAAATGGCATGCATCATATGCTAATCTCCTGGTTGCGTTATTTATAGATTAAAAATTAGAATGGAAATGAATTTTCTAACATGGCCATTAAATACATATTTTTTTAAAAGATGAAATAAAAAATACAATCCAAAATATTTTGAAGCAATCACAACCCTTTTTCCTTGAATGAAACAGTATTTTGCTCTTGTTTCTAATCTTATGCAGTCTAAATATCAGCAGGTCTGTATCAGCAGGTCATATTAGGCATAGATTTGTGCCTGTGAGAGTGTGTGCTCACCCTCCCACCCCGATAAATTTTGAGGGATGACAGATACTGGGGTGCTTTCTGTTAGCAATTGTTTTGGCTTTTGATATGATTGCTTAGTACAGAATAATCACTCTGCAGCAGTCTGGATGAGGAAAAAAGCCTCCAAGTTCCAGATTTAAGCACCGGGTTTGATGAAACAAGCTCTTTAGGGGGATTTGAGTTATCAAGGCTGCTGTGATTGACCCCCATGATCCTCTGACCAGTGCCATTGTCCTGTAACATTCAGTGCTGTGTCCCACATCTCATCCTGCCTCAGCAGTGGAGAGCCCACGTGTGGTGTCAGGGCAGGGTGGGTGGTGGCTCCAAGGGACCAGTGGCACCTGCCAAGTGGATGGCTGGGGTGCCACTGCCCTGCTGCCTGCTGGAGGTCTGCCATCTTCATGCCTAAGCTTAGCTTCTGTGGGCAGGTGGCTGTCTGCAAGGTACCTTTTATTAGATAAAGTAGAACCCAAACCAGCTGCCAGTTGCTCTCTGCCCAGATTGCTCCTTATCCCGAATCAGATCACCAGGCAGTGGGAGGGATCTCAGGATCTCAACTCATTTACATTTTGAGTCAAGGACTCAAAGGTGAGACCTGGATCCAAGCTTTCAATGTTTCTACTTCCCACTTCAGGGAAGCCTCATAGCAGGTTAGCCAAGAGAATAAATGCACAGACCTGTGTTTGTGAGGTGTCCTCATGTTTGCTATTGCAAGGTTAATAACTATCTCTTCAGCAAGACAGTTCCAGATCTTGGCAACTTTTTTGTCTGCTAGCAGCTACTCTTCACCCAACATTGTGCAGTGGTACAGCTCCAGTATCATCACTCAACATGGTGCCATGATACAGCTCCACTATCCTCACTCAACATGGTGCCATGATACAGCTCCACTATCCTCACCCAACATGGTGCCATGATACAGCTCCACTGTGTTCACCCAACATGATGCAATGGTACAGCTCCACTATCTTCACCCAACATGGTGCAATGATACAGCTCCACTGTCTTCACCCAACATGATGCCATGGTACAGCTTCACTGTCTTCACCCACCGTGGTGCAGTGGTACAGCTCCACTATCCTAACCCACCGTGGTGCAGTGGTACAGCTCCTGCCTGTATCCTCACCCAACATGGTGCAATGGTACAGCTCCTGTATCCTCACCCACCGTGGTGCCGTGGTACAGCTCCACTGTCCTCACCCAACATGGTGCAGTGGTACAGCTCCTGTATCCTCACCCAACATGGTGCAGTGGTACAGCTCCTGTATCCTCACCCAACATGGTGCAATGGTACAGCTCCACTGTCATCACCCAACATGGTGCAGTGGTACAGCTCCACTGTCCTCACCCAACATGGTGCAGTGGTACAGCTCCACTATCCTAACCCACCGTGGTGCAGTGGTACAGCTCCACTGTCTTCACCCAACATGGTGCAATGGTACAGCTCCTGTATATCC
>WBNP01002529.1:2093167-2131187 GCA_013401095.1 Passerina amoena | reverse complement strand
ACATGGTGCAGTGGTACAGCTCCACTGTCCTCACCCAACATGGTGCAATGGTACAGCTCCACTGTCCTCACCCAACATGGTGCAGTGGTACAGCTCCTGTATCCTCACCCAACATGGTGCAATGGTACAGCTCCACTAAAGGTAGGCAGTCGGCTTCTGCAGCTGCTTGTGGTGCCAGGCTAGCCCAGTGCTCTGGGGACTCCTCAGACAGCAGGAGTAGGGAGATTATTTTTGTTTATATAAGCGTTTAGGCAAGTGTGTACCCTAACCAGAGTCTGTAAGAGCCTATGCAGGCCTTATCTCTTTTCCTTGACATATTCCAAGGGCAGTTGGACTGCAGGGTGCTGCTCAGCCCTGGTTCATCTTGTCCATCTTCCCTTGAAGATGCCCATTGTCTCTGCCTGCCCCGAGGCTGGGGCCCTGTGAAAGCAGCCTGGGCTGTCCTGAGTGGCTTTTGAAACAGAGTGACAGCCAGAGGAGGTGTCAGGTGCTGGAGCCTGACTTGTGCTGGAGATACAGACTGGTACTAACACCTTGAACAAACCTGGAAGTTTGGGCATCACTGACAAAGTCACAGAATGGTCAAAATGTCTCTCATTTTCTGCTTAAACCACTTAAACCTCAGTAATTTTTGGACTAAGTTCATTGAACAGGAGAACTGTAAAATGACGTGACAGGGAATTGAGCTCAAATGTGCAGTATCTATACCACAGGAGAAACAACACTGTGGAATTAATTAAATTTACTGACTTCAGTGACATTTTGTAATGTATCCTCTAATTAATCTGTATACAACACGTGAATTTTGAAGAGCTGGAAACTGAGTCTAAAATGTCAATATATATATGAAGAAAATGCTTAAGTGGTATCTTTTTTTTTCTGAAACATGTAGCCTCTGTGGCTAATGGTTTTATTACATTTTTAAGTTTTATTGCTAGTAAAAAAAATGCTTAATTTTAAAACACTGTTGTTTTTACAACATTGATGATACAAGTCTACCACTGAGGTGCAGCCTATATGTATTCATTCATGTTTGATTTTGAATAGCATGAATGTATATTGATCCAATCTAATACTGTGCATAAAAGGAAACTACATAAATACTGCGTTGCATGTCAAAGGCCTTTCGTTTTGGTAGAATAAGTATCTTTCCACTATTACCAGGAGGAGAAGGTATCATTAGCTCCCAACAATGCTAGTATTTTTCAACATTTTATGTTTAACAAAGGAAGAGAAAAGGTTTCTGGATGTGAATATGAATTTATGTTTCGGCTGTTGTAAAAGCTCTTAAAAGGGTGATTTTTCTTTATGCTGTGTGAAGCTTAGCTTTGTATCTCAGCTCTTTGTATAACCATTGCAACAGAGGTTGAAGGTGAAATAATGATAATATGGTACTTGAAATAAAGTGATTTTGCTAACAGACCAGTGAACATTATCCATTTTTACAGAAATAGTGTTTTAACCTCTGCTGAGTTTACTCCATAGCTTGATGAAATAGTTTCTTGCTTGGAAAGGAAATATGCCTGTCTACTTTAGGCTGGTCAGTGAGGAAAACATTTCACTTTCTGTAGTTTAGAGTAGTGCTTTTGGCATTGTCTCTGTGATCCAGGAACATGGTGTTAGATGGTATTAAGACCTACATCCAGTAAGTTGGAAGGTAGGATGGCATAATAGACAAGTGAGTCAATTGCCTTGTACTGTAAGAAATACTGAAAATATTTCTTGTGATCTAACCATGACTTCTCATGACCTTGGTCTGACACCATGACTCAATGACACAGTTTTATCCCCAGGAGAAGTGGATTATTAACTTCCTGTGGGCCGAAAAACTGCAGAAGAAATAAGGTTATTTGTGGTTGTTTATTTCATTCTCTTTCTGACACTTCTCTGCCTCCTGATTCTTCCTAGTGCCTGGAGCCCTGCAAAGAGTCCTGGGACCTGAAGAAAAACCACTGCCAAAGCTTCTGTGAGGTAGGTCAGCCCAAGGGTACGCTTTCTCACTTTGTTCTAGCAGCCTCTTTAATTTAAATTATTGGCTTCAAGGAGACAGCTGAAAACGATTGTATTTTTGCAGCATTTGCCTTCATTTGAAAGGATACCATTGAAGAATGTAGCCATATTAATTTTGAGTTAAAAAAGGGGTTTTTTTTCTGACCACATGATTTATCTGGACTTGTAAAGACTCGATCCAGTCACACTTAGATAACATCTCTCAGAAGGTGCTCTGACATCCCTCCTCTAAGATGCTATTTCTACCACTTGCCCTTCTGTCTTTTCTGATCATGTGTAAGGAAGACAATCTTTGTTTAAAAGACAAAATGTTATTGTGTGAAAAATTGTTGTGCAGGATAGCTAGAACAAATGACTATGTGAAAGTCTGTCTGATTTATAGAATTGTTAGTTCCCCAGGAATAACTGAAGTTCAGAAGACTAATATCAAAATATGGAATTATTCAAGAGCAAATGTTTTGAAAACTATTTTTGAACCATCTATTAGAATAATCTGTGAAGAAGCAAACCTGAATCAGTCAAACTAGACCAAAGAAGGAGATTTTTTAATTGGATTTGAAACATGGCCTCTGAGTTGGTGGAAGTGATCTATTGCAGTTCTTAAGTGGTTTTTAGTTCAAAATGGAAGTATCAGCTCAATAGAAATTTGCCTTATTACAAAAAAGGTTCAAATATATTCAAGTCTATGACAGTGAGTTCTTAGGAAGACTTAAATCTTTTCCTGTAAAAAAATAGAAATTACCTTACTTGATATACTGATCTTGCTGGTACACTGATTTAACTCCTTCTCTTTACTGTGGACACTTTTTTCTGCTACAAGAGAATGTTCTATGTTTAAATTATTTAAAGCATCATTGAGATGATTAGGAAAAGCTTAATTACAACTAAAAAATGTTAGATGCAGCAATGTGTAAATAGGGATTACTGAATTACTGATCTATGTAGTTGCAACAGAAGACAAACTAAAGGTTTCTCAGGAAAACCAAGCCTTGCAAGAGTTTTTTATCTCAGATTATTTGCTACTTTTGCATATACAAAATTCTAGAGTACTGTGAAAAGCAGTTTTAGTGGATCTAATTTATGTTGTTCTTGTATATCACTCTTCACTCAGACTATATGTTGCCAGATATGGGTGAAAATTTGTATAAAAATTGGTTTAAAAGGAAAACATTTGTAGAACACTGTTCTATTGTAGTTAAAAACAGTGAGCATCCTTCTTTGATTAGTGTTTTGTGGTTAAAGCTAAATTTAGAACTTCAAAGGCCCATAATGAGGAGCAGCACATTTAGCAGCTAACTGAAAAATGAGCTGTGAAATAGGGTGAGGAGGAGAAGCCTTGAGGACGTATTATGCCTCAGGGAGCTATAACATTTTTAATTAAGTAGCTGCAAATTTGTGATGTTTTAGGATTTGAAATTAGCTTCAAACACAAAAGCCCGGGACCACTTTCCTTTATCTCAGACTCATGCATACTCCATAGACATTGATTGAGTGGAAAGAGGCTGTTTTCCTGTGAGAGTGTTTTCAATCTTTTTGCATTTTGTAAAAAATCTGGAAGCAACAATTTAGCTTTTGTTTCTCAAAGTTCCTGCTTCATGTGTTACTTCTTATTTATCAACTGAGTGTATTACTGAATGTTAAAGGGAACCTTAAGTCTGAGGGACAATTTATCTGATTCCTTGTTTTTTTTGTTTGTTTGTTTGTTTGTTTTTTTTTTGGTTTTTTTTTTGTTTTTTTTTTTTCTATAAACTTAGTTTCCTACTCATTTAGCTTTTTAATTGGTTAATTATGGCATCAGGTGCATTCCAATGGGGGGAACAGCAGGAGTGCATGTCCAAGAGTCACTGGGGTCTGTAGGAGGCATGGAGACTGCTCAGTTTTGCAGCCTTTAGGCTGGTTAAAGCCTGCAACACCCAAATCCATGCCTGAAAGCTTCGTTCAAAATCCTGGACTGTTCTGTATAAAAAGATGGGAGGGGTAATGTAGGGATACATTCTTGTGCCACAGTGACTTCAGAGAACAGTCTGTGAAACACCTGGGCCTTGGGATAGCCATGGCTTCCTCATTTCATCAGAGATATGATAAGAGTAAAAACAAGAAAGTAAAACACTTGAATATGGAAGAGGTTTCAGAAGTTACGTTCCTAGTTGGATATAGGGAGTGGGTTATAACTGCTGTGTAGGCTCAGGAGCCTGTAAATCAGATCTGTCAGGGTGGAAGGTTTTTGGCTGCTCTGGTATGGCAGGGCCAGCTGCAGACATTGCCAGTTACATGCTGCAGTCATTCTGAGAGAATCACTTTAGCTGGTTCTGCACCACACTAAACAAAGAGGAGATGTAATTCCCATGTCACACACCATATTCTCCCGTGGTTGTAGAAGCTATTTTAAATACTGTTTTAAGTGGACCTTGCAAACCTCTGAGTGTAACAAAATCTGTAAAACGTCTGTGCATTGAAGCATCTTCTTCAATACTAGGACTAGATTTCTCAAGTAAGTAGCATCCACTTTGATCTTCAATCAATATCTTTAAAGCTTATTTTAATTTTTATTTTCTGCTGATCATTTTTTCATAAATGCAGCTCCAGTTCCATGAAGAATTATACAATTGCTAATATGCTGGCAAGAACATAAAGATGCTGCAAAATCTTCTCTTAGCCAACTTAGTTCAAACAGTATAATGAAACAAATTTCTCTTATTTATCTAGAATGGCATTGTATCAGATATTGTGGGGAAAATGTTGTAAAGTACAGAGGAAAGAATGTGGGGTAGTCCAAAACCAGCAGACTGTCTGACCATTGTTTCCCCTTTGTTTTGGTGGTGTTTTTAATCTGTCATTGGGCAACTTTATAGCCAGTCAATGTGAGGAAAACAAGGGAAAGCTGGCAGATATAAACAACATAGTTCCATTAAATATGGTGGTCTTACTTGAGGGAATTCATCATTCTGTACTTGGAATGCTTTGTCAGAAGTGGCTTGAATATATAAATATTCAGGGATAGTCTTGCAAGTCTTGCAAAAGCTGGAAATCTGAATAATCCTTTAGGAGGTCTTGGAAAATTTATAACATTTTTTCTTTGATGGGGTTTGGTTGGGTTTTTTGGTTGTTTTTTTTTTTCCTTTTCTTTTTCATTATTCCTGTTGAAAACATACCCTTCTTCTGTTTTCCTTTTAGCCTCTTTTCCCCAAGAAGAATTATGAATGCCTAACTAGCTGTGAATTCCTCAAGTACATCCTGTCTGTGAAGCAAGGGGACTGCCCAGCACCTGAGAAGGCCAGTGGTTTTGCAGCTGCCTGTGTTGAAAGCTGTGAAGCTGATATTGAATGTTCTGGAGTGAAGAAATGCTGTTCCAATGGATGTGGTCACACGTGCCAAATTCCAAAAAATCTCTATAAAGGTAGAGATTATTAATATGTACTTATACTGGCCTAACAACTTCAGGCCAAAGTGAAGTCTCCTAGTTAACCAGGACTCCCATTTGCTGGGAGTTTGTATGGATGGGAAGAAAAAGGAGAGGTACCTGTAGAGATGTGGTTGCACAGTGAAAGGGTGGAAAACCAAAAAGAAATGTTGCTTAAATTTCTGATTTTTTCCCCCTCGTGAAGCCCATGTCTGGAAATCTGTGGAATGTAAATTTATGGCTATTATGAGTCACCTTAAGCAGAACAAGCTTTGCCAATTTAGGTGAAATCTCACTTAATTTGGTGCCAATATGAGAGAATGCAGCAGGAAAATATTTAATGATAAACAGTTCAGGTAATCAGAAATAACATTTTTGTCTACAAGCCAAGCAGATGGCACTACCAAGTAGGAACTGTGAAATAATCTGGTTAAAGAAAAATCAACACAGAACAACATAGTGAAAGATTATAATATTTGCATATGGATATATATTAATTAATTATTTGAATCTAAGGCAATCTTATTTAAAAAAATAATTGATTTGAGTCCTGAGAGTCTATGAATAAACCTTTTCTTTGACATCCTTTGAAAGGAACATATAAGCTAAGAAATTTTTTGCTTAGACAAATTCCAGAGTTTAATTTACTGGAACTTAAAAAAGCTTTATACACTTAAATATTTGAAAAATGTTCTCCTAATGCAGAAAAATAATCATTTTGTGAAAAGAATATTCTTTTACCACATGGTTGGTGTTTTTGTAAAGGAATCAATTCTTCTTAGGTCAGTGATAAAAATAAATATTATTCAGTTATTCACTTATTAATCAGATAGAGTGGGCTCTCTGTGGGAGCCTAATCAGCAGAACCCTGATCTAAGCTCCAGGCTTAGGTTTGAATCCATGCTTATTTCCAAATGTGGATGGAAACATGATGAAATAGGTAAAGAAGATGGTGAATTTATTTTTAAGTTCATTATTTTAACTAAAATGTTAACAAATCTTTTTCAGTGTGTTCGGAAGGGAAACTCTCTTGTTTGCAGGATGCTTTAGAGCAGCCTCTTTAAAACTATGAGGAATTAGTACACACCAACACATAGCACCTTTCAAAATGAAAGTTATTAAAATAGATCACTTATTTGTTTTTTTGTCTTACTGAGACAAATGACCAGAGTGGTAAAGAGGCATTCATGTTGTGTGTGTAATGATTTACACATTCAAGCTCCATGCCACAACTGCAAAGCATTCCAGTAAATATAATAACTGGAAAAGGTAAAAAAAACCCAAGCAAATAAAACAAGATTAGATGCTCCTGGAGCTGACAGAGCATATGACAGGATATGATACATTCTGTAACCACCCACTGGAAGGTCTCCTCTGTTTGGCCTGATTAAGTGGGAGCAGAACTAACCTTCCCTAACATCTTATCACCGATCTGCAGGAGGTGCTGGCTTGTAAGAGCATATATGTCTTGCAGAGGAACGGCAAGCTCAATACCCTACTGCCTTCTCAGCTGATGAATTCAGCTAATTAGCCTCTTCAACCTGTCTTACTGCAACAAAAGACAAATAGAGGTGGAGCAGCCTTGCTATTCATTTCCTCCAGGGGTAAATGACCTTCCTGTCACTAAGGAAGAGCAAACTCTGCAAGCACGACTAAGATCTAGTGAATAAGTTCAGTACTTATTCTTATCATTTTGACAGCACTCACAGCTTGAAAATGAACTCAGATTGAATCTAAGAGTCTGCAGAAGTTTCCATAGTTTTACTGTTGATCAAGTGCTGGAGATCAGTTACAACAGTAGATGTAAAATTCCCGTCTGATTTGTTGGATTACCAAACTGAATTTGCCCTCTAGTACTCAGTGCTGATGTCCAGTCCTAAAAAAAAAAGTTAATGTAAGTACACTGCCACCAAAGACATATTACAAATGCTTTTAGATTAATGTAACAAGTACATGTGCATCTCTGTTGGGAATATTACTAACTGGTTATGTAGTCTTCACATATTTATATCCCTTTAGTGAAGAGATCAAATGTTCTCTCCTACCCTCATGGCCTCACCCCCCCTTCTTTACACTGTCTCTCAACTAGTGCAGGACTTGAGAAAGTGTGTCTGCAAATCTGTAGAAAAAAAGGTAAATTGTGAAGGGAAGATTCGGACATTCAAAGGGTCTGATGGTGTGGCAGGATTATAGTAGGATAACTGGGGTCACATGGTCACCCACAGTTTTATGACTCTTCATGCTTAAAGAAAAATGGTTTTGTATTATAAACATAGTGTACAGTTTTAAATGTGTAATCTCTGAGTGCTTGCAGAACTGTGTTTGCAATTGTGTTGGTGCCATGGATGTACCCTTTACAAGGCACTGCAATGGAAACATTTTGAATTCTGAGTGAGCCAATGTTTAAGATACAGGTTTTTATGACAGACCAATGTGCAGAGCTACTTTTCAGGGCACTGAGATGCATGTGCTGTTTGAAAGACACCTTTAGAACCATTTTCCTGGGCTCTGCTATGGCAACATACAGTGATCAGTGATTTGAATTCTTTGGTTAAGCACTGCAGAATTTGGACTAATGCAAACTTTGGAGCACTGCAGACTGAGGGCTGATTTGTTCCAGCATGAAAAAAGGGGCTGACCATTTACATAATAAAAGGCACATTGAAGAGTAATTGGATCTTAACATCTGGATATTAAACTGATAGTGCTGGGTCCACAGAAGTATTTTAAAGTGCACTTGTGCCGTGCTCTCATTGTTTGTGCTGCCTGCTCCATCTGCACGCGATTACATAACACTGAGATCCTTGCAATCAAGTGAATCCAAACTGCCCCTAATGCAAAGCAGATGGAAGTTTTCTGAACATGCAAATTGTGGGATTATAGTGTATCATAACTAAAGAAGGATTTGCAAATGTGGAAATCCGAAGTCATGTTCATTATGTTAGACTAAGACATTAGGCTGTTGAAGGATATCCAGGGTCTAAACTGCTGTGATAGCCACATTTAGGTACTGTATTTTTTTTCAGGTGGATTTTAGGTTTCTTGAAAATCTACAAGATGATTTTCATTTACTTTTAGGTCCTTGTATACTCAGGTTTATAAGAACACTCCTTAAAATGTAAAAGTGGTTTGTTCACTTGAGGAAATTTTGGTATTAAGTAACCTGTGGCAGACTGAGTAGGAAACAATTTCTCTAACCAATACATGCAGCTGGCCTTGTGTGGACAGTTATTGAAACAACAAAATAACTAAAGTGCATATGATAGCTTGCTAAGAAGGTTTATATGTCAACACAGAGATCTTATTTGTGGCATATCCTCAAGTGACAAAATGCTGCACACTCAAATATAAATATTCCTAATGTCTCTCTAGAGAAATGTATCTAACACTTGATTTGTTGATTTAATCAAAAGATGTCCAATTTGAAGAGTTGTTTTTTCCTTCAAGCTACTGCAAATGTTTTCAAAAAGGTCATATTACTGGCAGTATAACAACATAAGTAAGCATCTTTTGGTGTCACTGTCTAATGAGAAATTATAGTAACATTTTAGAAATATATATTTTTCTCTGAAATGCAACAATTTGACAATATCTATATAACATATGTATTCCAAGATGTCTTGGAATCACCTTTCCTAGCTCTTCAGGGAAGACTGGAGAGTGACACATCATGCAGTACAGCATGATCAATAAGATCATGCAGCCACAGAGAGGCAAACAGCTTTCTTAAGTACATCAGACTAATGTAAAATGTATGAAATAATCACACTTCACTGGTCTGCACTGCTAAGAGCTTAGATAGAGTCTGTGTCCAGTTTTAGGTTTGACTCTGTAGAAGGGCTCAAAGCAGGAGAACCTCCAGAGGCAGCTGCAAGAGTGAACAGGGGTCTGGGAACACTGGAATTAAAGGGAAATGGAGTGCACTGTGGTTATTGGACTGAAAAAGAAAACATTCAGAAGCATCATAACAGTCTTGTGGTACATGAAAAGCTTCTCCACAGATAACAGAAAGAATCTGTTCCCCATGATGCACGAACATCCTGGACCACTAGTGAGTTTATGATGCAGCTGAAGAGGTTAAACAAGGCAGTGAGAAAACTTTCTTGTAGCAAGGATAGAGAAGCAGTGAAATAGACTGCTATGTGATGCTATGGAAATTTTGATACTAGATGTGTTTAAGGATAAATTGGGTGAAAAACTGAACAACAGGTACAGCTGATTCTGCTTGGGAACAAAGGGATCTTTCTCCCAGTTGTATTGAGCAAATGATCTCTGTAAATTTGGTTTTAGCTTACAAACTTCCACATCCTTCAGTTTTTTAATGAAATAAAGAACTAATTTTGAAGATTTTTTTGAAAAGAAATTTTAATGTTAACAGATACGAGTTAGCTAGGAACATTCTGAAACTTCCATGCTTATCATTCCTCCCTTTTTGGCATTTTCTCTGACCAACAATCTTTTTTTTCAATTTTTTTATACATCTTCAAATCTTTTATACATCTTCAAATTTTTTATTCAGCTTCATCTACAAATGGCTTAATCATATCTTGTGAATTACTCATATATTTTTATCTGTGCATTACAGGTGTTCCACTGAAACCCCGGAAAGAATTAAAATTCATAGAACATCAGTCTGGAGACCTGGAGGTGAAGTGGTCTTCAAAATTCAATATTTCCATTGAGCCTGTGATCTATGTTGTTCAGAGGAGGTGGAATCAAGGGATCCATCCAAGTGAGGATGATGCTACGACCTGGCAAACTGTGGCACAGGTCAGTTCTTTGTAAGCAGTATGGATCTGGTCTCAAAATGTCACAAATCTCTTGAAGAATGTAAAATTAGAGAGCAAAATCCATTCAAGGAAGCACATTAGGGACATAGTCCTTCTGGGTTTAGTGGGACACATTGGACACATTGCACAGTGTCCAAGGCATGGCTTGATTCTTGTCAAAAGTTTAAAAACCCAGCTGGTGAAAAGGCTATTTATTGAAAAAAAAAAGAGTGAAAAAAATTACTAAAACCTTTATTCTTAGTAAAGTTGTTTTTCTCAGGTGTGACCCTGCCAATTCAGAAAAGTCTATGATGTCATGCTCTTATCACTCAGTGCAATCCAGACTAAAAATGTAAGATTCATGAGCGAATGTTTCTTAATGAGAAGCAGCCAACAGAGCATAAATTTTCACTTAGTTCCTTCCCAGTTTCAATCTGTTTTTTACCATGCTGACAGTCCACCTGGATGGCAGAGTTCCAATCGTTTATCTTACTGCTTCACCCTTATCCCTGCTGACAAGAAAAATAAAATGCTGATTTTGAAAAGATCTGCAAAATATCATTATAGCTAGGAAAAAAACGGAAAGAGAGAATAACTAGAACCATCCACAAAATAGAGTAAGGGATTTAAATTCTGTGACAATTTGTGCTCATTCTCAATTCAGGTTGTGTTGGAAAATGCTGTCTTACAAAAACATGAAGCTTGTGAGACTGAACACTCAGAAGTGAATTTCTTAGGTTCAGCCTGGTGCTAGAGGGAGCTGTCACTATGTTGCAGTCTTGCTCAGGAAAAGCTCCCTGCAGCAGACCCTGGCAGGAAACCTTGCTTGTGCAAGCCCATGAGAGCTTGTCCAAAACTGAGCAAGTCACAGTGGCTTATGATCTCTCAGCTGAGGTGCAGGTCTTGAACCTGCATTCTCCATTCCAAGAAACAACGTCCTGCCTTTGTTACAAGGAAAATAGCAAGTAGTAAAAATGTCCCAGATCTGAATTACTCCTCACTGATACTGAACCATGTGGATGTGATAGAGTGTAGAAGCTCAGCTGTTGTGGCTGGTGAATCTGGGCTGCAAAGGGAGCACAGTGCTCTGCTATTTCTCATCCCAGGAGCAGACCTCGTGCACATTTCTGGGAACATGCACTATAGGTGCTCCACAGTAGCTGAACACACATGGACCCTTGCCTTGCAGTGCATCTGCAGGAGAGTGTTTCAGAAACACTGTTCCTGTGCAATAAGAGCAATAAGAAGAGCAATAGAGCAATAAGAAGCCTGACAGCTGCCTTTCCTGGGGCCTGGTGAATGCAGGCAGAAGGGGCTGAGTTAATCACTGTGGCAGGAGAAGCCTCCTCCAACTGACGTCTTTCTGACAACTTCACTGTCCCTTCTGCATCACAGGAGATGCGAATTTGATTGTGTGGTGGACCCCACTGGGAATGTCATTTCAAAGCACACTTCAGGATGCATGACTGACTTTGTGAACTGTGTATACCTTATGGGATATGCAGGCTGGGCACCCTTGAGGGATGCTAGTAATCAGAATTTCTGTCTTTAGAGAGTAGTGTACCTCCATGGTATTTGTAGTTTTAGACATCCCACCAGGCAATCAAATTTGTTTGGCCAAATGTGATAGAATTTATTTTGCAATATCAGCAGCAAGGATGGATGTCCAGTTTGACTACAGTGATTGTGTGCACAGCCTCCGGGCTTCTCTTTTCTGTGTAACTGAGATGTTTTTCTTGTATGATTCCAAAACATTGAGGTATGAGCCCTTAATTGTAGACAAAGGCTGAGAAGAGCTCAGCCATTTAGCTGAAAAT
Organism: Passerina amoena; assembly: GCA_013401095.1. Lineage (NCBI taxonomy): Eukaryota > Metazoa > Chordata > Aves > Passeriformes > Cardinalidae > Passerina > Passerina amoena. Next base: position 2,119,191 of record WBNP01002529.1, on the reverse strand, counting down.
TCCTAGAGCATCTCTGTCCAGGGGAGATGATTCTGGCTCTTGCAAGATTTTTTTATTTTTAATCTGCAACTTAAAGGTAGAGACTTGTTGTATTGCATTCAGTAGCTGGTACAGAGACTGTGTGAAGAGCAATCAAAGATCAAAAAGGCTGTGGGTGAGGATTTGAATTTGTCTGTGCTTATACCCATATATAGGATAAACAAAGTTATTGTTTTCATCTTCTTGTAAGAAATTTAATAAAATTTCATCAGTTACTCATATTTTTTTTGTATGTCCAAGAACAAATGGGGTTATAATTTTCAATACATTTAAGGGGTTTGACTTTTAAAAAAAACATGGTGTATTCTATTGCCCATAGAGGAGCTAATTTGCAAGTAATTTCTCATTTTTGACACAAATTTTTACTTTATATTGAAACAGTAATTTTGAAAAAGTTTGTTTATTATTGTGCCATGATTTTGTGTCATCTCTATGTTTTCTTTTTAAGGAAGAAGGCTCAATCTATCAGTATACTATTTTGCTCTCCAATTGTATAGGAAAGCAAACACGTTGAAAACAATTTTAGTTATTTCTCACTTCTGCAGGAAGGGATTTTTAAGGTATTTTTTTTACTGTGTATTTCGGGGAAAATTTGATATGATTAACCATTTGACTAATTTCCATTGGTTAATATAAAAACTATGTTAACTAAGATGATAGTTGGCCAAGCTAGCAGTGATGTAGATTGTCCTAAGTGTTATGTGAAGCTTCCTACAGTACTGTAACTTAAGATTTAGCTAGCTGAGCAGGACTGGCTGCATTATCCTATGGAAATACTGCATGTCGTGTAAACAGACTTACCCTTCCATTTGGTACTGATTCTCTCTAAAAATAGTAGCATTACTATTTACATTGGAAATTCAGCTATTTAATCATATTACTATAATATAATAAAGTTGATTAAAATATACCAGGCCAGTTATTTTCAGACAGAGCATGTCTGTGTTGTGTGAATGGATGTAATGTGTACACTCACACACACACATATACACACATATGGGCAGACAGTGATAAAGTACATTTATTAGTCTAGTCCATAACTAAAACAAATAAGGGACAATATTTACTGGTAGCTTGATTGTGACAGACCTTAGTGCTTCACCTTGCAATTGTCTAAACTCTGTGGACAGCTAATCTGTTTCAAAAATAAAGCTTCTGAAACACCTGAAGTTCTGGTTCTGAGGATCACAAGGAAATTCTCAACCTATGATAGTGAGAAATACATGCTGGATGGAGCTAACCACCAGTCCTGTACACTTAAGGTTTCTTTCTCCATCTCCTGGGGAGGCTTGCTTTGGTAAGCAGAGAAATGAGCCCACCTTGTGTGGGATTGCATTCACATGAAGTAGGGCAGGTCTGCTGTCCTTTGTTAGAGTAGTGGATACAACACTCAGAATTTCTTTTGTATCAGAGGAAACAGAAACTCAGCTTTTCTGATACCCTGGGTGGTATCCCTTCAGTTTTTGAAATGCAAATTCCTTTATCACTGTGTTGTTTCCAAAGGTGTAGAGCTGTGAACTCAGCTGGGTAAGGCTGTACTCTCCTATTTCTATTAAATGTTTGTGCTACAGAGAGGAGGCCAGGATTCATAGTGGGGAATGAGCACAGTGAAACAGTCCATTGATTACTGTAATCCTTGGATAGAATCATCTGTACAAATCTTTGCTGTGAAGAGTTCTTTGCACCAATTTTTAACATATATAGATGACATATATACACTGTTTGGAGTGTTGACACAAGAATCCCGCCTGAATGGTCAAACTGCTATGCTGCTGGGTCAGATATTCTCTTTTCTTCTCCCTCCCAGTTGTAGTAAATCCCACCTTTCCCTTACAATAAATTGTAACTTTCAGCCTTCCTTTCTCCAAGAAACAGTTATGCGTGTAAATATATAACATAGTTTTATATATAGTTGTAGTTACAGTTATATATAGTTATATATATATAGTTATAGTTCCAAGTAGCATGCAACATCCAGGGTGCTAGGGAATATCTTCCCCTTGCCTCTCATACAAAGGTTGAAATTGAAGATAGGTCATCCATGCTTTGGGATGCTCTTAATCATCAGTCAGTTGTAGGAGCAGCAGAGGGAGGTTTCTGCAGACATGTTGAAGACAATAACAGATAATCCCCTTTTGAAGGACAGGATGAGGAGACTACTTACAAGAAAGGGCTCAAGTTTTAAACAGTTAAGAGCTGCTGAACGAGGAGTAGAATTGTAAGTGCTTCCTGAATGGAGCAGCTCTGGGCAAATCGCAGCCAAATTCTCACAGAAAGCCCAACCTCTTTCTGCTTTCTGGCCACTGGAGATGGCCTGTTGTCCCCTGGACACAAAACGAGCTCTTGAGAAGTAATGTCAAGGTATTATGTGTATTGTCCAGCTTATGTCATTAAGATTACATGCTGCTCTTATATGAAGTTGTATCCTCATGTAATTAATAGGGATTTTCCCTTGTCTTCATTGAACTTTGCATGATACTGAAGGGGGACATGTTGGCCAGTTATTTTGTCTGAGGACTAATTTATTATTTTATTCCAAATGAAACACCTGTTAGGATTTGAAGCTACCTTCCAAACATTCATCTTATAAGTCAACAATGCCAAATAAATGGTAATTATGATTCTGGAATGTTTTGAGTGGTGATCTTCTGTTTTTGTCTTTTATTTATGATTCTTAAAAATTCCATTAAAGTGTTGGTTTTTTCTTTCATATTCAGACAGAATTTTAGGTGTGTGATGAAATTTAACCATTAGTTATTTGGTACCACTCAGCATAGCTTTTAGTGGGTTTAAATTAATGTGAAAGATATTGAAAGGACTCTGAATATTATGATGACAGCTCCAAACATACTAAAGAAGTGAGAACTAACTAAACTAAAGAAATTAAACAAAAAAAAAAAACTTACACTACACTGAGGTAGTGTAAGATATTTCAGCAATACTTAGTTATTTCTAGAAATTTATTAATTCTATGTAAAAGATACTTAGAGGTGCCAAAGTGGTTTATATCATGGTAGTTGGAGGCAGACCTCCTGCATGCCATTGAGCTTAGCAGGAGCTTGGCCAACAAAATGAATGAGGAAAGTAATAGGCCCAAGGCATGTTCATGAGTTAAAATAATTTTGGCATTATGGATTGACAGTTTATTTGCTTTTACATTATTTTGTGGTTGCCATGGGAAACTGACACAACTGAAATACTTTCTTTTAATCAACAGAATATGAGCTGATGCCAGTGACAAATAGCATTCCTTTGAGGGATTTGGGATTCGGTTTGTTCAGATTATGCTTGCCATGTAACAAAGTTCAGCAAACATGTTTTTAAAAGCCCAGAAGACTATAACTAGTTATTTATGGTTAAATATTGGTCCTGAACCTGTTTTCAGTTGCAGCAATAGAGGAACTGGCTGTTGAAAAAAATAGGATATTTGAGTGCTCCATAAAATAAAAATAATTGCAAAAGTTGATTCGGGTAGGCTCTTTCTTCCCTGGGGCAAACCTTGGATAATTCACTCTACAAGTAACATAAAGGTTAAAAAGGGAAAGGAGGTGAGATAGACTGTCAGGACTGTTACCCCTGCTTAAGTTGAGAAGAGAGTGGTCTGCATGGAGAGGGACTCTGAGTAGCAGCAATATATGATGGGCTCAGAGTCTGCAACACTTAACAGTCTGAGAGAGTCAATAATATGGTTTAGAATGGGTCTCCTTTCCTTACATGCACACACAAATGAGATATTTTTTTCCCTAAATTTTGTTTGTCACCAAATTAAGAGACTAAGAAGAGAATAACACCTACAAATTTTATTTATCAGTGCTCTAAAAGGCCATTGCTGAAGAGCTGAAGCAAATTCCTCAGTTTCTGGTTATCTGAGTTATGTCAGCAGCTTCTGGTTTCTTACAAAGATTTGAAAGGGAGCAAGAAGCAGAAATTATGTTTTGCCTTTTTCTGGGAACTACTTAATATCATTACCAGTAATGTGGAATCATATACAGGAAAGGTGACTTCTTGAAGTTGTATAAAACAGAGCTTGTAAATATAAATTGGTGTAACTACATTTTTAATGAGCTTGCATGTTTGGTCAGTAATGGTAATCAGTGATGTTTGTATGATATATTTAGACATATATGTGACATCTGGTTCAGGTTTGTGTGTTACTTTGATGAAAGAATTAAATCAAAATGTAGTAAACATGACATACTAAAGTAAATTGAAAACTGGGTAATTGAGAGGTAATTGTAAAATTAAAATTTCCAAGTGGATGTGTTTTTGATGAGTTCTACAAAAATGCCACATCTTCTGTAGTGATTCAGTGGTTACCAGGAGGCTGTGTTCAGTTCTGGTACCTTAGGGAAAAAAAAAGAAAGACTGCAAAAGATAGCTCTTCAAAAGTTTAATGTGGTAAAAATAATGGAAGAAAACAGGGCTCGGAATAAGAATGTGTAAAGCACTTCCTAGTGAAAGGGTTCTGGTTGTATCTATGCTTATGCCATATTTCAGTGATTCTCCCCTCAGGATTTGGAAATTGAACTCATGACACTGGCAATCTCAGTAGGTGTTGTTGGAGAAAAGGTCAGCTCCTATGACCTGAGAAAAGTCTTCAGGGAAGAGTTAAGGCTGTAAGTGTCTTTTTGACCTAAGTGCCAAAGATGTGAAGAAGGCTTACATTCATTATCTGAGAGTTTTGTGTTTCCTATGAACTAGAAAAAGTGGGTTCTCACAGCACTGGATTTCATTAAGCTATTTTGGACCCCCAATTTTCTGAGAATTGAGAAAATCAGTCCTGTCACCTGCAGCAGCGAGTTCCCTGAAATATCACCTGAACAGTGAGACTCTAAACACTGGTGAAGGTTGTGATAACTGCAAAACTAATTGTGTGAATTTAACAGCACTTCACCTATTTTCTAAAGGCTGCTTTTTCCAGAAGAGACCTGCAATGCACTGTAAAATTGGATGGTTTTATCATTTTGCTCACGGCCGTAAATGCTTTGTAGTGCAGAGTGATGGCTGGAGTCGGGTGAGGTGGCTGCATGCAGCCTGTGATGCTGCTGTGTGCTCAGCCAGACCGCTGGGTGCTGCACAGCAGATGGCAGGTGACCTTGTCAGAACAAGCAGTGTGTAAGTGTGCCATTTCCCCCCCCAGACCACGGAGGAGCGCGTTCGGCTGCCGGACACCCGCGCCAGCCGCTGGTACCAGTTCCGCGTGGCCGCTGTGAACGTGCACGGCACCAGGGGCTTCACCGCGCCCAGCAAGCACTTCCGCTCCTCCAGAGGTGAGTGTTCCTCTGCTGCCTGCTGCCCACCTTCCTCTCGCTCCCACCTGCGGCACAGCCTCACCTGCCTGCTCTTGTGCCAGAGGGTTTGGAGCAGGTGGGTTTTTGAGTAGTTTTGCCACTGACTTTAGAAATGGTGTGAGATTTGTTTGAAGTCAGCAAACAAATTAAAAGCTGAAGTGTCATTATTCTTTTACCAGGAAAAGTGCCTATGAATAAAACTCCTTTGAAACATTTTCCACATGATTGGTAGCAAACTACACAACCCTGACCATGAAATAGGGAAGAACTTGGATTTCAGTGTTTTAATCAGAGAGGTTTATCTTATTTTCTTTTTAGTTATGAGAAATATGTTATTGTATAAGTTTAGTAGAGTACTGGAATATTTTATGGCCTGTATCCAAATAATTGTACCAGCATTGTTTTGATGGAACTTTGGACCCTCTTAATATAATTTCCTCTTGATAGCACTAATTGTAAGTGCTTAAGAATAAAAAAGAGCATTAATGCAAAGCAGCATGTTTCTGTTCATTACAGAGGCATGCCTGATGATCCACAAAGTATTGCAGAAATTTTTGTTGATAGTTCTGGTTTTGCAACCGTTTGGGCAATAAAATAACTTAGAAAATTATTTCTGTACCAGTAAATGGTACATGAGGGGTGGAGGAGATAAAAGCGGTTCTCCTATCCTGTGAAGTTCCTGGCATTCTCCCTGGTATGCTTTTGACCAACATGAAGAAGAATTTTCCCAGATGACTCTTAGGCATAGTATAGGGGTTAGCACAGGCCAGAAACTATTCCCATTAGACAGATGATCTGGATGTGGTCACCCTCTCTTAAAGGCAGTCAATAATGTGGGCATATCCAGACCACACTAGTCGACTTTAGTGCCAAAGAATGAGATCCAGCACTCTTCACTCTACTAATAGAAGCAGTTTCTAATAGAAAGACTTGTTGTTATTTTAGTAGTGACAGAATCTTTACATTGGTATAACTTTGCATACTTTGAGGAATGTATTTCCTCCTCTTTCTGCAGACTGAATTATCTTGCAGTACAAGCAGTTGCCATCTTTGGGTTCCTGTGCTGGCTTTTAGCTTACTGTTTGGCCATAGTCAGTCCTAGAAAAGAATCTTTTTGTAGGTGCATTTATAGAGGCATGCAGATATTTTTGCTGTTATGGAAGGTTTAATCTCTTACTGAATAACTATATGTTAGTCTTAATAATGTTTTTGGTGCTCTAGCTGTGTTTGTGGTATGAAGGTTGGCTGGCATAGCTGTCCTGTTACTTCTGTGACCACAAACCTTTTCATGCATAGAAGAAGTATTATTTTAAGAACTTATGATACTAAAGTAGCATACAATTTCAGAAACATAAAATAATACAGTTCCTTCGAGCTGTGAGTTTACTGTAAGAACTCTTCAGCAGCAGTACCTTTCTCTTCTTAAACAGCACTTCAGCAGATACAGCAGTTTGTTGCTGAATCTGGCACCAACTTTCTTTTAAATTGACAGTTGTTTTATTGGATTTGTAAATATTTTCCAGCTATTCTGCTTGAAACCACTATTACTACAATTACAGAAAGGTATGTCATGGTAGCACTGAGGTTTTGGCTTGAGCATGACATTTTCAGGCAGGATTTTTATAACTTTCAAAAAAAGTGCCCCCCTACTGAGTGTGCTAGCCATGCTCAAAATACCATCCTTGGTAATGAATGTAAGAATGTCCATGGTGAGTTGTCCTGAAGGTCTCTTTAGCCCAGAATCTCACCCCAGCCAGAGGTGGGTGTCTGGATAACAATGTAAGATCAGGATAAACACATAGGGGTATTTCTTCAGAATAGTCTCCCAGCTGACAGTAATTTGTGTTTCAGGAACTTGTGGTCTCTGCAGCTACCCCTGAAGCACTTGCTGTCCTTGAGAACTGCTCATGGCTGTCTAGTGGAGATGGAGAGCACTTTTAGGGCTTTGTGACGAGGGCAGCTCTTACCTAATAAACCAAAAGTTTGATAATGGCAGCGAGTATGTAGCCAGCATTCTTCAAAAGGCTTCTGTAACTCTCAAAATAACTGTGTTCAAATCTGAATTCCTGCCCTTGGCAGAGGATTGTGAATTGACAGACAAGCAGCAGGGAGTTCAGTTAGCCCAGATCAGCCTATGCTGGCAGCTGATTTGGCCATTCTAGGGGCTGTGGAACTGCCGGTGGCTGTTACAAAGATGTGAGTTTGCCAGATGAAATGTGCAGTCACTCCAGGTGACTCACATGAAGGTGCTGCTGGGTGCTGACTGCTGGGAAAGATACTGGGATGCTCCTGTTGGTGTCTTTGAGCCTCCATATCCCCAGGTGAGCTGTCAGAGTGGTAGCAGTTAGAGTGTCACACGAACATTTAATTACTACTTTGGAGCTCAGTGGGAAATGACAGCCCCTGCCTGGTAGAGAGGTAAGAAACTGCTGCTCAGATGAGCCTAGTTTTTTTGTGTGCCAGCATCTACTGGCCCCTGCTGAGCTCCTACAGGCACATTTAACCTCCAGTTTGGAAAAGAAAAGTAGATTTTGGCACATCACCTTTGGAAGTTTGCTGCCTTTCTGTGCCATGTTTGTGTGAAGTGTGGACAGAATTTCACATCAGTGTTTCACTTCACCCTGTTGTGCCAAGACCAAGAGAAGATTATTATCTTGGTCAGACTTAGCAGTAGGTTTCTTCAAAAAGAAACCCTTTGATCAAGAAACATGACAGTAATTCCTAAGACAGTTTCTCATGCAAGATACTGAACTTGAACCAATTGCTCATAAGTAACAATGAAGAGAAAATTATTTGGGTTTGTTTTTCCTCTAAAGGGGGACAAATATGATATTTAATCTTCTTCTAGGAAGAAGTATGGCACCACAAAGTCTCTGTCACTAAATATTTTAAGATGTTAAAAGGAATATTCAAAAACGTGCTGTAATTACTTAGAGAGTGAATTTTTGTCTGGTTACCACAATACTGTTTTATACTGTTTTGTCTTTTTGAAAATGCAAAAAACATGCTCTCTAAATAGACACAGCAAAATAAGGTTTTTTTAAATTCAAAATGATGTTAAATCTTCTAAGGTAATTACCATTAACTTACTTATCACTAAATAAAACTCCTAATTTTCCAAAGTAATTTAATTTCTCAGTCATGAAAAAGACAAAAACAGGAAAACAAGAATATTTCATCAAGCATTTCAACTTGCCATTCTTTATCTACTTGTGTTTTGAGGTGTCATCTACTGCACCTTTGGATGCTCTTATGCCATAAACATTTGAGGTGAAGGTTTATTAACTGTTCTACACTGCCTCGTGTGTTCATCTAGGATGAACAATAATTTGTTGGCATTAATTTGTAAATAGTAAATAAAGTGACGTGGCTGAGAATTTCTGGAATATTCAAAGCTTAGGCAGAGCTCCTTTTTTAACTCTGTTTATTTATTTTTTATAAAGGAAACAAAGGGTTTGCATGTACTGGTCTGACATGACCCTTCACAGGGAATAAAGTGAAGCTTTGTTTTGCCAAAATGTGACTCCAAAATTACAAGAAATGCAGGTTGGACTAGATCAGTCTGTGGTGGAGTGGCTGGAAAATTAAGTGAATGTTGCACCAAGAAAGTGGATTCTTTCATATGACTGGGACTGTGCACATGGACTTTTACATTGATACTGTCAACTAAAATTGATCAAAATTTTCTGCTATTTTGGCAGTAGTTTCCACTTCTTTTTTCAGGGTTTTTAAATTTTGTGTGCTTTCCTTTTATCTTTAATTGAGTGACAACAACTTCCAATAACAGCACTAAATAAAGGTAACTGAATACCTGACAGAACATTTTTGATCCATGAAGATACAAATATCCCTCTATTCATATTTAGACTGGCTCTCCCCAAGCTGTTTCCTTTCTTCTGGAAGCAGGAGAGAACTGTTCCTAGAATCCATAAATTAGTCTCCTTGGATGAAAACTAGCTGTGTTTTTCTTCCAATAAGCCGGCACTGGATAGCTTAACCTAACTGGTCAGAAGCTGCTTGGCACTAGTAATACAATTTTTAATTTGTTGCATTTGGTTCAGAGTACTTGGGCTATTTTTTCCCTAGCTTTTTAAAATCTGTGATGGGAATGAACTCTCAGTACCAGAGACTTCAGTTAACTCTAGGACGTAGTGTTGGGCATTTCTATGTCATATGTTATCTCACTGGTCTGTAGGTAGGTACTGTGCCATTTCCAGAGACAAGAAGATCAACACAATGAGCCCAAACCATCTGACCCTTCCACCTCTGCTAAAGGTTTTTATCTTCACCATGGAGGCAATTGCCAGCATACACTGGATAGATTGTCAAGCAAGAGGAAGCAGACAGCATTGTTTTCACAGCACATAAGTACCAGGCTGGATGTGATTTCATGCATACATTACTGAGTGTTAGAAAAACCAGAACAGACACCCACTCATGGCAATAAAATTCTTTCTGTTGCTCCTTTGAGACCAATGATTTTTTTATGCTGTTACACAGCTGGTTTGTGTGTGCCATTTCCACCGGGCAGAGCCAGTCCTCCTGCTTACACCCTGGAACTGTTTAAGGCTTGGAAACTTGTCTGTAGAGCAGCTTCAGCAGACTTTTAGAGTTGGAAGGTCTCATGTTTGAAAGATAGCAATGGGAGATCTATTTTAAGTCAGGAAAAACGCTCCAAAAAAAAAAAAGCTTTAAATTATTATCACGCTTGCTCTCACTTTTACAGCTCAGAATGAGAATTCTGATTCCAATGCCATCATCCCTCTCTATGACACCTATTCCAAATCATTTACTGTTTTCACTCCAGTTGCCACATTGAAAGACAAAGTGGATGCACTGAAGCAGTGTATGATGTGATTCATGTGTTTAGCTAGTCCATACTGTTTTTTAAGGTTTTGCAAAGGTGTTTGCAACTACTATTGATTTAAAGAATTTTGGAAAATATAAACTATGTTCACAAATAGGAGTGTGGGAAGATGTTAATTTTGAAATGGTGATGATGTGAGTGTTTTCTTTCTTTTCTTTATTTGCAGCAAGAGATCCTCCCTTTTGGGGACTGGAGACAGAATTTTGCTTGTGACGGCTGAGTAGCCAGCAAGACAGGAATTTAAGTCCTTTGGGTATACTCAAGCCAAACACAATCCAGACAAATGGAGTACTTATCCCATGTGCTGGAACAGCAGCTTCAGCCTTGACCTAATGAAGCTATCATTTCTAGCAGTGAGAAGCGATTTACTTGTCAGGCTGCTGAGACCAGAATTTTTTAGGAGTTGAGGACAGCTGTCTGTGCCAAATTCTAGGATATATAGAATGACTTGTAGTTTATTTGTATAAACTGCAAAGGAATAGCTGCAACTAGCATCACTCTTTCTGCAAACCAAAGAATTTGATTTAACACTCAGATAAATTCATGTATATAAAGTGTCAGTACTTTGCATTCTAAAAACTGGCAGCAGTTTCCATTGCAGTAATTTTACATCTGTGTATCTGAATTATACATGTGGGCAGTCAGTCAAAGGGATCACAGGTATATGAAGACTAACAGTAGAATGGGTATGAGCTTTATAGTCAGCAGAACGTCACTTTAGCTTTATAGTTAGGTTAACAAACACCTTATGCAGTCAGCTTCATGATTCAGTACCAGTTATTAGACTTGGAAGTATTTTAGCACGAGTTGTATAATGCTTTTAATGTCTACATGGACATAAGCATAACAGACCACCTTGTAGAAGCATGACTTTTCCATTCAATAATGCAGAAAAAACCAACCAATCTGTTAGTGGTAACTGGCTGGCATGCATTGCAGAGGAGCATGCTCATAAACATGTCGCATTTTTTTTTGTTTTTCTCAGTTTTTGGTTTTTTTTTTTTGGAGGCCCCAAGGGTGTAGGGTTTTTTGAGTGCTTTCTTTAATGTGGGGTTTGGGTTGTTTGGTTTTTCTTCCTGTTAACAGGGATCACGTTATTTTACCCTGCTATTCCTTTTCACTTGCCTGCTTTGCTGGTGAAATGAAATTCTTTCAAATGAAGAAATAATTAATATTCTTGGGTTCTTAACTTACAAAATGATAATTCTGTCGCTTGTGATAGTAATGAGTGTCACAGAAATATATCAAAATAGATGAATAAATTGTATAGTGGTATTGAAATACTTAATATGAAATGGATCCTAATCTGATATAAAATGCTCACTGAGTGTCTTAATATTTCAGGTAATACACCCCAAATCCACAAAATATTTTACTGATGCATCCATACAAAAAGACAGGATTTTTTTCAGTTGATTAAATGCAAAACTATAATAAGTTTTGTTTATCTTTGATATTTTATATCTTTATAGCTAATTATATTCCTAATCTGTCTACTAGTTTTAATAAAGCTCTCATAGAAAATGTGTTACTTTCAGTGTCTCACCTTTTCATGTCTGTTAGCTGCATATCTCCTCCTTTCTGTCTTCTACCACCACCGCTCTTCTTGTTCAAAGGCATTTTTATGGATGACATTTGAGACACTTGCAAAAGAGTCTTTGAAGAAAGAGGGCACTCAGGAAAATATCTGCTATTGCTGTATTATTCCACATGTATATTCCTTCTAAGAGGACATTTTTTCTATCCTTAACTGTAATTACCCAATGATTTTTAATGCAGTGTTTGTATTCTCACACAGCAAAGTAGAAACATTCATAGATTTTCTTTCAAATGTGGATCAGCATTTTGTCTGCTGCCTGGACTGTGTCTCGTGAGCACAGAAGAAATTCTACTGATAATGTTTTCAATAATCTGTGAAATTACAGAAAGTACAGATACGCTGGTGCTGTAGAATTTAGAAGAAATGTTCTATTGGTTTCAGTACACACATAGTTCTTTCTAACTGCTTTCTTTTGCTGGAATGGACAAATAAACATTTGAAAAGAAAAAAAAATCTAAGTTTGCTCATTAGTTTTTAGACCTACAAAAAATTGGTGAGGTGAACTTCAAAATGTTTTTAGTCATGTAATACACTTTGACCAAAGGAGCTATTTCATTTAACTTTTTAATTTTTTTAAAAATGACTCTCTATCTCTTGTAGATGCAGAATGAGGACAAGCATGTTTTATAGGTTGAATTAATTTTGCTTATATCTGACCATTTGGGAAAATATATTCTCTGAAGCACTTTTATTTTATCCCATATGTTTTGTATACATAATAGATGATGCATAGCACCTCTGGGAGATAACCTGAATAATTCACCTACAGTAATATGATCATGTTGCACTTCAGGTTATAAATGTTTTATATCCCTAATATAATGCCATATAACATATAAAAGCCCCTAACATTTTAAATCAGTGGAGATGAATGCATAATAAATGTCTTATATATGTGAATCATGATTCTGTTTATATTTAGTTTACCTAAATTACCTTTTATACTTACCTTTTAAATAACAGAAGTAAATGAAAAATTGTATGAGAGAATAGTGCAAACTATTTAGCTAAATTTTTCTTTAATTCTGGAATAAGTAGTTTAGTGTACTTTAAGATGGAGTGGTTGGCAGCTTCATGGGTGAAGAAATAAGTGTAATAGCAGTGCTTCTCCAAAGCCAGGAAAAATATACACAACTGACTTGCTAGTGGATTAAAAAACACAAGTGAGAAGTGAGGCATTATTACTATTTGGAAATTATGTTAAATTTCCAGAATTCTTAAGTACGCTTTGTAGCTTTTATGGTCAAAAGTTAGATTGAATTGTATGTGTGAGGAAACAGGGACATCCATTACTATTTAACTAAAATGGAATGTGTGAGGAAACAGGAGTATCCATTGTTATTTCAGCAAAAGTCCTGTTTAATAACAGGAATAAGTAATTTTTTTCACATCTGCAGATGTTTAAAAGGGAAATGCTGTCTTTATTAATTCTGAATGTGTCTTTTTTATAAACTGAATGATAGATTTTTTCAGTGAGGCCATTTGTCATAGGGATTATCTGGTGAATTAAGTATGCCTGGAATGTTTATTGTTTAACAGCTCATTTACCAATTTAAAATAATGCAGGTGAACCATACAGTAAATGAATGAATGAATGATGTCCCCTCCTCACACCTCCAGTTTTATTTCTGGCAAATAAGTGATGGCTCATGTGGCTGTACATTGATAACATGTCTTAATTGCTAGGAATTTCCTTTATTCTCCTGATATGCTTTTAATTTTTTTTAGTCTCACTGCTTACTTCTATCTAGATTTTGCTTTTGCAGTTTCCTTGTATTTTGTCATCAAATTTTGGCTGACAGAGACATTTAAAAAAGGGTAGAAATTAAAAAGTCAAATTAAAAAGTAGGAGTTGGTAAACAACAAATTGGACTTTCAGAAGCATTGTTGCAAAATCTTCATTGATTCACATTACTTGGGACCAGGACATTATATAGTGAATCCACAAGGAGACCTTAAATTTAATATTGGAAAAGATTCAATACTTAATCTTATTCAAACTCTGACTGTTTTGTGTCCTTGACTCTAGAGTCAGCACAAAGACAACTGAAGGAATACTATCTCAGTTGATATTGACCAGGAATTGAACCGGAATAGTGAAATAAATCAAAGGGGTAGCTAATTGCTTTTTGACATTCTAAAAAAACCCCCATAGATTTCTACCATGGTGTAATATATCATTATGCTTTAATTACATTTAGTCTGAGGAAGTGTTTGTGTCCCATGGTGGTAGATATCAATATTAGAATGTTGAAGAAAGATTCAATATGTTAAAAAATAATCATCTGAGAATTATCTGGCAATGAAAAAATACTCAGTGTTTCAGCCATACAGTTCTGTGGTGGCTGTAGAAGGCCACTTGTAGAACCTGAATGTTTTACACTCACGGTGTATTTAAAGTGAGTGACAGAAGGAAATCTGATAATCTGGTACATTTTGATAAAGCTTCATAATGTTTGTGAGCTATCAACAACACAGAATAATGACAAACTAGATGCTAACCCATAATTTTTATTTCAGTAGAGTTTGAATTTCTAGAATTTACAAGAAGCCATATCAGTGACAGGATGTCTTTGCCCAGATTTTCCTCAATGTATTTAGGGTGTTTTATCCAGTTTGTGAATGCCTTGTAAATACATGAGGGGAAGATAATCTTTACCTTAATGAAGATAATTTTTCCCTTATGAAATATTTTCATTTTTTTCTAAATTCTAGATCCATCTGCTCCACCAGCTCCATCTAACATCAGGATTGCCAATATCAGTGCAAACAATGATGGGAGTGTAAATGCAATGATTACTTGGGATCTTCCAGAAGAGCCTGATATCCCAGTGCACCACTACAAAGTCTTCTGGAGCTGGACGTACAGCAAATATGTCATTCCAGCAAAAAAAAAGAGAAGGAAGATTACAGATGGGGTAAGAAATAAATCAGTAACTGTGACAGAAATATAGTTTATTTTTACGCAAAATAGAATGTAAGTATAAAATGCGTGATAAGTTCCAATTATTTCAGCCCCTGGTAAGGTAGTGATCCTGAGTTTTAGTATCATGAAGCCCATGTAATATTTTGATCTCTCAATCCTTTTCTTACATTGAACTCAGGGAGAGAAGGAAACTTCTGCCTTAGAATACAGGTAAATAGGATAAGATTTTTCAGGAAAGATGAATGAAATTTCAGTGCTCTTAGTCCTCTAAATTTAGGCTTATTCAGTTAGTGCTTCTTAAAGTGTTTATTTTATTTGAAAGCCTGTCATTGTCTGTCACATTGTTCTTTCACTATGCAAGTAAAACTTGTGACTCTACAGTCATAGAGTAATCATTAAACAGTCAGTATAGGTCTGAGGGAAAATCACACAGAACTCTTTAAATAAACTGCTGTACCAAAGATCTGGCAATATTTCCTTAGCAGCGAGTTCCTATGAGTTTCTTGAGTAATATGTTAAATATTTCTTTATGGAAAACTTTTTGTTATGATATCCTTAATGATACTGCATATTATTTTAAAGCAATTAATAGAAATAGATAGAAATAACAGAAATCAGTTCGACATGACTTGATTTTCTCAGTGCTTTTGACAGTGAGACTGGCCCCATGTCAATGTTAACGCTGTGTTTTGGCTCTGTCTGCCCATTGCGCTGTGATGAATGACAGTCAGAGGGACACAATTCCCCCTCTGTCCCTCAGTCACCAAACCATGACAGAAATAGAGGCAGTGAAGGCTGTGTGATGAAATCATGCAAGTCAATTTGCACAGAAAGGAAGGTTGGTTCTTTATTGTTCTTTTAAAAAATAATTGTGGCGGGATAGGAGTTGGGTTGGACTGTGCTCCATAGAAAAGTTTGTGTTCCTCAAGAAACCTTACATTGAGTAAAGCCCTTCAGGAAAGAGGCTTCAGCCTAAAGATAACAGGGAGCTTTCTCTCTGCAAGCTGGTCAGTACATAGAAACCCAGGAGAATTTTAAAATTGAGCTGGATCCTTAATACCTTTCCATAGGGTACTTCCTACATACAAATAATACTAAAACAGGTCCATTAGAACATAAGGGTAATTGAGATGGAGCTCTGACCTTGAGTATAGGGAAATACAAGGTGTATTTTATGGAAAAGGCAGGTTCTTACAATGTCTCTCATATTACTCCTGACTTGTACTTGTTCTTCTGCAGCTTGTCATGAAACTGCACAGCACTGCCAGTGAGATTCCAGATGATCTTGCTAATCAATGGTCATTTGAATATTGTAGCAACTCTTAGGCTAAAGAATGGCAAATGAACATGAACATTTAAAAAACAAAAAAAGGAAAGGTGGAAAAGTCTTAATTGTTAAAGATCACTGAAGATTATTTTTGTCCAGTTTTTAGCTTTAGATGTAGCCCCACCCAAATAATTTCATACTGATTTCCCTATGAATTCACTCCAGGTAGACATTGAATTAGTTTGACTACAATATTGACACTGTTAATCAAAAGTTATAGTCAATATAACAGCACTAAAAAAGTAAAGATAATTAATACTAAATATTTCTTGGCAATCCCCTTTTTAACCTCCTAAGTGTTAAATATGGGATGGTTACCTTGGTACATGGTTATCTTTTTTACTCTACATGGGCTGTCAAACCTTGAAAGGCACAAGGAATTCTGATGAAAACATGGAGTAATATCTTCCACCTGGCATATGGACTAGAAGGATATTTTTGTAATTAAATCTAGCAAAATAAAATATAAGACTGAAAAGGCTGGACTTTTCTTTACAATATCATGTGCCTTGCCTTAATGAATGGGTTTTTGACTGGAGAATGATCAACCTGATCTGTTGTTTCCCCATTTTATCTACTTCCGTCACATTGGAAATTGTATTTTTTCTGTTCTATTTTCCATTCTACATAGGAAAAGTGTTCTTTCCAATGAGAGAGTATTTTTGGTTGGTGCTTATTTTTTAAATTTTTATTTTCGAGAGTTGACACAAATAGAATGCATTGAAAAATGTATTAAATGTTGGATTTTAGCTATGTTCAGACTGACTGTCTCTAGAAAAAAGTTTTCAATTGCCTTACTAACATTGAAATTGTGGACTTAAGTGCTTAAATTCCTTTTACTAAAATGATTTTGGCATAAGAGAAAAACCTTGTTATATTGAAGAAAACCCCTTAGGTTTTGCCTAAACAATAGGTTTGGGATTGCCAAGAAACTGCCAAAATTATGCAAACATCAAGTAGGTTAGTATTTTTAAAATGACACAGGAAAACAGAGTCCAATTAAAGAAATCTTTTGCAGAAAGGAAATTTTGCTCTGAAATTTATATATGAGTTTTCTAACTTCAAAAAGGTAGTGTGCCTAAGATAACAAGCCTGCTTTTAATAAAGGCATGTGTTTCAGCATTATTATAATTGCTTTGTATATTTATTCTATTATAGGCCCAAAATTATGTGGTCCTGGAGGGGCTCCAACCCAACAGCAACTACAATGTGGAGCTGCAGGCAGTGACACGCTGGGGTCAGATACGCCTGAAAAGTGCAAAGGTTTCTCTCCATTTTAGCACAACTCAGGACATCAGGAATAATAGTGAGTAATCAAACACCTGGATGCTCTCTCTCTCCTTTATCTGGAATTTGAATGTTTTATATAATGATGTCTTAAATTTTAAAAAATAATTTTCTTTCAGTAGGGTGTTCCATAGCACAGTGATCATCTCCTGGTCAAGTTGAGTAACCTTTTCTTGTTAAATTTCTTATTTAAAAATTTGTGACAATTTTTGCCTAATTCTTTGACTTAGACTCTACTCACCTAAAATAAACAGTTGCAAAGAAAATGGAAGCCTTTGCATAACTGTTGTGTTAATATTTTTTAGATTCAATACAGCTATGGATACTGACTGTGTTTTGAAATGGATGGAATAAAACCATTTTTGTGTGTCTTAACTGGACAGTATTAACCTGCAATGTTTTCCAAAATCATGTCTATTTTTCGTAGCCCTTTAAGTCAGATTCTTGGAACACAAAAGCTTGTGTCTACTGTGAGTTGATATATAAAACACTGGCTCTTCTTTTAGGGAATCTGAAACATTCCATCTCTGTCAACCATGCATTCTCAAAATATTGCACACATGGGACCCACATTCAAATTAAAATCTCAAGGTGTTCAGATGATAGGTTATAGTGTAAAGGTCTTTAGAACCTCACATCCTAAGTAATGTAATTGCAAACTGTATCTGAATCTGGCAGAGCACCATGATTCTTAGCCTTGTTCAAATGCTATTTATACAATTACAGTACACTACTGAGTTACTGCCCCAATTGCTGATTAACTAATACAGGAGAGTTCTGAAAATAAGATGTTAAAGAATATGATTTTAATTATTCTGCCCTGACTTCATTTCATTTTGTATTCATTTACATTTTTTCTATAAAGTACACTCACAGTTTAAACTTGTAGCCATTTTCATAAGAGATCTGTAATTACTTTTAACCTCACTAATCAACTGCTGTTGTTGCCATATTCTGTTTGGGTATACAAAAAATATTGTAATGTGATTGTTAGCTATCACAGACCTTCTTGTCTGTGGTTGGTATTAATAGACCAAGAAGAGAACATAAGCTGAAACATCCTTCTTTTTCCTATATTAAACTAATCTTTACTGCTCTTTTGGGCCATCTCGAGAGACAGCCTAAAGTCAAGTTTTCATCTCTTCCATGCACTGAGTCTTTGCTCCAAATCCATACCAGAATATCAGGTTGAATTTCCACTCTCTGTATATTAGGCAAGTTTGAGTTAAATCCTCAGTGAAGCCCAATGTAAGTAAAAGAGTTCTGCCTTTTCCTTATTGGCCCTCCTAGATTGTACCTGTGCTTTTTTTCATCCCCTAGAAAAGGAGCGTAGTTTGCAGGACTGTGCATGGTATGAAAATCTTCTTGCAATTGTCACATAAAGTTCTTCGTTTCCTATATGTACACAGGAGATGTAAAAGAGGGAAAAACAGCTGTGGGAACTGGGTGTTTAATTGCATACAGTGAGCCACTGAGATCTGCTAGAAGCAGTGTTTGAAAGATTGGTGTTTGAGAGATTTCAGATTTTGCTGATTCTTTTCCTAAGAATTATTTGTGGAGTTAGCTGCTTTTTTTTCTTCTCTTTCCCTCCCCCTGCAAATTTCACTAGATAAAGAAGCAAAAATTTTTTTCCACACCATCCCCCTACCCAATTTCCTGCTCGTTTTGATAATGTTTCTGTGACCTTCTGTCTCTTGGTTCTAACTTTAAGGTTTTTAGTTTTCAGTCCAGTCATCTTGACTGGCATGTCGCCACGACATCACAGCTTTAAGTGAGAATTCAACTCACAGCTGAGTTTATGTTAAATCAAAGAATCCTGATAGTGGGGTTTTACCTGTCTGAGGTTTGTCTGTGTCCTGCTAAGTGGGAGAAAATTCTAGATGCCATTGGATACAACTAGCCAAAGAGAAAATGGGCAAGCTTTTTAAGTTCTTTGTCTCATTTTATTATCAGTATAGCTTTATAAGTGTTTCCATCTTGGGAGCAGAGATAATTAATCAACTGACCTTTGTTATACTTTATTGGTACACCTGACATTAGGTCAGACCATTATAATCTTTAAACATGATAGTAAATAAAGACTTTCCATATAACAAAAGCCTTCTAAACTGAAGGTGAGTAATTGAGATATGAGCATGTCATTTTTTGTACCATTTCATATTTACTGTGAGAAATCCTTTCACAGGTAGGTCTGTATTAGCTCTCTGTGGCCTCACTAATAGTCTGACTCTCTTGGTCTGTATGACCTCTGGGTTTATGTTTGGAGAAAATCTTTGTTTCAGTTTTCCTTCTTCAAACCATTGTGTTTTTCAGAGTCTGATGCAGGTCACATCTCAGTTATTACTTATAAATTCCCCACCAAATGGAGTTCATTTATGCTATACCTCACATGTGACTCCACTGCTTCATCATTTTCTGTCCACTGCAGTGGAACCTCTTTCCTTTTGTTGTCACAACTAGA
This sequence comes from Passerina amoena, assembly GCA_013401095.1. NCBI lineage: Eukaryota > Metazoa > Chordata > Aves > Passeriformes > Cardinalidae > Passerina > Passerina amoena. Next base: position 2,099,393 of record WBNP01002529.1, on the reverse strand, counting down.
TTTAAATTCCTTCCACAATTTTGCTTGGATACCCTGCCCTCTCCATGGTTGTTTTGCTTCAGAAAAGAGACCATCAGTAGCTTTTGTGAAAATCTGCTACCTCTTTATGTCTAATTACTACAGACTTTCTAATGCCTTCTGCTTTATTTTGCTTTACTGGGATGACCTTTTTGTACTAAAAGGTTCATTAATTATTGTATTGTATTTTAAACTAGAGTAAAACTACATTGGGAACAATATCTTTTTGATCTTGTTTACTTCAAGAATTTTGTTCAAATTATGAACATCCATTTATTTAATGAGCAGTATTTTCTCTTTAACTGCAAATGAGTGCTTGTACCAAGTAAAACACATATTTGTTTGAGTATTTCAGTAATGAATTTATAGAAAAAAATTGAGCATCCCTGCTCTTAAAGCCATGAGGTAAAGGAGTCAAGACTCTTTGAACCTAAACCACTGGTATCACTCACTTTAATTGATAGAGTACTCTATCAGTGAGAGATGTATTTAGGCCTTTTTGGACATTTTTTTTTTAAATGGCTAGATTATATTTTACATAGAAAAGCAAGTTAAAACTTCTAGAGAAGATGCAAATTCGTCTTCTATATCTCACTCAGGTTAGTTAGGTACATAGCCAGTCCTGCTTGATGTAATTTTGAGAATACTCAGAAGCAGATGGAGACATATGAAAAAGAGACAAAAAAAAATTGCCTGAAATATTATCTAGGACATGACATCTTTGGCTTGTCTTTATTTTGGGAATTCCATGGACTTTGGGAAATAATTCCGGAAGCGACATGCCAATTTTGCTGAAGTCCCACTGTCAAATACTCAGCTTTGTGTGGAATTAAGCTCTGGTTTTTAGGTGTCTGGTCCTATTGTCAGGATAGAGATAGCCCATACCCCTCTGAAGTAATTTAGTCCTACACATTTCTGTGAGCTTTGACCTCAGCCCTCTGGCATTACATTTCCCCAAACTCAGAAAGGCATTGCCTCACTATATTTGTGTGCTTCACTTCTGGGAAATATAGCAAGATTCTTGCTCGATCTTTATATAGAAATATTCTAAATTGATGTCCTGGTTTTTGTGGAAGTGGAGCAAAGCAGAGATTTAATAAAATTAAACTAATTTAAATTGAGGAATACCTCATAGATTTTATTTTGTACTTCTCTCTATAACTTTTTCATTTTCATTTGAGTAGTAGTGACTTTATGGTTACCTTAAGAAAGAATTTAGTTAAGTTCGGTAGTTTAATTTAAAAAAACAAACAAAACAAAAAATCATATCAGATTCACCAAAGGGCAGAGAAAGTAAAACTTGGCCATAAAGCAAGTCAGTTTTAATTGAAGCTGCATATAAGGCAAAATGTTCAAGTTTATATATTACTTCTGGCAATTATTGAAACCTGAATCTTTCCCTCTTTCTCTCAGGTATGTAGTTAATAATTTGCCACTTCCTTATTATTGGACTCTTTAGTTTTAATTTAGGTGTAATATTAAATTAAATACACGTTTTTTTGTTGGTTATAATCTGATCCTCTTAATTAGATCAGATACATTTGCAAGTGTGCAATGAAAAGTGCAGTTTGAATGAACATTTCTTTCTTTTCAACTGAAAATACCTGTAAGTACTGTCAACCCTGCTAAATGATGATAAATTTTTACCAAACAAAATGCTTGATGAAGGACATCCAATTGCAATTGCTTGTTGGAAGCAAGGCACACAGAACCAAGGGAATTGCTGAAAGAAAATTCTGCTCTTGCGATGTTTTCCTAAGCCTTCACCATTCCCTGTTGGGAACAGGAAAGTGGGCAAGACAGATCTTTAATCTGACCACAGTGTTCATATACAGCATACCAGAGGGCTATATTTACTTTGATGTGGTAACCACATATGGCACTCTGTGTGTTACATTCAGTGCTGTCCTTGGATTTTGTGCCTGTTCAAACACTGCATGAGTATAAAGACTGTGAAGTATTAGAGGGGACTACTGGTAGATACTGTGCTTGTTTAAAAAATCATTGTGTTAACATTTCTTGTTCTTGGGGTTGTAAATAGAGTCCATTTCCTTATTACTCTTCAGAAAATTTACAGACATTTCCCGATGAAAACGTATTTATTTTTTTGTTTACCTTCTTAATTTGACTGAATTTCAAATGAGTGACTTTTCAACCATTATGAACAGTTAAATTTTTATATTTATTTCATTTAGGTAAGAAATGGAAATAAGATAATTTGGAATAAAGATACTATTATTTTCTGAATTATGCCAAATTTAGCACAGGCATTATACAGCCCTGTAGTTAACTAAATAATTTCCTGATTGTTCTGTGTATTGCAGAGGAACGGACACCTGCTGGGAAACCACAGAAGGGACTGGTAGATGCTTACCCAGCCTTTCAAAGAAGGAAAACCACTCGTTTTCTTAAAATTGGAACTCCCTTCTATCAGGACAATCAACTTCAGGTCAAAGTTTACTGGAAGAAGACAGGTTTGTCAAATTTTGCTTTACTATTTTCTCTAAGGAGGACTCTTCCCATCCATCTCAGAGTTGTAGAACATTAACACAATACTATAAGAAATTCATAGTTGACTCCTACCCCCATCCTTTCATCCCTTCATCTTCACATTGGAGGGAAACATCACCTCTCCTCTTTGTGTTATGTCTGTGTATATGTCTTACAGGAGGAAATGACATAAGTCAGCTGTCCAAAAATTATAGACAGACATGTTGGAACACTGAATCTTCACTGAGCTGAGACAATTTTTATTTTGGTAGGAATTACTTCTGTAAAGTTCTAAATTGCAGAATTTGACATTACCCACAAAAGTTCTGAGGAACATATGAATATTTAGCTTTATGCCAAACTTCATCAGTCACCTTGCTTTAGAAGAGAGTGGATAGCTGGTCACAACCAGAAAATATTTTTAAGATAGTTTTCTTCTGGGCTGCATTCTTCTGGTTTTCTGAAAAGTTTTAACAACAATTTTATGGCTTAGTCCTCCAGTCAAAAGGAAAATTACATAAATGTATAGTGTCTATTCATATTCAGAAATCAAAAAGGGATTTTCCTTTCCTGCTCTTGTTGAGCATATAGGCTGCTCCAGTTTAGCCATAAAGGCTCATGTGCTGTTATTTCAAAATGTGCTCACACTGTTCATTTTTTAACTTGGATCAATATACATGTGTATTAATACCACTAAATTAAATCCATTCAATTCTTGTGCTTGAAATCAAGGGCTACAAGGTGGACAGTCATGTTTTCACCTTGAATTTTTCAAACAATTTCAGAAATATTTAAGTGCTTTTGGGTTTAGATGTGTGTGGCAGCACCCTGAAAGAGGACAGGCTATATAAATGTTCAATTATGCTATGTAACATAGGAATATGTCACACTGGTTATTGTGGATTGTGAGAGGTGTCCTTTGCTTCTTATCCTTTGCCTGCCTTTTTGAATGGTTACCTTCCAGGCCCTGCTATGCCAATTACTTTCAAATCCATCCTTATTCCTCCCTAAAACCTGCAAGCTTTGTTTCAGCTGAGTACGTGCACATTTTGAAGATTTGTCCCTGTCTTGGCTATGCTAGATTTTTTTTTCTTCCTTTCCCCATTGTATTTCATTTTAGGGTTGCTTCATGGAAAGCTGGAACAATTTAAAGTTTAAATAAACGTTTAATCGGGAATGTTCAGTTTACAAAAAAATGTGGTTTTCGTTACCCAAAGTGAGATTTATATATTCTGAGCTTTGTCAGGACTGATCACCTTGAACTTTAGCCTCTGCAAGTGAGATGTCAACTCATTGTCCAAGCTTCTTTTATTGTTAGAAAAGAAAAGCAGGTGACTTTTGTAGCAATTCATCCCCCCCAGCAGCAGAATTGCTCTCTGGAGATGCCTCTCTTCTTTACTGAGAACAGAGGGGAGCCTAGACAGCTCATTTGTAGAAAGCTTAGAGGTGCCTAATGTCTCTCTGTGAGCTGAGGTTCTATTCTTGGCAGTCTGTGTTGAAAAAAATGAGGGACAGGATTCAAAGATGAGGAGACAATGATGTCTCCCACAGGCGGCAGACAGGGTTGTGCAACTCACAGTCTGCAGATTCAGCCCAGTGGAACAATCAATCCTGCTGCAGCTGTTTTCCTGCCAGCCTGCTGCCAGAAGAAAGAGCATGTGTCCTGTGACCAAAATGCCAGCACCCCTACTGACATTCACCTTGTGAATAGTTTGCCAAAGTTAGTTATATTTAATGGAGGGAAAATCCTGAGCAGAACAGCAATATTCTTGTTCCAACAGAAATATCTTGAATTAGGTGTCCACTATTTATAATGGTACTATAGTTATTGAACTTAGAGGCATTGCACCATAGAAACCTAAATGCTTCCATCTAAATATGGAGCAGAATCTCACTGTCTGAAACATACCTGGAGGTAATATTTGTATTAAAGGCTATAAATGCCTATAAAAAGAAATAAGGCACTCAGCATCCTTATAGTGACTCAGAGTTTGGAAATAAGAGAATTTCAAAGTGGTGTAATTTCTAGAATTGGAGAATGTCATAGACAGCTATGTCACAGACCTGCCAAAAGTGACATGGATTTTCATGCTGTCACCTTGTGCCAGGGCTGTACTAGCTGAGTTGCTGAGTGTACAGTGACTCATCCTGTGTGGGGCTGTGTGCATGCAGTGACAAATGCTCCCACCCAGAATCCCATTTTGTCCCTGGGTGGGGGCAAATTCTGTGAGGTGCACTGGGGTGTTTAGGTACATGCCCCAGCCATGCAGTTGAAGGTGCCTTCCTTTTTCCTGCAGAACAAGCAGTGACAGCAAAGGTGTATGTAGAGAGGCAGAATATGGCAGTTCATCACTCTTACCCACCTTTTTTTCTTTTTTAAAAAGAAAATATCAGTATTCTGAGTGACAGCACATGCAGTAACTCACCAGGAACATTGCCTTGTGTGGAACTGAAATACAGAAGCCAGCAGCTTTTATAAGCTCTTGCAAGGGTTTGGAGATTATGTAGTGCATGGATGAGGTACTGTAAATTTGCTAGTAACAATTTACTGCAGAGCAGGTCTGTGTGACTGTGCAAGGAACACAGCAGGAAAATCACATTGTCTTCATGAAAAACAGCAGTTACTGAGACAGCTGTGCTGGGAACTGAACCCACACATCTTTCACCTTTATGAACTGCTCTAGATTGTGTTTAGGGAGCTGTAGGAGGTAGTAGAGTGCAGCAACTATAATAAGAAATACTGAGAGAGACCTTACCTGAGCTTGTTCAGTGGCACGGCATCTATTTTTATTGCAGGTAGGCAATTAGAGTTCAAATAGTTCCTGACAAAAAAAATGACCTGTTTGTCTCCTACATAGTGGGTGAACACAGAAGTCTCTGTTGTTTGCACTAATGTTCTCAGTTTTGTGTAGTTTGCTCATAAAAATCAACACTTTTTTGGTGGAGACACACAGTCATTCTATAGTCCTAAATTAGAATGTATAACTTTAAAATAGAAAAATTAGGAGGCCAGCATGAAACCATGTGAAATAAGTAGGTTGATGCTTATCAACCTACCTTATGAGTTACCTTGATAAAAACCTTATAAGAGTTATCATGATAAAAAAATAATTAAGGAAATAAATGTCTCAAGCTTAAACATGTTGAGCATTTGTAAATTGATCAAATTTCAATTGGTTGTAGTAGTATTTGCTTTGTCTTGTATGGTTTTCAAGTATTTTTGGACTTTCTGTGTTAGACTTCATGACATGAACAGGAGATGTTTGCAGAGATTATGAAATAAAAAAATGTTATTTAGATTTTGGATGGGTTTTTTTAATAAGAAGATTTAAACCAGTATGTTATCACAGAATTACAGAATGGCTGGGTTTGGAAGGGACCTCTGCAGATGATCTAGTCCAACCTCTCTGCTAAAGCAGGTTCACTTGGAGTAGATTGCACAGGATCATGTCCAGGCAGGTTTCAAGTATCTCCAGACAAAGAGACTCCACAACCCTTTTGGACATCCTGTTACCCTGTTTTGTCACTGTCACTTCGATGAACTTTTCTCTGTTTCAGTTTTTGCACATTGTCCCTTGTCCTGCCACTGGGCGCAGCTGCAAAGACTGTGGCCCCATCTTCTGATACCCATCTGGGACGGTGTTCCCAGGGGTTTTCAGGTGGCAGGAGAGACGAGAACATTGACTCCATGTTCAGAAGGCTTGATTTATTATTTTAT
>WBNP01002529.1:2049831-2092767 GCA_013401095.1 Passerina amoena | reverse complement strand
GTTGCCCTTGTTATGTTGTAATTGTTTCTTTTAGCTGTAATGAAAACTTTAATAGCTGTTATAACAGCAGTCTTTCTCTTAGTAAGAACAGAATTATTACTTTTCTATATTAATATCTGCTCAGTTTTTTATTGTATTCCTAATTCAGTGGTTGTACCATTCTATGTAGACAAAGACTTTCTAAATTTTTTTAAAGTTTCCTCCTAAACTAAGAAGGCTCTCTAGAAGAGTTTTTTACTGTGTCCCAACACTCTAGCCTCACAGGATACCACAGATTCTAGAAACAGAAGGAAAGACCTGTGTGGATTGCTTATATCATTTAAAGAAACACAAACATGCTCCTAAGGTTGTTCTAGATTATTTCTTTATTTTCATTGGTCCCATTTTAGCTGAGAAGCTATTTTGCTTTTGAATTTGAATCATTTTACTCAGTCTAAGGAGCTAAATATAGGTCAGAGTCATAGAAGAATTTAAATGGGCAGGAGGGACTTCTGGAGGTCAGCTGATGCAACCATCTGCTCAAAGTCAAACTAACTGTGAAGTTAAATCGAGTTATTCAGTTCTGTCTGTAAGGCCCTGTGACAGATATTGTCACTGTTTTTTCAATTCATCCTCCATCAATACAAACCTGCAGAGACCATCTAGGTTTATTGCAATTTGCCTTATGACTTACAGAAGGTATGGTGCCTTATGACTTACAGAAGGTATATCTTTTGGCTATTCAAAGATAGTTCCTCCATGAGTGAAGATGTTTTCCTCAGGGAACTTTGCAGATGAGCCTCTAGGAAGGCAGTGAAAGGACCACAGTGATGACATCAGGGCTGAAGATCTCGGTTTTCTATCATCTGTCTGAACAGAATTCATCAGACCTCTGTCCTGTGCAACAACTGCATCAAAGAGAGTGTTGCAAACTATTATTAAACTAAACCATTGCTGAGTTTGTTATACAGCAAAGGAGTGACTCCATAGCAGTACTCAGAAACTGAACACAGAGTTTGAATGAAAATCTGAGTAAGGGGATGGATTTCCATATATATGCATCATGATGTGCCACAATTTGGTAAGGAGGAAAGACTTATCTGGGCCTGTTCTTCAAGTGTCATTTCTTAAGTCCCATTTACTTCAGTAAGCATAAGGCATGAATGCAATGTAGAATCTGGACTTTACATGAAAATAAAGCTCTTTCTGAAATAATCTTTCAGTTTGCATGCTTTGGTATGATGACAATAATCACTTCAGGATGTTTGCTAGCAAAAATACCTCCACACTTCAAGCAGTACAAGGTACTTAGCAAATGCACATGATGTTGCTAAACAGTCATCCAAAAGCATGTTGCATATGAGTACAATAGCTTCTTTCTGAAGGAAAAAAATGTCTTTTCCTTGCTGCCTTTCACTTAGGCCTGGGATTAGAGAAACAGTATATTCCTTAAGCAGCATGAATTCCCCTTTTGTAAATGAAAAGTAGAATGTGTTCCATGGACAGATATTTTGGCCATCTTGATGTGTGAAATTAGAAATTGCCAAGTAGTGGAATCAAATTAAACAAATCACTTTTAACTCCTTGGTGCTGAGGTCACAGAGTACCATCTGTTACCAGAAATGGATGTGCTCTGAAACCCCTGTTTAAAGGGATTAGATACTGGGGATGATTAAGAACCTCAGTATATTGTGCAGTAATCAAGACTGAAAGGGTGAAAATAAAAAATGCTGAAGTTTTCTCTGTTTTTCTGTGGTTGGGCAGCTAGAGAGCTGATTATTGGACTTAGCTGAAAATCCTCCAAGTTGCTGCAAATCTGTGTATGAAAATAAAGTTTTGCCCAGACAGAAGGAAAAAAAATCCCACCTTTTATGAACTCTCTGCATCAATTTTCATCACTTTCTGCAATAATTATAATGCACTGAAATATCAGAATGTAATTTCTTTCCAAAGCGCTTGTCACAACAATATTTTCTAAATCATTACTCTGCCTTCACTACCATTTTCTCAGTGCCTGTTTTTTGAGTGTAATACAACTCTCCTTGCTCAGGTAAAGCTTTAGCTTCCTTTTCTTTGAATTAAGTCTATGTGCATTTACTTCCCCCTCTTAAAATTAAACATTCAAAGTACTTCTAGATATTCAAAATCAATATATCGGCCTCTTGGTTTTGCTTAAAAAGACAAATATTTAAAATGCATTAAGACTTGGCTTCAGACTTCTTTCTTTGTGTTTCTGTAAATGCTAAAGCAGAAGAAAAAAGAATACTTAAGGCAGGAAGAGGCAGAAAATCTACCATTGTCTGATAAATCAACCAAACAAGAATAATGAATTAAATTGCAGAGAAGAATAAAATACAAGGCATGGCAAAGCAAATAGAGACCTAACACAAATGCTTTTAAGCCCAGATCTTAGGAAAACAAAATTAACTTTCACTTAGTTTAGGGACATAAATGAAGTGACTGTGTGTGCTGACTCTTTGTTTGCAATAAGGTATTTCACATGGCAGGTTTTGAAGTGAAAGCTTTCCCATTGATAACACATGTCAAATGGTCCTTTCTCATAGCAGTAGAGCCATTGAAGGTAAAGAAATCATTCAGTGGCAATTGGAGTTTCCAGCTCCTACTGTAAAGAATTCTGCAGTACTTGCTGAACACTAAAGCATTATTTTGTCTGGTATTAGTTGTTGCACTGGCCAGATTAGTGTTTGAGCAGCTGGCCATATTCTAGTTATTGATATTCAAGCAGTAAAATACTTGTACTTCAAGATATCACTTTGGTCCAGATGGTTCTTTCAACAAAATGACCTGACTAATTATAATGAAGTATAAACGAATATATTGCCCTCAGACTTCCAGGAGAATACAGAGACTTTGTCTCAGCAGTGGTTGATTGTGTGGGTATGCAAAATGTGCATTAGTTCTTAGGGATTGAATTAGTAAAGCTGGCTCTAAGCAGAGGACTCTTCAACTAGATCACCTCTTTAGAAATGCACTGGTAGATATTACAGAGTTTGCTTTTCCATATGTGCTGCTCCTGACTCAGATGTCTGTATCTTATGGGCTCCCACAGCATCGAGCCTGGGGAGATGGGTAGTGCTGTAAGCTTTATTTATCATGGGAAATTATTCTGGAGTTAAAAGAACGTCCTGTCTGAAGTGTCTGTGTGGTCCCTACACCTCCCTAACTTTGTCTTTCTCCTTTACTTTGTCTTAATGTAGTTTCAGGAAAAAAAATCTCATTGCCTTTTTAAAAAGGATGTAAAGGGTAATATCTGACTATCTGCAGTTCTGCTTGCTTTACTTTATGAAGTGGCTATAGGGCCCTGGTTTCTGTCCAAATGTGAAATACTTACAATACTTAAAATGTTACTGGTGGGAGTCATGAAAAACATCAACCACAAATAATAGAATTTGGTAGAGCAGATGGTTTTCAAATTCTGAAATAGTCTGCAATTGATTAGTGAGGCCAGTTAAAAGTTTTAAAATTACATTTACAATGATGGCAACCTCAGTGGCATCTCCCCTGAAAATGAGACAATATTGGAAAATCTTTTCAAAGGCACAGTTCAGTGCATTTCTTCATGATTTCACAGGCAGAACAGAAAACCATTACTTGTTGCCTTGCACTTGCTTCCAAACCTCCATACCTTTCAGGGCAGGTGGTTAAAGGTCTTGGTATGAGAGATTTAGAGGCAAGTTTGTCCAACTGCTAGTCTCAGGAATGTAATTGGAATTGATTCAAAGTCTGCCAGGAAATCAAATAATCACGAGTTAAATCAGAACTACCCACTGTGTTCCCCGAGCACAGACAGCACAGAACACTGATTTTACTTAACAGGCACCTGCTGATGTTTGCTGAAGGCTGTACTGCACTGGTTTGTACATTTGTACAATTTTTATATTTATTGGTTAAGTTTAAAATTTATGTAGTGTGAGCTGTGCACAAATCCTCAGTATGACCTGAATCATAATCCAGAACATCTTTAGTCATTATGAAAGTGCTTTTAATTTGGCTTAATTTATGCATTTAAAAGAAGTCCTCTTTTTACTCTTAAATCTAGTAACTGGTAGAAATTTAAGTCTGATTTCTTTTGAACTTACATTAAAAGTTTAAATAGAAATGCAATTGCAAATTACCTGGTCCATGAGTTCAATCCAAAGATAGACCATCATTAGCTGGAATGCATATCTGCAATCGGATTGCAGATACACTTCCAATATTCCATTGCAAAATCATTTATCAAGACTTAATCCACTTGAAGGCACTGAAGAAATTAACTGGCCAACTAATTAATAAACTCTCGCCTGATTTTTAATTCTTCAGGAGAAAATACATTTTCAAAATGCGTTTTCAACATCTTTATGTACCTTCAATATGTCTATGTCTGACTAGTAGAATTTTCTCACTTTTTAATCACTTCCTGAGTATTACCACAATGTATAAAGCTAATTATTTTAATAACAAACGCAGTACTTTATATATATGCATACATATATAGTATCACTAAACTTGGCAATGGCAATGTGTGATGTGAGGCAGTGTCAATAACTGAGGGGTAAAATGGCAAGCTTTTTACCATCCAGATATGGAATCACAGAATATTCTGGGTAGGAAGGGACCCAGAAGGATCATTGAGTCCAACTCTTGAGTGAATGGCCCTTACAGGGATCAGACCCACAACCTTGGCACTGTTAGCACCTTGCTCTACCAGCTGAGCTCTTCCTCTCCTTTTCCCAAACTGTATCACTAGGTCCGATTAAGTCAAAGCTCTGTCTCACAGGTTTACACTCTCACACCTGGAGCAATCCTACCATTCCTACTGTGAGTAAAAGGTACTGAGGTTAGCCCATATGCTTCTCATATGGGCTAATAACTGCTCATGAGTGCTCTCTTAGCCTGCCTAAGTTCTGGATAAAGCATTGATCTTTTGATCCAGGGGAGGTTAACCTGTCAGCAGGGAGTCATCATGCTTATGTTGAAGGTGGTTTAAACTAATGAGTGTCCTCTTTTAAACTGGGTCAGTTTTCCTCCATGTGCATCTTTTAAATCTGTATTTTTAATTAGCTGATTTATAAGGTGGCCATAAAACCAGTCGCATAAACACTACAAATAGGGAAAGGAAACTGGACTATTTGAAGGAATAGCTAGAGTTGGAGGGAAAGAAACAAAAAAAAAAGGGTTTCTGAAATGATAATCTAGTTTTTAAGATGACCCATATATACAGCTGATGATGATAATGAGTTGTTAATATCAGTTTCTTTTGCTCCTGTGACCATAAACTAGATGCAAAAATATCCATAGTAGTCTAGACCAAAGATCCCTCCCAACAGATGTTCTGTCCTTGGCAGTGGCCAAAGGCAAATCCAAAGGAACATAAGAATAGGGTAAGAGTGTAACTGTATTTCTGCATATTATTGTCCCAGCTTCAGACAACTTCTAGTTAGTCAAAATTCCTGAGCCCAATGTTATTTCACTGTATTTATTCACTTCTCATGCATTTATCTTCACAATAATATCCAGTGTCCTATGAGAGTCACCAAGTTTCAGGGTGTCTGAAAACATCCTGAGCGATGGAGTTCCTGAGTTTTAAGTACTTGTTCTATGTAGAACCACTTTTTTTTTTTTTTTGGTCTTGAAGCCAATACTTTCACATTTATAGGAATCCTAATTCTTGCTCTGTTTACCTTGTCTGTATGCACATGATTTTATAGATATTTAACCTGGTTTTGCTCTGTTCTATTTCTCGTTGACACATCAATCTTAAACTGCAGATTTAGAAACTGCATATTAATGCCATAATTTTTTTGAGTACTAGTTCAGCAAAACAGCATCCTGGTATGATGTTCCATAATGCATATCAGGAAAGTCCAGTTTTGGAACTCTGTGGATCACTGCATGCAAATCTACCCATGTATGGCTTTTGCATGAAGTCTGAGAGAGAAGGGAGTAGCTGGTCCATTGCTGCCTCTCTTCCCACTGTGAAATTAGGGGCAAGATGAGTCTGTACTTTGGCTCTGGAATTGGGACAGATTCCAAGATTACTTACCCTCAATATAGTAAACTTACCCTCATAGTCTGCTTGTCTAAATTATAGTCCACATTTTTCAAAGTTATACAGAAGGCTAAAGTTGATGGTAGAGTACCTGGTGATATTTTCAGTGTATGTATAACCTTGGTGAGCCTTGGACTTGTTTGTTTGGGTTTTTTTCTTTTCCATTAAATTCAGGTCTGGGATGCTTAGCTAGCTTTGAAAATCTAGCTATGAGGGAATAATGTAGAAAGCCTCTATTCAGGCTACAAGCAGCTATTGTGAGACTTGGAGCTTACAAGAGGCAAATTTCCTTGTAATGGAAAACCAGAATGAGATACTGTTGAACTTGCTTTGTATGGGATGTTGTGTGTGGGAAAATAAGTAAGGGTAGAGGTAATCCGGCTTAGAGATGATCCCAGGCTTAAATCCCTCAATATAAACATCTTCAAACCTTGAGGCTTCCTAGGTCTAGATATGGACAAAAATACTGTGTCTCAGGCCTGTCTTTAAATTACACAGTAATTGTTAATATCATTTTTGGGAAGGCTTACTGCTCTATTATACAAAGAATGTGTTCTGTAGAAAGAAAGTTTGTTTTAAATGGCATAATGTGAGAAACAAAATCTTTGTAATTTAATTGAAACTGCTTATATTCCATGTAAGAGCAGGAAACAGTATAGTTTGTCTTGCTAAGAATTGTTTTTTGAGTGAAGTTTAAATGTCAGCTGAAGGTTTTGGTGTTATTTTTAAACATACTGCTTGAATAGGTGATTATTAAAAAGCTTTTTTTTCTCAAGAGGTGTCACGAGTACTGTGAATTTCATAACCAAACAAAACTTTGGATTTTCTTTTTTTTACACCATTGGGTGAATCAATGCAGAGGAAGCAAAAGACACATAGCTGTTATAATTTAATTTTTTTCAAGAGAACTTACCTAAAACACCTGTGACAAAACAAGTGGTTTTTACAAGGAAAAGGAGAGTGCAGAGACTTGCAATACATTAGCACATCAATGCAGCATTTTAACATTAGTTAGAGGAAAATTGTGTTTACCTCATTTTGCATTTGCTAAAGTACCATGAGTAAAATAGTACTTATTATATTATTGCTTCTTGTCCTATCATTAGATTCAGATTGCAAATGTGGGACGCCATGAATCAGAGTAATACAATGGCTCATGAACCAGTATATGAAGAAATGAATAAGTGTTATGATCTACTACTGACTGAGATCATATTTTGCTTCTCTGCAGTACACTGAATTATCTCTTCCCAAACTGGTCTTCCATCATGCTGTTATTTAAATGTAAAAAATACAATGTGAATCACTTCACACTAATCATGTCTTCAAAACTGAAGGAACTAGTAGTAAATAACACTGCTTCATTTGTTCACTTGGATTGTTTCCATATTTCAGCCTTCCCTGCATATTTTTCAGGACCTCTCCAGCAACTGAATTTCATCAGAAAAAGCATTGATGGAAAACTGCATATATTAGATGTCTGTGTAGACATGAAAAACAATATTTGTCCAATAAACAGGTGAACATGAGGCTGAGAGAGCAGCAGACACTTCATCACATTCATCTCAAATATTTCCTTTCTAGTTTGTGGTGTGGAAATGCAGGCAAGTGCTGCTGCAGGGCAGACACTGCTGCTCATCCTTCTGCTGGAGTGGTGGGTTGGAATAAGTGCTGGGTTGTAATAGATGCCCATCTGTAAGGAGGGTTACAGGGAGGAGAAAGAGCAAGAACATTTCTTCAGGAAGCCTTTGATTTGTACAAGTGTTTAAGCACCTCAGACTTGATAATATCTTTTGATTTATACAAGGCATCATTAATTTCACCATTTACCATTGCTACAGCTTTGCCATTCAATACAATGAGGTAAAAATTTTTTCCTGGATGCTATGCTGACGCGGGATTTATACAGAGGTCTGAAAAATCCCACTATGACTTTATAGCAGAATCAATTAATCAAGCTTGTAGATACTGAGGCATGTACTTCATGTGCCCTGAGCAGATTCTGCCCTGTGTTGTGATATTAAATATAAAATATTTTCCCCTTGCTCTAGCCTATTTTTAGAGAAATAATGCTGCAGAACACATAATTCAGAAAGGAAATAATTTTTTATATGTCTTTCTTCCTGTTAGTCTAAGACCATCAAAGACATGTTCAAGACCATTTTTTAACCACAGTTTTGATGGTCATTAGTGTCGTGTTCTTGCTAGGTTCTAAACTTTCTGGCCTGATGCTTTAGCTACCCTTAACTATTGAAGTTAACACAAATGTTCATATGCCCAAGTGCTTTGTTGAATAATGGCCCCTCTGCTCAGAAGCTTGTAAGAACAATCCCACCAGTATGCAAAGAAAAACAAAAAAAAAGTCACAAAAAAATCATTGATTTGCTAGATGAAATATCAGAACTAACAAAATATAATAAATATTTAGCTGCACACAGAGCAAATTATTTTAATGATTTTCTTGCTCAATAGATTGAGAGATATTTCATCCTCCTTACGGCATTCTGTTTGAAGAAAGTTTAGTTTTGAATGAAGACAACAGGTTTACATATGGCTCATTAACGTCCAAGCTTTGATAACAACTCCTTTTGACATACAGTTAGCATATTAATTATGTGTATATATTTTGGAGGGAGTCAGTTTGTTGGGGTATAGTGACAAAAAATACAGAACATTGTTTCTTTTTTTACTGAAATATTTATTTCAAAGCTGCTAGTTATTTGTATTAAATTACTAATTTTATGCTAGCAGGTAAAGGTTCTCATATGTCTTATAATATTTACTTTTATACCTTATTTTATTCTAATGGGCAAATCTATCAGACACTGCATCTTAATTACTTTCAATCCTGTCATGATGCAGAAATCGACTTTATGTTACCGTGTTTATTGATGCCAGACATTTTTATTGTCCTTATTTATTAAACCTTAATTTGAGCTGCTGTTGCTGAACAATTCTGCTGTGAAACATTGTTTTCCAGCAAATCCCATTTGATTTTCCTTCTAATAACTTTTTCTAATTTGGTTGCCTGCATAATAGTGCTGTCACAGCTGGTATTAATTGGCATTTTTGTACCAAATAGTAGAGACCCACATCAGAATAACATGCAAGAGCTGAAATACTTTCACAACACACACTGTTATCATTTTCACCACTTGACAGGAATGGACCAGAGATAAGGAGCCATGAAGTACTTTGCCTAAAGACCTCAAGCAAACCAGTGGCAGAACTTGCCCCAGTTCCTGACACAGTCTGCTGCAATTTTCTTGCTGTGGATCCCAGGATACAAAGAAATAAATAAAATCTCTGTATGCCTGGTTTTATGGGGTAGCTCCATATTGATGATGTTGGGCTGCATGAGCAAATTTCATTGCTGATGTACCCCTACTATGCCAGTTTTTCAGCTACAAAGCTTCAGCTCCTTCTGAGAGTCAATTTGGCGCCCTTCTGGAACAGTAACTGCAACATAAAGGAGAAAAAGGATTTGAGGCAGAGAAAGTAGCTGTCTGCAGTAGCATGGTAAAAAAAAGAAACCACATTAGATGAAATTATTCATACAACTGGCAGCAGTGTATTTGTACAAAGCAGAAACATGGAAGATGTTGAAAAAGATGAGGAAAAGAAAAGAAAAACCTTTAAAATGTAGTTTATTTAAAATAAACTGTAGAACCATTTAAACCGGAAGTTCCATCTAGGAGAACTTGCAAAATTACCTGAAATTTTGTTGGACTATTTTACTGTATGATACTCAGAGCTTTAAATTCTGTGGGGAGATGATTTAGTATTCCTAATAACTATTGTGCAGCCATGCCTTAGGCTATGTTGAGGTCTATCAATTTTAGATGCTTAAATTGTGCATATGAGCCTGAAGTTTTCCAAGTGGCAAACACGTTTTGTTGGCATTGGCATTAGTAGAATTTTGAGCTGTTTTTACAGCTTGAAGATATAGAATAAATGCACATTTTCCATCCAGAAAAATCAGAAGTTTATTTATTTGTTTTTATTAAAATGGAACTAAAGCATTTAAATCGGGGAGGGGGAGAAAGCACAAAAATCTGATGAAGAACATCTTTGTAAACACTATTGATAGAGAGCTTAGTGGAGAAACTCATGTGAAAATAAAGGCAGTTTGGGGTAAATTAAAAAAAAAAACATGCTTTAGAGCATTCCTTGATCCATACATTTCTGACTAGAGATGTCAGATTTCGGTCTAACAAAGTTAGCAGCATACTCTTGTTGAGCAAAAGAGCTAAGAGTATATCACATTTTAAGAACATGATCATGTGGTGTCTGTACAGCCATTTTTCTTAAGTCTAGGAAGTCAATTTTTACTTCTGAAAATCTACTTAAAAATCACAGTCAAAGTAATCAAATCAAAGTAATTAATATCAACTACTAGTTTATTTGAAAAGATTAGTTATGTGCATTTGTCTTACAGACCTAAAAATCTTTAGCTCGGGCATCTGGAGGCAGTTTCCATCTCACTATCATTAAAAGGTTTTTAAAGCAATTGTCCTGGATTGCCTTTTTTTTTCTCTATTTAAATTTAAAATAAAGTAATTATTTGAATAAGCTGTCAGCAGTTTGTACTTAAGTGGTTATTTTGTTGACTAATTTCACAATCTTAGAGCTGCTGAAATGAGTGCTACTACTTACTATGTCCTTCAGGTTCACTGTTTCTATACAAATATTTTGAGTTCTGGGAAATACGAATGCTTGCTGTTTGTGCAGGCCTCTCTGTTTCTAGTATCAAATGATAGACATTCTAACCATGAGAGCAATGAAGTTAAAAAGCTCTATAAAGACTCATAATTGAAAATTTGGAATCAAGAAAACTCCAGATATTGAGAAGGAGATTGATACTGTGACATCTGAAATACCAGGGAAATAGACTGAAGCAGTCTGGAAATTTCTTGATAGAATTTTGTACTTATTATAGCAGGAATGGCTGAGTTTTCTGGTAAAACTCTCCAAAATCAGTCCCATTATCTAATAAATATTCTGTTCATATTAATTACTCAAATGGCTTTCTGGAAAAAGATGTGGCAGTGGGCTCAGTGTGTGAACCTTAGCTGAGCTTGATCCAGAGTCCTTGGCTCTGGTGGCAGTGGCTGACATTCAGCTGGATGCAGCTTGAGCTCATCCAGTATCCATCCCTCAGTGTGCATTGGACAGCTAAACCCACAAATGTAAATAAAATTTATAGGAGTGATCTCACTAGGACAGTGTGCATTCCTGGAAGGAGGGCTGGGAGAGGCTTTTCTTTTGCATGGGTGGTAAACACAAAATCAGCTGTGCAATGTTTCATAAAACTTCAGAGTAATGATCTTTAGGAGCAAGTTTATAAGACAAAGGCATATTTTCATAATTTTTCTCAGCTTCTTATTGGGCTTTTTTAGATAATTTCATGCATTTTGTCTTCTTTTGCTTTTAAAAATATTAAAGGTAATTTCTTAAATAATCTTGTCATTTCATGTGCATACTTCATGCATGCATATACATTTTGTCTTTTTCAGGCTTCTAGCTTTATTTAATCACAAAAGTTCCCACTTTTCCCTATTTTTAAAAAGTTTCTGTCTCAAGTAGGAGCTACTTCCTTATTGTGTTTCATACTTCATTCTGTTATATTGTATTGTATTAGTCAGACTTTGGACAGTGGCAGGACAGATTTTTCAAAAGGAGAAAACTGGAGGGGTTTGTTGTGAATTATTTTTACATTTCTCTTTTTTAACACATGGCATTTAACCTGTGTATCTTCCATTTTTTTAGATAACAGCAATCATAAATATAGAGGTGAGAACTGAGGAAGTTTTAGTCTTGCTGGCTGTCATGATGCCTTCCAGTTTATATCAGCTGATGTACTTGTCGATGTGATACAAAAACCTATTTCAGATAACCTTTACATACTCACTGAAAATTTAAAAAATCCCCTTATTTCAGTATGTGTTGTTATCAGGCTACCAGAATACCATCAAATTTAAGATTCATTAGCTCAAATAAAATTAGTAAAAGAATTAAGAAAACCTTCAGCCTGTGTATACAGTACATGCTGAAAGGTTTTAAAATGTTTTTCTAATTTTCTATATTCTTCTTTAACGTATTTCTGTTTTTTTCAAGTAGAGAAGTTATCAGAAACCACAGGTGTTTACAAATGGGTTACTAAGGATTTGCTAATGCAGAAAAGTAGGAAGGAAGGAAGGAAGAGAAGAACTGTCTAGGAGTAGAAGCTCACATAGTTAATGAATGTGGACTTGCCTGAAAATACAAGAGGATTCCAATGTGCCAGTAGCTGGAAATAAATATTTTTCCCATCCCAGGCAGTGTACAGGGCTGGGTTGTATGGGGCATTGAGCAACCTGGTCTAGTGGGAAGTGTCCCTGCCCATGGCAGGGGGGTTGGAACTGAAGGATCCTTAAAGTCTCTTCCAACCCAAACCCTCTGATGATTCTGTGATTCTACCTTGAAGTACATTTCTGAGCAGAGGCCTAGTAAACCTCTACACCAATATATGTGAATGCTGAGCTCTTGTAAGGTCTTATGCTTGGGATTTGTCTTTTCCCAGTTGCCCATATTGTGATATTTTGTGACCTACCTTAGGGATGTGTTTTATCCAATCCCTGACTGCTGGACAATTACACGGTATAATTGGCTTGGATAAATGTTTAGCCAAAGTAAAAGTATTACAAGCGAAAATACACATTTTGTAGCTTTGCAAAGAGCAGTCCACCCATGAACATAGTTTAAAATAATGAGAGAATGACAGAATAGTTTGGGTCAGAAGACATCTTGAGGATCATTGAGCAGGTGATATTCGATAATGGAGTCAACTGGAAGAGATGAAATCAGATGAAACCTACTTACAAATGCACTGTGAGTTTTTGTCTTCATCCAATAGGCACATCAAGGGGGAAAACTTGAAGAGACACTCAAAAGCACATCCATTTCTTTATTTTAAATGAGAGGGAACAATCACAAAGCAGGAGATGTACTTTTTAATGGATTTCTTTTTGAAAGAAGTATTGTTTCCAAAGAAATTGCAAAAATAATTAGCATATATGTTGTTATGAAGAACAGCTACTGCAAAAATCTATTTCAAGGGGCCATTTCAGCTGGTTTCCTATACTAGTAATTTTCTCTTCAGTTTACAATCCTTTACTTCTGAATCCAAACTGCTCATAGCAGTCTAATACCGGATCAGCCCTTAAGGCATCAGAGATATTTGTTTTCCCTCCTGGAACCCACAGTCAGGCACATTAGTGATTCTGTCATACCAAGCTAATTAATAACAACAGGCATAATTTTGCATCCCCTATATAGGGAATGAAATCCAGAAAAATGTCAGGAACTACTTGCACTACCTAATGTTTTCTTTCTTTTGTCAATTCTTTTTTGCTCTTTGTTTTGCCTCCTTATTCAGGCATTATTAGACAAAAAGCTAGAAGAGCTGAAAAAAAGTTGAAAGCTTATACTGCTGGTACTGCAGCAAGTTTTCTCATTGATTTAAATGGGTGTAAACTTAAGCCTTCAGTATTACTCATAAGAGTCAAGACTAGAATTTTATTTGGACAGATACTGAACTAAAGGTTTTATGGCATATCCTGAAAGAAGAAAGCTTGGGGATTTACAGGCATTTTCTCATATTTTCAGGCACAGATTTCTCAAGCAGTGCCAGGCAGCAGTATTGCAATGCTCTAACAATATCAACAGTCAGGCAGTTGACACCAAGTCTGTCTCATTATTTGCAGGATGATTAGAAGTAGCAGCATTGAGATTATTTTTTTAATGCTCAGTTTGGGTTCTTTTAATGTAAGCAGCATGTATGGTAACATATCTGAAAATGAAATTTCACTTTTATCTCCTTTAGCTGATGCAAGGTTTAAATTTCAGTGGTGTATCATATTTTCTCCATTATATTAAAGACTGCTTAGTGGGGAATTAAAACTCTACAATACTTAAAATTGCTTTTGTTTTTATCCAGAGAAGCCAAAAGAGTGGTGAAAATGTACTTTTATGTCTTTTGGTGAAAACAAACTTATATGTCTTTTCCTCTCTTTTTATATCATTTAGATATCAGCATGAATCAATTCCAGGTCCACTGGTTACTGGAGTCCTGTGCACACAATGACACCAAAGGACTTAGGAAAGTAACAGAGCTGACTTATGTAAGTCTCCATTCAGCCCTCTGCTTGACTCTGAGTAGTTCCTAGGCAGAAAGGATGGTTCTGTAACATAACATAATATGTATTATACCCTGTTTCATAGATCAGTAAGGACGCTTTCTTTTTTATGTTCCTCTTTGGCAAAAGATAAAAATTACATATCTGGACTGGTTTTGGGTTTCTTGGATTTCCTAAATCCACACTAGGATAAAATATTTTCTTTGTTTTTGTTGTTATTCAGAAAATGAGACCAGATAAACTTCTTAACTAAGTACTTCTATAACTCTACAGGATATAGAACACGGAGCTTTATCTGCAATTAATAATAATGTAGGACTTCAGCACAGTGCAAATACTGAACAGTAATAATAGTAATTAATAAGCCAGGTTTTCTTTTAGACATGCAGATGAGTTTCAGGTGATTATTCTCCCTGAGGAGAATAATAGATAAGAAAAGAAGGACTGTAGGTGACAAATACAGATATTAAATCTGGAAGTCGAACAGATACCAGATGGGGAGAAAAGCTCCATGGCAGCCCAAATATATGTTGCAGTGGCAGTACTTCCTATTCAGTTTGTTGGCAATCTAATGTCATCTGTCTCTTTAACACATTATTTGAACAACAGAGTAATGTGATTGGTGCATCAGAATTGGTTTAGTCTGTTATGCAGAATGGAAAAAATCACAATTCACCTTTCCTTCTTACCCTGATATGTACTACCCCATCAAATCAGGGGTGTTAATGTCATGTAAAAGAGTAAATCAAAAGACATGACTTCTCACACAGGATGGGGTTAGTTTGTAAGATTTACTGCTTCATGGGGTCAGCAGAGCACAACTTAGAGGTGGATTCAAAAAATTATTTTGACATAATGTTATGGAGATAGGAGAAACAACATTTAAGAAGTTCATTTCCACTAGAGGTCAGAAAAGACTATTTGGACATCTGTCCAAATGCATTGTGGGATTAATGAACTTATTTCCTTTTTTTTTTTTCTTATTTCAAATCATTTTATGGTCATTCATCCAATCTATCATGATAAATAAAAATAGTCCTGTCACAATTTTAGGGAGACATCAAACCTGTTGGAGCACTCTCCCAGCAGGTGGAAGGCAGGCAGTCCAGTCTCAGCCCAATCTCTATGTCCCATGAAAATGACCCTCCAAGTGAAGGTTAGACTAATTTGCAATTAGAAAAAAGAGGGAGTTATGCACAAGAACCTGGGAAATTAGCGATTCTGAAGGGAATTAAAGATCTAAAAGCTAGTGAAAGACTTTTGACCTTAGCCAGTAACATATTATTAGAGATTTTTTTTGGGATAAAAGCCAACCAGTCAAACATTTTTTTCCGTATATGATTTGTGTTAAAGCTTTCAGACTGTAATTTTCAAAGGTACAGACAATGGTAAGAATTTAGAAGGACACTTACACTTTGTGTAAAGTTTTCTTCTCCACTCATTGTCCTTAAATAGAGACTTCTTCTTTGTATTTAACTGTGGAGTTTTTCTTCCTGATAAGAATATAGAAGTACTTAATGTACTCAAGTGGAAAAATATGCATCCATAATGCTATTCTGACTTTAAATGTGCTTTTAAAAAGTTAAACATAGATGAAGCCTGTCATTTACAGCAGCTTAACTCAGCTTTCTTACATTTATTTAATTCGATTAGCATTTATATCCTCCCATTGCTACCCCCACTGCCATCCTTCACAGAGGCTGCTCTAAATATTAGAAGTCAGTTGCTTTGATGCTGTGTGTCGAAGGAACTGTATAGAATTGAAGGACATATTCAAATACCATGCTAATATATTTTACTACTGAAAATAATCATGACATTGACAATACTTGCTTTCTTCTCTGAGTTAAAACCACATTGGCATGTGTTAAGCATCCAGGAAAATATTTTTGTGGAGAGAACTTTTCATCTTCTGCCAAAGTTATTTTTCAATTTGTTCATATTTTTTTTCCCCTTTGGGCTCGATTTGCAGCATGTGATCTTTTTCTTTTTCTTATTGTAGGAAAACTACATTATTCTGAAGGATCTGTCATTTTCATGCAAATACAAAGTAACTGTTCTGCCTGCAAAATCTAAAGGTCGTTTTAAGGCTGAGAGTACTTTCTTTGTTACCCCACCTTGCTCTGCATTTAAAGAAAAAAAGCACAAGCACATTAATTGTCCTGCTGAAGGAGGTAAGGCATGATCTGGAGAACTACCAAATAGTTCCAAAAGCATTTATATTCACCAAAAAGAGTCTTAAAAAGCAGTTTTAGGATGGATAATTAGAGATTTGAAACAAATAAAAATATCACTAATGCTTTTGTGAAAATCAACAGAAATACACAACAGCATTGATTTTGGCTACTACATTATTACTGTTTTGTAAATTAAGAGTAATCACAGTGGACATACAATAATATCTGTAATGGCGTGGTTGGGGTTTTTTTGTAAGGAAGAATGGTTCCCCATCGTTATAAATGATCAAATCAGTAGCCAAATTTATAAAAAATTTAACAAAGATTTATTAGATCAATAACAAAAAAATAGAATTTTGAAAGACCACCACAGCCCAGACAGCGTCAGCCCCGGGTGCAGGCGCTGGGTGAACCAGGATCCGACTGACAAAGTGACAGTGTTTCCCCAGTGGCTCACCCCGAATGCTTCAAGCAGCCTGCTTATATACAGTTTATTCTGCCTGAGGCAGGGATGACCAAACGTTTCTCTGTGTCTCTTCACATGGAGAACTGGATCCATACATATGCAGGAACAGACAAAGGTAGGTCCAGGGGTCCAGACGGATGTCTGAGCATCTAGGCAGAGTCTGTATTCATATGTAGCAGAGTGATGCCAGTTCTTGAGCAGGGTAGATGTAATCTTCCCAGGTGCAGGTCTCATGAGTAGCTGAGACATTCCAGCAATCATGGCCTGGGAAGGTTTCATTCATATGTTAACAGACCCGATATTATCTTTATGTTGTCCAGGAACTGATTGAATAGAAGTAAGACTCTGCTCCCAGCCAGAGTGGTCAAAGACATAACTTTGGGCTTTTATAATATTTTATACATTTATAGCATGAATTATCTCTACCATATACTACACCCATCGTATTTATTATAATAACTAACTGTAAACATGATTATGGTGGTGTGACCCATCTTTTTAATGTTTTGCTGCAGATGCAAGCTACTTTTTCAGTTTGATTTTGTTTAGGTTAATTCTGCTCTCAAATAAGAAATAGAGGCCCTCATATCTTTTCCAGCATTGTCACAATGTGTAACTAGAGGGTTATGGAAGTCGCAGAATTATGCAGATATTAGTTGGAGAGGACCTCTGTGGTCAGCTGGTCCTGGCTCAGGTCAGCCATGGCTTTGCACTTCCAAATGTGGATACCTCTCTCTCTGGTTGGAGGGAAGCCCTCTCACCTTGTGTCCCTCCTGTTCCCAAGGGTACCCCCATGCTCCATCAGTCACCCAGAAACCTGCTGGCCTTCACTGCCTTTTCCTTAATGCCTGTCCTGACAGTTTCCAGCATTACAGCCTTCCTGGGCAACTGTAACTCAAGCATAACCTTCCTCTAATCAGAGTGTCCCTATTAACTTGTACTACAGTTTTAGTTCATGAATTTTACTCTTTGGCTGAATTATGGAGTTCTGTGCTACCCTGTGCATTTTCTTGTGGTCCCAGAACTTCCAGTCTGAGTTCAGGTATTCTGAAATATGAGGAGCAGGAGAATGGCTCCCTATGACTAAGGCACTTAGGTCTTTACATGCCATAGCTTTCTTTTCTGTACCTGCAGCTGAGAGCATTTATCTCAAGTTTGAGTTTGGTCCAAAATGTCAGTGGAATATATCAAACTTAGGTTTTTGGTTAACTCTGAAAATGTGATGGTAGAAAGCTGACTGCATCGTGTGTAACAATAGAAATAAAGCTCTGCCTGACCTCGATTTCTGAAATTAAATTAATTTTATTGAAGATTATCTGTGAAAGTTCAGCTTATCTTTTTTTGCTTTCCAAATTTGTAGTGCCAGTTCTACCCAAAGTGTTGGCCAAACCCGAGAATCTGTCTGCATCTTTCATTGTTCAGGAAGGTAACATCACTGGTCATTTTTCCTGGAAGATATCTAAGGCAGACCTTCACCAGCCCATGACAGGGTTTCAGGTCACTTGGGCAGAAGTGACCACAGAGAGCCGGCAGAACAGTTTACCCAACAGCATCATTTCCCAGTCACAGATACTGCCAGCAGTAAGTTGTTTGTTACTTTCTTTTGCCAGTGGCTCCCTAAGTTTGTGTGTCTGTGCCTCATTTGTAATGTTTAGTGGTGATACAGATGTCAAACACTGGTTCTGCAGGTAAGCTGGAGCAGGAAGTACTTAATTTTTCCTCCTTGATGGAGATACAAAGCATAGCTATTATTCTTGATGATACATCAAACATTTTAACCTGTAGAGCCTGGAGATGCCTTTAATTATCTATCACTGTATGGATCTGTCTATTTTTAGCACCTGGTTAACTTGCAGAAGGCTCTGATTTGAATTGAAACAGTGTCTCCTGTCTCTCAGAAACCACCAAAATTTAGGGTATTTATACCAAGGACCATTCACTCTGACTGAAAATGTAGTATTTACACAGTCAGGGCTGAAATGCACAGGGCCCAATTGCTGGAGGAGCACGTGAATGAGCAGAGTGTGTGTACAAGCAATGTATGCACTCCTCTCTTTTATATGAGATGGAACAGCTTCAGCCAGATCTGTTAAAGGCAATCTCATCTCAGAATGTGTGTTAATTTGCCAGGAAAACATATTTCCCCCCACTTTTTCTCTCCTTTCTCTTTTACTGTTTGCTCTGGCAGTAGCAGCAAATTATCCCACAGGAATACCAAAGTTATTCCCACAATGTACTTTGGCTTTCCCACATGGGGTGGGTACAGTGCCAACCTGAATCACCTGTCCTGTGGATTCCTGGCCAGACCAGCCTGGCTGGTGGCAGGAACACCCTGTTGCCCACACTGTCCAGCATCACTTCTCCAGTTATCCCCTTCCTGGGATTGGGCCTTTACAGCTTGAAATACAATGAGTGATTTGTTCCAACTTAATGCAGATGACTTATAGTTTTGATTTTGTTTTAGATGAATGACTTCTGATTCCTTGATGTCTGTGAATCTTCAGCTAGATATATTCCCATGTGAAAGTTTCTATAAAATTACTTTGAAATTATTTAGCACATGTCTAAGTGACCACAAAAGGTATGGAGCAGTGAAAAGTGAATCCATCATGCTGTAAATGATGCCTTAAGAGCAGAAGGCAAATTCTTATGGTGTAATTGGGACAAATCTGAAATTAGTGTGGTCACCCTTTTTTCCCACAAGCTGCAGAAGTGGCCCCAGGCCAGCCACTACTTAAATTACCAATTAGTAGAATCCACTTGCAAATCCAAAATAAAAACAAGTTTATGTAATGAACATGTTTGTTAAAAGGAATGGTTAAGAAAATACATTTTGATTCGTTTTTTAGTGATGAGCACATTTTTAGCGATCAGCACGCTTTCCATAAAAGTCTGTAACAACTTGGACCTTGTACACATGAAACCATAGTATTGTGGTTAAAAATGTGTCTGTTCAAAGGGAATGGCAGGCAAAAAATTCAAAACATGCTTGCTCAACAAAGTGATGCATACGTTAAATCCTTTTAATGGAATTCTATGAAAATAATTGGTGTCTGGTGACAGTGATAGAACCTGTTTAAACCACTGATGTGTGTGAGCAGAGCAGCTATGTTTTATTTGCCAGTGGTCTGAGAATTGAAGGGATGTATTTATTTTTAGGATCACTACATACTCACCGTGCCCAACCTGAGGCCCTCCATGCTGTACCGCTTGGAAGTTCAGGTGCTGACGACTGGTGGGGAAGGGCCAGCCACGATCAAATCCTTCCGCACGCCCGACCTTCCTCCGTTTGCACCCCACAGTAAGCACTGCACTCTTCTGAAACATGCTGGTGACATGTTACAGAATTTCAGTTTTCCACATGTAAAGAGTGGAAGCCTTTCTCAAGCCTTAGAGCTTTTACTGATTCCAGTAGCATTCCATAAACTTAAGCTGTGAGAAAATAGTGACTTTTTTTCCCCGATGACTGTTCATCAGCAAATCCAGTCTTTCTCTCACTCAGTTTCTGTGGTCTAAGATCCGCCCTTTGTTGCAGCCACAGATCTTTGGCCTATGCCTATAGCACTTGGGATTCAAAGTTGGTCTGTCATCCAGGTGCAGCCTGGAGGATTAAATAGCTTTCAAGATAAGATTTTTCTGGGTTCGCTCAGTCCAGCATAGCTAGAGCTTAAACATATTTCTAAAGCAAGGCAAACCTCTTAATGGCCATTGCCAACACTTCATGTGTTTCTGAAAAAAAATACAGCTCAGTGTTGCAAAGCCAAGTAAAAAATACAATTAGTTCAAAATCTGTCTGCTTGAATATTTTTGTCCTTTTAAAGGCTCACTAAAGTCTCCTGGACTGAGCATACACATAGTTGCCACCACAGACTCAGCACTTAGAAGCTGAAGGATTGAAAGCTGAAGGTCTCACAAAGCCTTTTCAGTATGGATAAATGTTGGCATTACATACACAGGGTTTGATATGTGCATAATTTCCTGTTCCTTTGTTTAGGACCTCATCTGAAGCAGCATCATCCACATCACTACAAGCCATCTCCAGAGAAATATTAGACTGTTTCAGATGATTATACAAATAACTGAGGGAAAAAAACTGAGCTCCCAAATGAGGGCTGGGTAACAGCACATCTGTTGGAGCAATGAACCCAGTTTTCCAATGGAAGTTAACATCCTGTACGATCTGTATCTACTTCTCTGTAGTTTAGACATGAAGAATTATGTTTGCACCATGATCAGGATGAATTATACAGCAAGTATCATTTCAGTACCAGCACTATTCAAAAAACTGAAGACCACATCCAACTCAACACCTGTGAGAAAATACTCATTATACAGTTCATTATAATGGTTTCATACTCTCTGTTTAAAGTAGGTTAAAATGGTGCAGTGTATACAGCTTTTTCTCTTCTTGAATTCAGTGTTACTATTTGCAAGGTCCTGTGATGTATACATACTTTTGAAAGATGTTCTCATTAATGGATTTAAATTATCAATTTTTACTTAAAGCCCTGCCTGTCACCAATTTAAGGTCTAGTGTGTTTTGCTATTAAAGAATATCTCAATTTGTCTGAAATAAGCACATAAGTAAAATAGATTACAGTAGAAGAAACCCTGAAATATCCAGTTTTTCATAATTGTAGTGTCACCATGGAGGAGGATGATGATACATAGGTATTACCCATCTGGTCTAAAGTGGTAGTGTTCTATCATGTAGATCTTCTATTATTATAGTTAATAGTTAAAGGATATACAGGGTAGAAATACCATTGTAGGGAAACAAATGAAAATTAATACCATTGTTTAAAATTTATGGCAATGAATGCAATTAATTGATAGGTCCTAGAAGAATAACTTTTAAAATCCTACTTACAATTTTTTGATAGATAATATTTCAAGGTATAATATTATCTTGAATACAAACACCAATTTTCTAGTTAAAAATCTGAATAGTTAACATTAAAGTTTTAGAAACTGAAATTCTGAGGCACATTTGTTATTATAGTAGCTGTATAGCTACTTTTTGGCTTTGAATTTTGATGCACATATTTCTTTTCCCTGTGGATCTTTAGAACAGAAGGATGGATGGATTGGCTCTATTTTGCTGTTCTGCTTACAGAAAGAATTATGTGACAATATTCTGGCATCTGGAAGACATTGGCTTATAGTTTATTTGAATTCATTTTTCAAATTTAGACAGAAGGGTGCCCTTTTTAACCATAAGGGAATTCATATTGCCTTATTGTGCAATATAAACTGTCTAGAATAATTTGTCACACAGAGACACATGTTTCAATAGTAAACAGAAACTGCTTGGATTTATTATTGAGAGGGTGGAAAGTATCTGCCAATAAACATCCATACAAATACCCATAATCTGCTCTTAATGTTCAAGATGTTCAAAGTGCTGCTCAATTCTTTGGCACCATTTCCATTGCTCCTTGAATCATCACATCAGACTAATGTACCTCAAAACTTGACTCCAACTGGACAAAGTGGCCACTTTTCCTACCAGCAGATGATACAGACTCATCTGTGCTTCATATTTTTCTGAGATATTCAATAAGAGGAGCTTGGACATTAGTGGTACATGTGTTTCCCTTGTCTAGATGACAAACTGTTTTGTGAAAAAGCAAATATGAAGAAATACCTATCTGAAACTGAGGATCAGAGCTGTGTTTATCATAGAATGTTCATGAAATATTCAATTTGTCTATACTGAAGTTTACAGTGTTTATACCACAGAGGGGAAGGAAACTGCATTAATTTCTGATCACTTGCTCATTACAATTTTTTTACAAATTTACCTTCAGTTTTAAAGGGCTCTTTTTGCATTCTTTTCTATTTTGGTTGCTGTGTTTTTAGATATTGGTCACTGTTGGTCACTCACTTAGTCACCAGGAATTTTCCCAGACTTTTTCTATTGCAACATGGTTTGCAAAGGCCTTTACCAATACCATAAAATACATTAAAGATTATGGTGCTTTGAATTCCTTCCTCTATTTTCCAAAATACACTAGCAAATTAGCAGATGAGCTCTTATTCCAAAAATCTTTAGTATAAAGGTTTATTTTCAGTTTTCTTAGAATGTCAAAGTCTGAGATATTTTTGTCAGGATGAAAGTGTTTCAGTGTACGTTTTTACAAAGAAAACAAAATTTGAATTGGACTGGTGTGCAGCACTGCTTTCACATTTGGATTGCACAGGGCATAGATGAGTCTAGAAGTGATCTTTGTGGTGTTTGCTGGATCAGCAGGATCAGGGAAAGTAATTACCTCAGTCTTCTCTGAAGAATTCTGTCCAAACCTTTCCATCACAGTCTGTTCTACTTGTGCTGGATCAAATTGACAGTGACTTGATTAATGTTAATGAAATTTCATTTCATTCATAGTGACACTGTAAAGAATAGATGTTGCTCTTTGGTACAATGATGCCAATTCACTGGAGATAAGCAGGCAGTTAGGAGCCCTGAGTCCTCATGAAATGATCCTTCTGAGAAAAATCAAAATGGTTACTGTTTGCTGATGCCATTCTCTCTGAGGCATTTTTCTGTTCAAAGAAGAAACTTAGCTCTCAGTGTTCTTCAAACTTAGCTCTCAGTGTTCTTCAAACTTACTTTTGAAGAACACTGAGAGGTTTCCCCTTCTGAACTAGATTGATCAAAACCAAAAGTTGAAAGTAGAAATCTAGCGATCAAGTGTATTATATTGAGTCCACTAAGATGTAAATTATTTTTTTCCTTCTAAAAATGATCTTATCAACTCACCTTTTAAGTCACCCTCCAAATCCAAAATGAAAAATACAGAGTCAACAAAGCTCATGCATGGATGTTAAATTCCCAGCTATGAGTGATTTTCTGATTATTTTTTTTTACATTAGCAGTACAGATTTGAAGGTTTTAGTGCCTAATTCTAAAGCTTTGTTTGCTGAATCACACAGGGTATTGTCCTAATTTACTAGACTAAGCCACATTAAACATTTAATTCAGCAATAGAGTTGCAATTTGCTACTTAATTCCCTAGTTAAAGATTTATTTTCTCTAATGATGTTGTGTAATTCAGAGTTAATATTGGGAGGATATTAGAGATATTGGGATGTTTTAAGATACTCTGCACCTTTACATTAATGTATTATTTACTGTGTACGATTCTGATGGATTTGTCAGTTGAATTCAGGATGCATTTTGTTTATCTTTATTTCTTAAAGGAGAATTATAAGATTATGCTATTTTTGCTAACTGCTTTGTGAAGTGATTTTTTTGTTCATTGGTGATTTTTGTATAAGAAACTGGTTTGTTCTTGTTATATCTTTTTTTTGACCATTTTTGAATTGTTTATAGAGCAGGAGAAAAGAAGACAGAACTTGTGCTGTATCATCTATGTGTGCCAACTTGAATGTTCATTAAGAATATAGCACACAGGCAGTAAGTAAGAAGTCTGATTCTTTAAATGCTGAACATCCTCAACTTAGTGGCTTCAGAAGGAGCTGAGGACCTGGTGTGGCAGTGCTGACATTGGCACTGATATTTTGTGTGGTCACACACAAAGTAATTTCTAATGTGAGTGGGAATTTGGCAATTCTGCTAATTGTTATGAGCAGAACTGTATAGAAACCTCAATACTGAGTCAATTTATTTCACAATACTTTCATCTCCATGCTCCCAGCTGCAGTCAGGGAGAGTTTCCAGTAAGCAGGTCCTGATTCAGGAAGGTTGGCACAAAGGAAGTCAGTGGCATGGAAGTAAACCTGTGCAGTTAAGAACGAGCTTTAATGATGCTTCAAATCAAGCATCAAGCATGGATGTCAGAGTTTGTTTGAATAATGTCTTGAAACAGGGCCTTGTAAAACAAAGTGAGGGAACCAGACAGTTCTAAATTCTGTGTAAAACGCCATAAAAATTTTTATTTTTGTGTATATGTAAATGTCATAGTGATATTGACTTATTTATTAATTCACTTTCTTATACTATGTGCCAAGTATGTTCCTACCCTTTTGATCAGTACCTGTGAACATCAATTACTAAAAATAATGTTATGCAAAACTTGTGCATTTTAACCAGGAATATGCTACTAATAATCTGTTGCATGTAGTTTTCAATGATTAAGAAAACCCTTTATTTAAAAAAATGTAAATGGATACCTGCAGATGTTGATGATTATATGTGGGTTTGCATGCCAAAACTCATTGTTCAGTTGTGGGCATGAAATGTAACGACTGTATTACCTCTACTGATATATTAGTAAGGTACTATTTACAAAGTAATTAACAGAGCTCTATATGTAAATTTTTTCCTTTTTACTTAATTATATTGTAGTAAAGGTAACAAACGCTTCTCTGTTACCCAAATTGGCTGTAGAAATTATGTTCCTATAACAGTCATTTGAAGTCAATATTTATTTATGTATGTAATACAAAAAGATTGGTCTTATGTGTTTGTCCTGTTATTTAGAGAAAAAATATACACTTGTAAAAACATTTTGTAAAAAAAATACAAATGTAAATAGAGTCTGATTTCTTTTACTCACTATTTTCATGTTTAGAATTTGTACATACTGTTTATGTAATAAACTATCCTACATCAAAATTTTGGTACATTATCTCCTCCATACAGAGTTTAGAATTTTGCTTTTCTTGAGTTGAAGAGATAGAGCCATCAGAAAAATCAGTGTCATACCAAGTACCTCTGCTTCATCTAAATTTCATTGGGTCTGAAGTCATGCCATTTTACTCTCTCTTTACTACAACATTTTGTTTTCTTTATATAGTCTTTAGAATAATGTGAAAATAAAATTAAATATTATTTGAGTCATTTACATTTAAACCATTACTAGAAGAAGTAAAAAGTCATGCATAAGAGCTTGCCCTTTCTCTAGCCTAACTGGATAGTTCACAGTAAAGATTTGTTGATCCTTTTGTTATGCTAACTTAAATTAATTAAGTTGCTGGATCTTTACCAGTGGCTTGATCCTGCAAGCCAAGGTTTTCATGACTGAAACTCATGGTGAGTCTGTGTATGCACTAGATTTGGAGTGTTTTCTGTTCTAAAGTGCAGTATCCCATGGTTTAAATTTTGTATTTTTAACAAATATAAATATCTGTCTTAGTACAAATATTTAACTGTTTCAAATTCTCATAGATGCACTGTTATTCTCAGGTGCAATATCCTTAGTTTGGAGATGCACCTTTGGGTAACTCTTGACTTACTTACCTAATAAACATTTCTTTTTTGTTAACTTTATCAAAACCTCCAAAATTTCCTGGTATTTCTATCTCATTAGAATAACTGCTGACATTTCTGGTTTTGATTTCCTTCTTACATAAATGAATAATGTTTAGAAACACGCCTATTTTTAAATTTCTTGGCAAGTGGGACTATTTCTTTAATATTTGCTGTTGTGGTTCAGTAAACCCAGATATGAATGATATATCACCTGAAAAGGTGAATGGGTAAGTTGTCAAAATAAGTGGTTGAGTTGTTCTATACACTGTAATTCAGAATAGCAATTAATTCTTTCTTTCCATGTCCTCAAAGAAATATTTTATTCTACATTGGATTAAAGGCCACAATGACTGGATTAAATAAAGTATATGAAATAAAGCAAATTTATTATATATTGAACAGTATTCATCATTTTGGGGGTGGTACCACCTGGCTTTTGTGCACCTAAAACCAGAATACACTTGAAAGATTCCATTTCATTAAAAATTTGAATATAATGAAAGCTTGTTCCAGTACAAAACCAATCCTCCATATTTCTATTTCCTGATTACAGGTGTTGTATTGTCATTGTCTGAATCAATGCCAGCCTCCTTGAGGAAGGCCTTGGGCCAAAACAGTGGCTGCAGCCCCTCGGTGGCAGTGCAGCACCTGGAGGGTAAAGCAAGCCCCAGGGAGAGCAGTGAGAATGAAAGCTTTGAAACAGAGCCAGTGTGCAAGCAGTGAATTGCTCTGTCCCCTTTGCTCTGTGCTTAATTTCCTTCTTGCCCCTGCTCAAGGTGCTGGCAGGAGTGTAGATGAATATTTAATACACTCCTTGCTATAAGCATTTACTGAGAGTGCTGTGAGGCACAGAAACTAAAGAATTTATGAATGCTTTCTGTACCTAGTTCCTTACCTGTGCTGGTGGTTTATTCATGTTACTTAATAATGAGCTGCATTCAGCAGGTCTGTTTCTTCTCAATGGAAAATCAACTTTGGAAGCAGCGGACTGTCATTTTTCAGGAGAGTTAGGCAAATATGCTGCACACAAATATCCCTTTATATTTGTGTGCAAATGTATTTATACAGCAAATTGAGCTTGCTTGTCTTCTGCACAAGCTGTTCAGCATTAATATGTGTGCAAGAGGCTCAAAATTTTCTGTCTTTCACAGTAACTCTGAGTTGGCTGATTAGTAATGATTAGTCAACATTTTTGTCATAATTTTATATTTTGTTTAGAAAATGTTCCCTGATTTAAATGGCCCAGACTGCACAATTGTGAGTAGATGCAGAGTGATGAGCTGGAATTTCTATGCTGTCATTTTATGTAAGTGAAAGGTACAGGAGGCGCTGGGAACAGAAGAGCATCGGTGCACAAAAAGATTCTGCTCACCTGATATATTAATTTCTTTGCCAACATCTAATTTCTAGTATTAATTCCAGTATTTGTAGTCATTTGCAAACATTCAAATTAATATTTTAAATTTCTTTTCTGAAACATGCTGTAATACTTGCTTGAAAGAGAAATATTTCAGATTTTCAGTGAATGGGCCTCAAGATCTGCTAGACTGTAACCATAAAACAGGAATTTGCAAGAAAAAAATAATCTGGTAAGTGCTAGTTGTCCTCTCGGAGCAGTTCCTGACAGCTGTTATTTTTTCTTGGTGTTTATTGAATCATACTGTAGACAAAGAAGATCCATGCACATTTTTCCTGTGCTTTGAGGGAAATACCTCTTGTCACAAAGGACAGCATTTAATTGGTGAAAGTGTTCATGACTGGCTGAGTCACCAGAGGCTTACAGAAGATTTACACTAGTGAATGAACCCTGTATTTTTTTATTTGTCTGAAGATGATGGTAATTTCTCTTGTCTTTTAACCTGAACTTGAAGGGGGTTTTAGTTTTGCTTTATAGTGGATCTGTGTGCATTACTTTTGTTGTGAAAGACTTGCCTCCGTTACTATTCTTAGTCCTACATGGCACACTGCAAGCATGTTCTTCTTCACTGCCTAATCCGGTAAAAATTTAGGTTTATGATACCTTTCCAATAGAAAAAAAATCCATTAAGATAATGTTTATTAATGTATTTAGAGCAGATTTCAGTAAAAGGTTTGTTGTCAGCAATGTAATTATTGGTTTTCGATATAAAGAATATTTGCAGCTGTATCTCATTTAAATTATTATGTACACAAGATAGTTTTGTTTGTAGAGTAGAAAACTTATCTTTCTACACATCAGCCATGCTGGCCACAAGAAATTGTGGTGAGCACATTTACCTAAATATTAAATGCATAGATTTAACTCATATTTGTATTGATAAATGTCATTTAGAATCATTTATGTTCAGGTTAACTAAATATATCACACTGAGTAAAATTAATCCAAGTTCATCTGCAAAACTTTGATAAAATCCTAAGGTGATCCCCTGTTTATTTTGTAGGTGATTTTGTAACATTTGTTAGTAACTTTGTAAAAAACAATTTTTATTTCAGAATTTTATATACAGTCGTTGGGAAGCTATGAGTCAAACAACATAATCAGTGTTTTCATTAGCTCCAGACTTTATGTAGGAGACTTGTTCTTTTATCTCAGCTAACCTCAAAATCTCTAGAACATCTCTGTCACAGATGATGGGTTGATCAGAGCATTGCCCTTTCATGTTTTGGAAATAATGAAGAATGGGGATTCCACATCCTCTCATTAATTACTTGTGAAACAACAGTAAGGCAAGCAGTGACATCTTAAATATCAAGGAAATTGTATGGAAAAAAAACCAAGTGTGGCATAAACAACTTCAATTGTCTTATGGGCCTGTCATTACAAAGAAATTAAAGAATATTCTTTTAAAGAAAAAGCTTATACATTCTTTTATTTTTAGTAGGTTTGTGATTAAACCCTTTGTGCACTGTCCCTGGGAATGCAAAGCTAAAAGAAAATGAAACCGGCAACTTTCCAACATATTTTTATTTTGTCAGATATTATTTATCTCTCAAATCTTGAGAAATGAGAGATGAGAAACTTGATCAGCCAAATTTCTAGAGAATTTACTAGTTGCTTAATTTGCAAAACTGTGTGAATTAAGATTCATGTGGTATTTGACCACATCAACATTCAATGTGTTTTTCAATATTAAACTGATGATGGCAATGGCACATTTGTGTTGCCTCTTTTATATGCCTAATATTGGTTTGAGGAACTGCAGCTACCAAAATTTTGTACTCCTTGGTCAGGTAGCACATTTCTCTTAGCAGGGTATGAGCTTCTGAGGAGAGCACTGAGGGCTCAGGACAGCTCAGCTGAGGGGACTGGGTCAGGTTGCTGTGGCAGAGTGTGTAGGGGGATAGAATATAAGAAAATAAAGGTAGTATAGAAAGTCATCTTACCCCATTAAAGGAACTGCAGCTGAGCCAATTACTAGATTGGGAGCAGGCCTGACTTTACCAGGCCACAGCTGTAGCTAATGAGAAGAGTGTTATAAAAGAGTGAGTTGGGTGGTCAAGAGGGGAATTGGAGTTTGTTGGGTGCTGTGAGAAGAAGGAAGAGTCAGTGCCTAGAGGAGCTGCCTGCAAGAAACATCAAGGAGGTACAAAACTCTAGCAATAAGGAGACAACAATATGGAGCCTTTGCAATATAATAACAAGAGTGTGCTGGGCACCCAGCTGGCTCAGCCTGTGCCACAGGTGTCCCCAGGATTGGGGATGTTAGGGAGCCAGGGGGTGGCTGTCTGGGAGCAGAAAGAAAGGAGTGCCTTCAGTGAAAATGATGTGGAAAGGCCACTTGTTCTGCTGCAGAGCTATGGAGTGGGAAGGGGAGAAAGACTGAGCACAGAGGTGCCCACTAACCCAGGCTGAGAGAAGTGCAATGACTGCATGAGCACAGCCTTGACAAAAGGAGCAAAAAGGTTGTAAAGCCATCCTGGTCCCAGGGAGGTGTCTCTGCTCTTGCAGCAGAGTGTGTCCACAGCAAGGGCAGAGAGGAGCCCACCACAGCTCCTACGCTCTCTCTGAGGAGATTCAGAGAGGGAGAGTGAACACAATGCAAGGAGGACTGGCACAAATCCCATCACCCTGGAATCCGTGTAGGCCTTCTGCCATGGAACTTGGGTTTGTGGAAGTTTCTTTGAAATACCTGTTTGCCATTCGCCCAGACACTGGCAGATGCAGAGCTGCAGCTCTGGGACCTCAGTGTGGAGTGTCAGAATGGCTGGGGTACTAAATGGGACTAAAGTCAAAGGAAGACAAGAGTGATTTTTGATCTCCCTGCACATATCTTTCCTGTGCACTTGGACTGCTCAAGGTATAGCCAGGCTGCCCACAAATACAGTAATTGTGCCACTGACATAGGACAGTGCTCTGTAAAGAACAAAGAAAGCTGCTTCTGGTCTATGTCAACCTGCCATCATTATTATAGTACACTCTCTGATGGTATACATATGGAATAAGCATATATTCCCATGGAATATTTAGCTATCTTTTAAATTAACAGATCCATATCTTGAGAAAAGATAATTTCTGAAGTCACTGTAGGAAGAAACCTATATTAACTGACTTAAAGGGCAGCAAGAAGTATTTTAATGAGGTAAAAAGTATGATTCAAAGAACCTTATTTTTCTTCAACATATTACTTAGACTTCAGGAAATTATGGAAATATATAAAGAATGAAGTGACAAAATCTGTCAGAAACTTGGCGAGAAATTTCTGCAAATTCTGTACTGTCAGTCTGTGAAATGTTTCTAATGTGGCATGGGAATGAGAAAAACAACTGTACAGTGTTTGGAAGCATTTAGTTGTGGCATTTTAGTGAGGTTGGACATTTTGGAATACTGCAGCTATTTACCAACATTGTATTACTGTTAACACATTTTAATGCTGTTAAGAAATGTATATATATGGCTTAGCTAAGTGATGACTAACATCAGCTCTGCGAGGCCCACTACACTGTCAGCTTAGTAATGACTGCTGCTTTGGTGCTTCCATGTTCTTTAGCCAGATGAGCGGAAAGAACGGCAAAAATGCATAAGCAAAAGGCATGAAAAAAGGTCCATTGTTTTGTGATTTTAGGCCATTATTTCCAGATTTAGGCCAAGCCCAATTGCTTTTAATCTCCTCAATGACTGTGATTTAGTTAAGGGTTTCAGTGTCTGGAATCCTATTAGTGCTGAGTTCGCTGAAGGTACAGGCCTTCCCTGTGTCACTGAGGTAGGCTTTGCACTGAACAAGGCAGGTCTTGTGTCCCCAGGGTGACTGAGCACTGTCTGTAACCACTCCATCTGGTTCCAGGGATCATCTCTTGCAAAGTCTTTTTGCAAATCACAGTCACCTCTGCCCTTAAATCCATTTTAAATTTAATAGTAGCACTGCCAGATTTGAAACCAACAAACAAAACCTGCTTTTCATTGTTGACTTTGAAAAGAGATCCTTGGTTCTGTGAATCACTTATCCTTAATTTGGTGATTTTTCTAATTCTTTCTTTTTGAGAGGCAATCCTTCTGACTTTTCCTTTGCACATCCCGGATGTTGACAGCTTCTGTTGTCTGAGCCTCTGTCCCCTCTCTGTGTTCTGCCTTGCCCCTAAGAGCCGTAATTCTGCCATGGGAAGTCCACTCTTGTAAAAAGCATTTTTATGGGTTCCTTGTTTCTTTAGGGATCTTGCTTTCCTTTTGTTGACTGCTGTTCCCCTATTTTTTCATTGGATATCTTGAACTTTTCCTGGATTGGACTTTCATGTTTCTCCATTACTTGTTTAAGACAAAATACAACTAGTAGCTGCAAGATGTTTTTTAAAATTCCAATTACAAAATACACTATCATGTATAGTCTCAGTCTCAAAATTCTCAATTTCTTGCTTATACATCAGCAAGCTTTTCATGCTAAAGAATGAGACATCTTCACAGCAGCTAATCAGTATGTCACAAAAAGATTGATTGGATATTATACTATATTCCCCTAAAATGTTTCAGAATGATGCCATTGTCTATAACACTGCACTCCATGTGTATATGTTCATTTCACTGTGAACTTGGACTTTTAAAAAGAGTCTATTTCAGCAATACAACCAGAAGTTTTGCTAAAGTAAAAGATTATAACTGAAAACTTTTATCTTCTCTTCAACCTCTTACCCCTAAGGATAGATGAGTTTGAATCCCTCTAGAATAGAGTACTTTTAATTGTCATTGGTAAAATAATCACTGGAATTACTAAACTTGTATATGCTTTAAACAGTACTAGACTTTTCTAAAGAGAGAAAACATGAGGTTTCATTTTGTTCAATTTTTTTTCTTCAGTTTAATTTACCTTCTGGTTTATTGACAATCAATATTATGTTTTTAGTTGTCCTTGCTTTATGGGCCTATGTCCTTGTTTTTTCCCCCTATAAATACAAAAGTTATAATTTTAAAAGAGTGAGAGAAATGGAGAGAGAGGTTGGAAGAGAAGAACATGCAGTTCTCATGACATTAGGAATGTAAAGGATTAGGTTGAATGAGGAGCACCAACAAACACCACTTTTGTTGTGAGATTATAGGATTTGCCAATGGCAGTGGGAATGAGCCTGACAATGTGACCAATCTGTTGATGTGGCTTGACATTGTAGGAGACATGTTCACTCTGAGGAACCCAAATCCTTGGTGATATTGAAATATTGCCAAGGCTCCTCCAAGCCTCTGGGCACCTCTCCTTGCTTATGTTCCATGTGGGTGTTTATAACACAACTGGGAATGGGTTTACACAGAATAGAAGCTGCTGTAAGGATCTGGAATGGGGAGGTGAAGGGGTCAAGAGCTCAGGTGGCTTTTTTTGTTAATTCTGCTGATCAAAGGTCAAGTCTTAGGGACAGATGTGACATGGAGATAAATATGTCAGTGAACAGATGGTGCTGCCAGCAGAATGTCAGCTGCCTTGACCATGGAATAATGTTCCATAAACCCTGTGATACAAAGAACTGCACCTCTCTAATTTACTGATTTAGTGAGACAGGTTCACAAATCTCCCCAGATTGGTAAGAGATACTCTGCCCTTAAAAAATTCTAAATATTAGCAAAAAAAGAAGCATTTACCTTAAGGTCAGAGGAGGGACAAAAAAGAGAATGATGGGTTGGTTAACAAATGTATTTGATAGTGTAGGGATTAACTAGGAGGAAGCAGAGGCTTTAGTACATGGGCAACATTCTGCTGTAAATGACATTTGGTTGATTAAAAATTTCTTGGGTGTTTGACATATGTTGCAGCATTAATAATTAAAGGATAGCAAAACCAAGTTTGCTCAGAAAAGGCAAGCTGAAGACTAATGCAGAAGCAGGATGATGAATATCTAATGGACTCAAAGTATTTGGGAAGTATTTTATATTAGTGGAGAAGGAGATTCTTTGTGGTTTCCAGAGCTTAAGAGACACTGAAATAAACTACAGCCAGTTTTATTAATTTCATTTTGTTTTCAGGAATGTGAATGTTAAAAGGAATGCTAGAAAGTCTCAACCAGCATTAAATGTGAGGACTAGGTTCCTACTTCATTCCTGAAAGACTTTTTTTCAGGAGAGGTGGATATCTGGGTAGATGCAGCATGAGAGAAATGGACAGAGAGAAAGTCCCCAGGAAGTGTGATCAGATATTTCAAGCTCTTTTCATTTGCTAGTCTGTTACTCTTTCCCTAATAGTCATGCAGTGGTTGCTATGTGCTGTCATTCCAAAAGGATGAAAATGCTTTTATCGCATTAATCATCTCTATTTTTTGTTTAACCTTACATCAGTGACTTTCATTTTACATCCAGTTTTGGTTTTCAGTGCAAAGCAGCAAAGCTATCTGTTGCACACCCTTTATGTGATTGCTACACATGCACTTTCTGTGTCCCATCCATGACACATTGTTCTTCATTCCATCATTGTGCTGCATGTTTCAAAGTTTAGGAATCAGTCTCACTGTTCAAACTCAGTGTCCTTGAAGAGCATTCCTAGACCTGTTCCAGTTCCCAGCTGAAGCCTGAGTGTTGCCATTACCTCTTGCATCTGGTGCTCCTGGCCGGTGGAGCACCAGTTCTCAGTCCAGTATCCAAGCAAATCCCTGTGGCTATTGCACTTAGAGAAGTGAAGGCAGGTTAACACCCTGCCTGAAAAAAGCTTCCCTAGTTCTTCTCATAAATGCCTGTGTATCTTTTCTGCAATGTTTAAGTGCATTCTTCAAGAAACTGCAAAGTTATTCTCAGTGGTTCCCAAAGAACTTGAAGGAAAAATGGCAGGATGGAGAGCACAATTTGCCAGATTTGAAGTGATTACAATTATTTAATGCAAAATGATGATAGATAACTTTATATTGCAATTAACATGGCTAGGACTGGAATGCAGTGTCAAACAAATTCTGAAAATTGAAATTTTTGTAATGAATATCAAATGCAGAGGGAAAAAGTATGACTCATATGTTGCTAAAGTAGGTAAGTACAGAATTAGCCCTTCTTTAAGGATTAAAATAAATTATTCTTTTCAATATTTCCATATTTTTTACTATTTGAAACAAAGAAGCTCTTCTTGCCAAATCAAAAATTACTGACTTCCAACATGAATTTTTATTCTATTTAGAACTTGAATTCTTAGCTCTGGATGCACTGTTATACTTTTCAGAAAATAGGTGAAGCAGTGTATATAATTCTAACAATTCTGTTACTAGTGCAAGATTGCTTCTGATTGCTTTTATAAAAGGTCTTATTTTTAAGAGGACTGCTGTTAAAATTGAAAGGGGTTATAGGATCACATTACTTTTAAGAGCAGTTCATTTGACTTTAGTGAATATGGAGTATTTGTGTAAAATTGCTTCATGGTATGAAATGGAGATCTCGAGAAGAACCTGTCCAATGTATGGTAGCTTTTTTTTAAACTGAATTTTGTCTGCATCAGTATTGCCCTGGTGTAACAGATGTGCCAGAGTTCAGGAATTAAAAGCTTCTTTGGTGTTTTTCATTACATGGAAAGATAATTTTTATATATATAGATATCTAGGCATGTTTCTTATGTCCATGAGTAATCTTATTAATAAATTAATAAATCCTAGCCTTAGTCAACTCTCATTTTTACCATACTTTTCCAGGAATGTTATCTAAGCTGGTCATGGTATATTTTCACTGGTTTTGAAGCAAAGTTATGACAGAGAGATGAAAGATATCAGAGGTATTTTAGAAACTGTTTATCATCTCAGAAAGTAAAGCTGATGTTGTAGGAGGTCATACATTATTATTTGCTTTATGTAAAAAATGTTTAAAGTTTCTTGCAAATTAAGTAAAGCTTTGGGAAAAAAGTTATGCTGCTTTCAGTTTGTATCTTTTAACAGAAAAATACAGTGGAAGAGGAAAAAGGATTGGTTAAATAGACAAAAACCATGTAGAAAGTCAAAGATTTGGTAATGTGAATATATATGCACTGTATGTTGGCAGTTATTCATCACCTAGAAATATTGCCACTTGAGGGAAGGTCAGCACTGACTAGGAGTTTCAACTATTGCCAGATAATTCTCCATGCTTCACCACTTTTGTGCAAATATTTCTGTCAGGTCTGTGTATGAGCTTTGCCTTCATGCTGTTTATCCATGGGAAGAGCAGTGGGCACCTGGCTGTGCAGTGCTGTGTCCCTCAGGCCACACTGCAGACATGGGTGTAGTCAAAGCACTGCAGTCCAGCGCAGCCCCACTGCAGGGGATTAAACCAGAGGTGCTGTCAGACACTGGCCCTGTCAGCAGGCAAAGCTCACCTCTTTCTGAGGGCTACAGACAGAGGAATTTGGGCTTCATTCAAAGCATCAATGTTACTGTATAAACTTTGGCAAATTAATCAGTGAATTCTGCTGTTCCCTGATTTTTGCCCTACTGAAATATAGATAACAGCAATTTCTTGGTTGTTATTTAGGTAATAAATTTGTCTGACTGGAAATTTATTTTTACCTAAAATCCTATAATGCATCAATAAATGTATTCACAAGCTTTTAGGTGTTTCTTTAGTAGAAAATAAGTAAAGACAGGAAATTTCAAAAGTATTCACTCTGTACACTAGAATTTTTTTACTTTATTTGATATCTTTAAAAAATCCAAATTAAATTAGTTTAATATGATAATTAAAGCCTTCTAGGACAAGCAATCTCTAGTACATGATAAACTATTCCCTTCTGGTCACCTTTTCTCTCTTCTGCTTGCTGATTCCCCTCCCAAGTTACTTCACCAGCCCAACTATTATGGATAGTTCCCCATCTGCATATGTTCAGGAGGAGAAAGAAGTGCATGTTCTCACAAAAATTATATATGTATGAAGCAAATGTACAACCCCAAGCTGTTTTCCCTGAACAGGCAACAGTAAGAAAAATCAATACAGAGAGAACATAGCGTGTTTGAGGATATTGGATTGATTACAGCTGTGTTTGAAACATGAAAGTAAAAAACAAGAGGAGTATTGTTTATTCAGAAATTCAATAGACGTGTAGCTGGTCAGCAAAATTTTGTTCTGAGCCCTGATTAACTTTTGCATCGTGTCACAGATATTTTCAACTCTTTCAGTTCTGTTGTTTGATGTGCAATTCCAATATTTGGGATGCCAGGGATATTATCAACCTTCCCACAGCTACTTGAGCTTCTCAGAGTCCGTGTAGACTTATTTTTTCCTTCAATAATGCTCATAATATTCACTGTCACCTACAGTAATGTTACTAAGGCAGGACTGTGTTTTGTATCTGAGTTTCTCACAGACTGGATCCAGCCGAAGAGGAATGCAAGCATACCTGGGTTAAACATCTAAAACTACAGCTGAACTGAATGCTAAGGTAGAAAAGGAAACATCCTCCCTGCCATGGCCTGATTGGAAAAGAGTTTGCATTCTCATTAGAAATCAGAAAGGCAAGAGAAATATCAATCTATGTATGGGGAACAATGTTTTTTATGACAGTTATCCCTCAAGGTCAAGAGGAAGTTAACAAGTTCATCTTCCATTCCATAAGGCAAGAGCACTGATGTTGAAATCCTTAAAATTGAGCTTACAATGAGAAAATACAGTGCCATTTCCTTTTAGCCAGTAGCACCAAAGATGCAATCAATAATTTCACCCTGTAGCAGCATCCCTGTAGTAAGAAGCTGTCTTGAGGGAAATATTACTTTAGTCCTGTATAATTCAAAGCTCCTTCAACTGGAGTTCTTTGAAGATAAAACTCTACCTTCTCAGCTACTGTAAATCAACATGGCTGTTTTAACTCTAAGGTGCTACCAATTAAGGTGTATTTTTGCAAGGCTCCTTTATCCTCTTGCTCAATAGTGACTTTAATAATGTTTTATTTAGTCTCCACTGGTTTATGCTATCTGGTCACACCATAAAGAGTGAGGCAGTTCTTTCCCTCCCAGGTATTCCTTTCCTTGGTGAAAGTCTTCAGCCACAAATTAATTTTATTGTAAAGTTGTTTTATAGGAACTGATTCTCACAAATCCTTGCTAGGATTGCACTCCTATGTTGCTGTTACATTGTTTCACTCTTAGCAGGATTATTTTGCAGTTGGCTCTGGCTTGCTGAATTACATTACCTTAATTGGTAAGTATTCTTAGTTTTCCTCTTTCCATGCTGAAAGAGTTGGCATACCACCACATTCCTCACAAACCAAACCTTTCCACAGCAGGCAGTTTCTCTGAATATATTTTTAAATCTTTCCTAAGACTGGAATCAACATAATGAGAAGGAACATGAGGGAAGTTAATAAAGGTTTATTAAATAAGAACCTTTGACTACATCATGTTCTTTCATTTCAGTCCTCTCAGTGTTCAAGAAGGGCTCAGCTTCCTTACAGCAAATAAACAACTTAGGTCACAGAAGAAAAAAAAAAGTGAAATTTGCTGACAGATGGTTAAAATGAAAAA
Organism: Passerina amoena; assembly: GCA_013401095.1. Taxonomy (NCBI): domain Eukaryota; kingdom Metazoa; phylum Chordata; class Aves; order Passeriformes; family Cardinalidae; genus Passerina; species Passerina amoena. The sequence goes on along the minus strand of WBNP01002529.1, from coordinate 2,054,852 downwards.
AAATATTCAGAATTTCTGAATTTTTCTTTATAGTCAATAGATACATGATGGAAAAGACTTCTTATCTAGGTTTTTACAGGTCTGAATTATTTCTACATTATGGATTCTTGGCATAAACTCTTCCTTGGGTAGGACCAAAGTAGTCTGCACCAGAATTTTAATTAAAAAAAAATAGGTTAAACTTTTCAGGAAAGGTGAAAACGTACAAGATTGGACTTGAGGATATGTATATTTATTTATAATATATATATAGCTAGTAAAAGTGTGATCATATAGAGTTTTAATTTTTCAAATGAATTTGTACATATTTAGCATTACAATATCAAGAATAGAAAATACTCTCAGTATTGAAGACTGCATATTCAAAAATATTTTAGAATCTAATAATTCTAGTATGTGGTGTTGAAGTTAACACATATTTAGCCGGCTTATATTCTAATACATTTGACAAATGCATAATAGAATTAATTTCCATTCATAAATTATTATAAACAGCACTCATGTTTGCCAAGATATGATATAATTCTCCTTGCATGGAGAATTAATTAATTTACAACTTGAGGTTTACCAATGCAAATTCAAAGGCAATTAGATTATTTCAAGGTCCAAGCAGTGTATTTCAGATTTTTATGTATGTAATCATGACTAAAATCTGCTGTGATTATAACATTTTACTTAGCTTGACGTTTCATTGGCTTCATTTATTTAATTGATGTGAGGGGCATGCAAATGGTGACAGCATTCCCTGTAATCTTAGCATTATGCAGTCACCCCAAAGCTGCAACAGATTAACTTCTGACTCAGATACTGATAACATGATAGCTGATAACACGAAAGGCTTATTCAAAGCAAAGTAAGGAACTGTGAAAATCTTTTATGGTTGTTGCACTTACATATGTATCTCTGTGAAAGTTAATAAATACATATGCAAAAGTTGCTTAGTGCCAACAACATACTTGATTCTATATGTCTACCCAAGATTAATTTACCTCTCCCACCTTGCAAAATGGAGACTATGAGGGTGTAATCAGGTTCTTTGACAGTAATCATTTCCTTTGGCAGTAAATAAACTTATGAACAAACAAAAAACCCCTCTCAATCCACAACTTAGATGTGCATGGAGAGTCTTTTACGTGAGATGTAATTGTAGCAGGCAGATAGCAACAACAAACACATGGCAACAACTGGAAAAAGGGGTTGGAGAAAGGGCAATAAATAGAGAGCTGGCACTGTTATTTGTGCAAACAAGGTGAAGGGGATGGTCATGGGGTATATTCAAGGAATTAGAGTAGAGCTGAGCAAACAAAACTAAAAGCAAAGAAAGTATCAGCTTCCAGTTGTTAGGAATTAAATAGAGGAAGCAACTCTGAAATAACTTACTGAAAAGAGGAGTGAAGGTAGCATGAGCAGGGACATGCATTTTGGATAATCTGAAATGAAGGGAGGTGATGATGGTAGTATGCTTCTCCCATAACACACCACATATTTTAAAGTAAATGTCAAGGCTAGGTGAGAGGTAAATTAAGCATCTTTATTGCCCTGGCCTCAAGGTATATGATCTAGTGACATGAGAAGAGTCAATATTGTCGTTTTAGAGCAGAGTAGCAAAGATGCAACCAAAGAATAGTTTTTTTTTTTTTTGTTCTTATCTTCAAAGGAATAGGAACCTTGCTTGGTCAAAACAGTGGTAATGTAAAAGACTGCTTTTCACTTACTGTCAAATATTCAAAAAGATGTGCAAAAAAGAAGAAAAATGCAACAAAAAGCTCTGACTGCTGTTGGTTTCACATTGCTGGGAAAGGAGTATTCTGATGTTATCATGAAATGAGAGCAGCAGGTGTGTAACTGTGATCATGTTTTATTTGTAACAAACAAAGGATGGTGAAAGATGGGAGGAGAACAGCACCAAAAGCAGGGCAGGGGAGGTGAGGGATTCAAACAGCAGTGGATTAATAGGATATTGAGAAGGAACAGCACTAAACACAAGCATAAAGGCAGATAATCTAAACCCATATAAAAAACTCTCCTTTTCAGGTCTTTGATTATGAAACCAACCAAGCAATGAGTACATCTTTAAAAAAATAATTTAATTAAAAAATTACTCCATTAGTAAACACACACACATGGGTGGAGTGAGGCAAATGTGCAACGCTGACAGTGATAACCCCTGTGTTGCTACAGCTGTCTTCTGGGTAGAACCTCCCAAAAGGCTTTTTTTCCATTCAACCACCAACTAAAAACACAGATGCCAGGACCTCAATGGCATTCCAATGGTGGCTGCACTGGAATGCAGAGAAAACTGTGAGCTATTCCTACAGAGATTTTCGCTTCTTTGCACAGCTATATAGTACATGCCACCAGCTTTGTGTGTGGGGATTCAGAAGCTTTGCAATCATGAGAAACCAAAGATCTCAGAATACAGTTAGACCTCCCAAGAATTTACAGAAAATTATCATTAACCCAAAACATTAACTTCCTTCATTTCTTAAAAGCATCCCTTTCTTCCCCAGCATGTGTTTACATTACCCCACTGAGTTGCTTCTTCTTTGTTGTTGTAATTTTCTGTGGTTAACAATACTACTGAAATTATTGTCCTGTGTGCTTAAAAACTTTGGCCTAAGCTTTTATATCACCACAAATGAACAAGCTTTTCATTTTTGCCAGAAGCACAAGCAGAGATTTCATCCTTTGAGAATTCATGTATATGTGCCTTTAGTAAAGGCAAAGATGGCTTTGGAACTTGAGAAACCCCAGTGATAATTTAATGCTTATGAAATGACCAAAAAATTACTTCCCTGTGATCTTTCCATTCAAGTAGAAGGAAGAGTATCTGTCTGGGTGTCTACCTTTTGTAGGCTTATAAAAAAGTGTTGGTTAAACTCACTGATTTATTACACATGCATACACCAAGCTTTAGGAAAACCCAGTGAACAAAACGTCTGCAACCACAGATGACTCCAGGTACTTCAGGCTCCACTTAAAAATTGCAGTATTAGCACAAGTAGTAAATACCACATCAATGTTCCATGCATTTTGAAGTGACTGTGTGTTGATCCCATTCCCACTGGAGGGACTGCTGCCCCAACAAATACTGCACAGCAGCTCTGTTTACATGTTGGATAAGGAGGTTTCCCAGCTCTGCTAGGGTTTTGGAAGAGGGCTTTTTCTGAAAAGTTGGTTTCGTGCTGCATGATTTTCCATAGCTGACACCCACATCGCCTGGGAGCTCAGATGGTAAAGGTTTTTATGCTAAAGGTAACCCAGGAGAGAGCTTTTCCTTATTTACTTTCTTTCCCTTTTTCCTTACTTCTTGGTCTTTAACAGCCACCTTCATACCAGAGCCACAGTTTGGCATGATTAGGATTTATTCTAGGATGTATTCTATGAATGATGTATAAGAAACATATGAAAATAAGGCTGTCTAAATCTATTATTTTCCTTTCCTCCTGAAGAAATGAAGCTTGTTACCCTGAATGTTCAAATAACTGCTTATATAAAACTGATTTTCCCTTGCTATTTTTTTCTTATTTTCATAATTTCTTTATATTTGTCACTGCAACTCCCACATTAACAAACACCATCAACAAATGTGCCCTGCTTTTTGTTGTCCTTTCTCACAAAGAGCTGAGGAGCCAACAGAGACACTGACAGTCCACTACTGTTAATGAAGGCCTTATGGGTCACTGCAGGTGGGGCTGGATCAAAAACAGAAGTTTTATAATTATCGAAAAAATCACTATATTCTAGAGCCATAGAAATGCTAAAATATTTTTCTTTTTTAACTCACCTCATCCCCATTCAGTTTTCTCCTTCCGTTTCCATAAATCCTTCACCCATCACAGAACGGTTTGGAGAATTAGTACCATCAGCATTGCTGAGCACAATAGTAGAAGTTAGTTTGTTCAGCAAACTACCTTCTACCAGTGAGGGCATGGCTCTCCTTCTAGAAGAGAAAGAGAAATCTGAAGGGCTTTTTAGTAGAAAAAATGGGGACCATTAAATTTTTCTGTCTTATTTAAGATAGTTCTGTGGATGATTTAGAGAATTCTTACTTCTTCTGAAGTGATTCTATTATCTATAGTAAAAAAGTAAGCGTAAAGCAATAGATTTTTGGGAATTAATGAAAACATGACTGCAACAAGCCTAGAGATATATACATTTGCCTTTGGCTTTGAATTGAAGATCTTCCAAACTCACCTCCACAATGTTAAATGGCAAAAAAGTTAGGACTTTGATGTAAATGCTTTGAACAACTACCATCTAAAGTAAGCTTCCAGGCCTGTGACAATACCCTCCCCCCTTTCTAAGTGCATTCTGTAAGATTTTGGTGGACTAGAGACTGACTGAATTTCTTAAAAATACACATCACTGAGTATTAAATAAGAAGCTTACCTTCAGCAGGCAAATTAACTGTAGAAGTGAGAAACATCCTCTTCCAGTTAAGGTCATCGTCAAATGTTTATTCAGCAGAATCTAAGAAAAAGCTGTGTGCTAAATGCTAAAGGTGTGCTCATTGGTCAAGTCAAACTAGTGAGGCTGGAAGTCAATCTTGCTATCATGAAAGTGGTATTCAGGTGGTTGCAAAAAACCACATAGATGTTTGCAGGACTTCAGGTGTGATCTTTGAGCAATATCACAACCCCTGTTCACTATGATCATCAAATAAAAACCAGTAGTTTAACGGCAATAAATCATTCTAGAATTACAAACATAGTATTGACTGTAGTGATATTTCAGGATATTTCCAGAACATAAGGAGTTAAACGTGCTCAAATGATATTAATATGCATTATAACCACTTTTAGAGGTTACTATAAGGATATTTACTACTGGAGTGTGAGCACAGAAATTCATTACATAATAGATTAATGGATTAATCATATAAGGAAACATTTATGTAACTTGCTGCTGCTATTTCAAAATAAATATATAACATAGCTATTTCTGGCCATTAATGATATGATGGTTTTCCATAGCTCTTGCACTTTTTGAACTGGATATTTTCCAGAGCTGTTTAACCC
>WBNP01002529.1:1906130-2049431 GCA_013401095.1 Passerina amoena | reverse complement strand
TTTTGAAAACCTAATCTCCAAGGTTTAGGAGCTACTGAGTGATTTAATTAATATTAATTCAAGATAGAGTAAACACTTTAGTCTATAGAAGAGTTGAATACTTTTCCAAAACTGCCTCAGTCTTATCAGGTAGATAAATATGTGTTTGAAGAATGTTTTGGTCCATCAGTTGTTACAGTACCACCATATGCAGTATCTTCTATCTTGCTTTACATATGAAAGACATTTTTTTCACTTCTTTTTTGACTGAAAAAACCTGAAAATGTGGGTGTGTTATCCTTTCTTCAACTCTCTCCCTCAGTTAAATAGCTGTTTAGCTCATGAATGCCATTAGATTGATCTAAAATCTCAAATTACCTGAGGCTTTGTTTCACACTGAAATATGTGATGGTTTGTTATTCCCCATTTGTGCAACAGTACATTTTATTAGGGCCATGTACATCATTTGCTACAGATAAAAAAATCCTTAACAATTAACTATATTACTCTTCATAGGCCCTGGTAGCTCTGATGTTATCAGTAATGATAAGCAGAAAATCTGTGGTTTCTGACAACACAAATGCAGCTGAGCCTTGTGTTGGTACTGCTCTTAGAACAAAACACTTAATATAACCTTATAACCTTAATAAACACTTAATACACCCTTATAACCTTAATATCTTCTGCAACTAATCTTGTACTTGGGAGACTTAGTACCCCTTACAGCTCAGTGAATCAATGGGGCTGGAATGGAGATGTTCCTATGGCACAGTGCACATTCTATCACTTCTGCCTTTCAGTACATTCTAGCTCTCAGACTGTAAAGGCAACATATTTACATGCAAAAATCAAGACCAAGATGAATGGAGCATTATACTGTGTTATTATAAAGAACAATTTCTATGAGGAGCAGTGCAACCAAAGCAGGGGAGTACTGTTTCTCTGGTTTTGAAAAAGGGGGCAAAGCCCTGTGTGATCGAATGTGGGTAAAGTCAGTGTAAAGAACTGGACAGGGAGAAATGGATCCTTGTGACACACTCTTAGAAGAAAAAAAGAAAAGCTTTGGAATGGAAATTTGCTTCCTAAAACAATTCTGATGTCTAAAAGTACATGGAAGTGTTGATTCTGTCTCAGTTAAAATATAAGTATGGGCACTGTGTGCAGGGACAGATATGAACCTTTTTATGGCTATAATTAATTAGGTGCTTTTAACCTTTCATTCTGTCATCAAATTTGTGCTTTCTGTCACTAAAGCCAACACCTAAGCAAGAAGCTGGGACATTAGGTGAAAGAAGAGATTTTGTTTCTAAAGGTCATATTCTTAATGACACACATACTGTTTTTATTTTAGGTGATTAGCAAAAAATATGGACTAATTGTTCATATACTTTAATGATATTTCTGATCACAATTTTATTTGAAAATTGCAATTAGAAATAACAATCTTTTATCCTCTTCTCAAATGGACAGAATAATATTTTTTTTATAATATAAAGTTTAAAAAAAAAGAAAATACTGTCTGTAAACACCTTTTTCATTGATAAAGCTCAGTATTCATAATGGCACCAGCTATGCTTACAACTTTTATTTTCTCCTTACTGCTGTTTGAACTATGCTGAACAAATACCACAAGGTTAAAAATTAGTGCCATTAATGGAGAAAAATTCATGGAGCAAATGGTATTTTCTAAAGACGTAGTTAACCAAGGTCAAAAGGTCAAAAGAGGTCAATAATCCTGCTGCATTAGTGTTTGCAATAAAACATTGGCAAGGATTGTTATAAGCCACTTTGTTTCTCTTCACGTGTTTTGGGAAAGAGATTATTTTTTACTTCAGTGTAGCTAGTAAAGCACAGCTCAAACTGGGAACACAATTTCTCTCTCACTCCATCAAATCCTCTATCCAGTAAAAGTAAGCATTGTTTGGAGAACTTCCATGCTTTCTTCTACAAGGGAACAAGCCTGGCCATGGAAAAGCAGACATCCAGCCCATAAAAAAGAAAATTTTATTGTTCAAATACCTCCTTGAAATGATGGAGACCCAGCTGTTAGTCTGCTCTGTGGTGTAATCCTTCACCTTGTTTCTCTTACTGGCAATTTTATTCTGGTTTCAATAAACAATTTTACTATAGATATATAGAAATTCAGAGGCAAAGATTTTAGTTTATATTAACTGGTATTGTCAGGTGCAAAAATGTTAGATACAGAACCTTTTTAGACAAAATATATTCCCTGAATTCCCATTGAAAGTGACTTCCTCATGTACAGGATAAAAACCCAGAAAATCAGAATGGGAAGGATATGGAGGTGTCTTGTGAGGCTTTTTCATGGTTTTGCTTTGGTTTTTTTTCTGCAGTAGGTGTTTGCATATAGATGAGAAACTGAATGGGAGCTAATCCAAGCAGAAGCTTTTTGTTGTGCTCTGAAAAATCGAGTCTTTCAATCTAATTTATTGTGTTATAAAAACTCAAAGCATTAAGTCTGCTCTAGGTGAAGAATACTCTTATCCTCCTGCAAACATTGCTACACTCTGAGGACACATCTGCTAAGGGATGCAATTGTCATGGATACAACTTCAGTGACTTTAGTAAAACTGAAGAAAACCTCCATTCTCTTTTTCAAAGAAGTAGTGGTTTACATGTGAGCCCTTACTGTGGCCACTGGCCTGTGCTACTCAGAGGGGAAGACCTGCTCCAAATCTTAGTGGAGCTTTGAATTTCAGATTTCTTCTGGGTACCTACACACAACTACTGCTCTTCTCTTCCAGAGGTACCATCTTTTCACCTGCTGTGAATTTTCTCCTCCCGCATTTCATTTTCCAGGTCTTAGGCTATAAACCCTTTGCTGTTATCAAAGTGCACAGCCATCAGTAGGGTACTTTTGCTACCCCTTGTAATCAGGGTTCTCCTTTCTCCTGTGAAAGAAAGAACCCTATTTCTGACTGGTGTCTCACACCACAACTGGGCTTGCTTCTGGACAGGAACTTACTCATGGGTAAAGATGAACTCCAGATTTCCTTATTCTGAGCAGAGGCAGGGACAGCTGAAGAGGCTGAAGTCTACTATTCAGAGGTCATAACTGGGAGAAAGCCATCATGCAAAAGGGATCTGCCTATAGCAGTTTAGTGGCTTAACCCCAGCTGGCAGCTAAGTGCCACATTAAAGTGAATTCATTTCCCCATCCCCAACACTGAAGGGATAAGGAGGGGAATCATGGAAGAAAAGAAAATGGAACTTGTGGGTCAAAACAAAAACAGGTTAATACTTGAAACAAAGTAAAGCAGGTAATAATGATAATACTGGTGCTGCTGCTATTGCTACAACTAGTTAGAATAATTGTAAAAAAAAGAGAGGGAGAGAGGGAGATAACCCCCAAGACAGACAAGTGGTGCACAATACAATTGCTAAACCACCCAGCGCCAAATGTCCAGCCCATCCTCAAGCAGTGATGGGCAGCTCCCATCCAGCTCCCCATCTTATCTCCTGGCCTGATGTTCTGTGGCTTGGAATATCCCTTTGGCCAGTCTGGGTCAGCTGTCCTGATCCTGTCTCCTCCTGGCTTCTTGTGCACCTGCTAACTGTCTGTGCATGGGAAACTGGAAAGTCCTGAACTTCATGTAAGCACAGCTCAGCAACAACTAAAAACATCACTGTGTTACTAACATACTCTCATACTGAATCCAAAACACAGCACTGTACCAGCTACTAGGAAGAAAATGAGCTCTATCCTAGCCAAAATCAAGACAGCAGTCTGTGTGTATGATAATCCAGACTGTTGAATTTTGTTGCAGTTATAAACAGCCTTGATATTTTATAACTTAATATTGAAAATGGGATAAAAAATAACTTTTTGGTCTAAATTGTAGTTGCTAATAGAGGTACAATTTTCTGATCAAAGAGTAGTAAAAAAGTAGTAAAAGTCAGTAGTAAATGTCATGCCCTTGAATGTTTGGCAACTACACTTCTGTGTTTACCCAGCTACTGTGCCTCTAAAGTCTATGAGAACCAAGAAGAGGCAAAACCTTTGAAGCATTCCCATTTTTCCAGTTATCATGTTTATTTCCCACCCCTCCACCTTTTAACACAGGCAAATTAAAAATTTTTAACCAATTACTACTAGTAGAAAAAACAAATTAAAACAAATCAATTTAAAACAATTAAAACAAATCTGAGCCCTAATTCAGTGAAATTACCTTTGTAGTCTTGCTCAGAAAGCTTGTAAACGTTGGAATTATGAACATAAGTGTTCTCTCTTAAGTAAAATCAAGATGCTGATGGATTTTAAAAAGGCAGACAATTAGCCATAAAAAACTAGTTATGATGTTAGATTGAATAAGTTTATAATTTGTACATGAAAAACATGCATTTGTTTAAAGTTTATTTTCTGTAAATAATTTTAAAGGCTACACATATTTTTTTCATCAGGTAATGTTCTCATCAGTCATTGACTTCCATGCTCTTTGGAGAAGGGTCTGTAGCTAGTCTTTTGATTAAATGGTAGTGTGCTTACCCCTAGCTCTGAAGCCTTGAAGGGAGGTTCATTTGACTGATTACAGTGTTTTGGCCATCATGCTAATTTATTGCCTGAAAGCTGAAATTTACATACTTAAAAATATTTCAAGTATCAGTATTTTCCATGTTACAGGTCATAGAGTGTAGTACCTGTAACATGGAAAATAGGGTGTAGTAGTATAATGTAAGTATCACTTACAACTACTTCAGTGTCTAAATGCTAATAGAGACAAGATTAATCCCCCCTGCCACATCTAAACCAGTAATTACCTAATACCACTCACATGGTGTGGGGTTAATTGAAAGAGGTCTTGACATTCATGACCTGTCCGTGTTACCTCATCAGCTTGACCCAGGTCAGAGATTCCCCCTGACAACTTTTGTTTATCAATAAAGCCTTTATCTAGAAACAGCAGGAGTATACATGCATCTATATCTATGTGTGTGTGTACACATGCACACCATAAGGGATATATATATATATATATATATATATATATACACACACAAAATAACAGCTAAATATAAATATTAAATATTTGTGCCATTGATTTTTAAATTTTATTTTTCTTTTTAAGTAATATAAGAATAATGTAAATTGAAAAGTGAAAACTGTCTTACTTTTGTATGTAGCTAAAATATGATACCAAAGCAGATTTTCTAGGTGAAACTAGAGCAAATTTATTGTTGCTTATATTATCACAAATATTTCTGAGAAAAGAATTCGTCTGACATAAGGTTTCTAAGTGCTTATATATATTAAACTAAGTCCTCTTTCATGTTAAACAGTTCTTAGTGACTGATGCACCTGTTAGAAGGGTGCAATATTGAGATATTGCTTGAATTTTATGCCATGTTGTAAATGGAGGGAAATATGTATTCCATTATATCTCCCAAACTTATTAAACTCTATTTCCCTCCGAATATCAGAAAATACTTTTTCACTGTGAGAGTGACCAAGCACTGGCTCAGGTTGTCTGGGGAGATTGTGAAATCCCCATACCTGGAGATATACAAAAGCTCCTGCACACAGGCTGCATGAACAACTGTAGATGGTCCTACTTGAGCAGGGGGCTTTGCCCAGGGGACCTCCAGAGGTCCCTTCCAGCCCCAACCATTCTGTGATCCTGTGATGGGTAAGTGGAGTTAAGAAAACCATCTTAAGCTCTCTGGCAGGATATGCTCAGAATTGCTTTGCAATGAAGATGCATATGCTGGCTCCATGGCTGTGAGAGACATCCAGGTAGGAAGTTCCAGTACCAGGTGCTGGACTAGCCATATCACTTAATTGTTGGCTTTTTTCATACCCTAGGTAGGATCACTCCATCTAGCAAGGCCTGGGACAAAGCCAGAGTTTGGATAAGTTTCCCTTGACAGGAGTCTCCAGAGGCAGTGGAGTAAAGGAGGAATGAGGGTGCTCTGTTAAACCACAGGTTTAGGTCCCCCTGCTGGCCCACCCTAGCACCCCTCCCATAAAAACTCCAGCAGTGTCACTGATCCCCAGTCTCATTTTACAGTAAAAACACTCTAGTGAGATACAGCACAATCCTCTCACTGTTCCTGAGAGTTTAGGACAAAAAACTACATGGCAGTAATGATGCTGCAGGAAGCAGGGAGAACAAGTGCTGTGATGGACTCTCAGCAGCCTGGCTGGGTCAGCCTCCCTGCTCTGGCCCTGGGAAAGGTGGGGGAGCCCAGGTGAGTGGTGGGCTCAGGGCTCCAGTCCCAGCAGCACCCGTGGATCAAACACTCCTGGGCCATGTGGGGCTTATCTTATCACAGCCATCCAGCCCTCTGTTAGTTCACCTACATCTAATTCTGTGTTAGCCACATTTTAAAGCTGCAGCTGTCAATGAAACAATTATAATTCTTCTAAGATGAACCATAATGCACAGTTATTAGTGCATTGTCAGTGAAGATTTGCTAGTAGGTTACTCTGCCTTCAGAGAAAAAGAGCAGATACAGCAAACTGACCTGGCAGAGGCCCTCTGCATGCTTAACCCTCAATTCTTTATGTATCACATGCACTGTAATCTTGTTTTCTCTGACATTTCTCAGAAGGACTAATCCTTTCATCTGGTGTGATCAAATCCGAACCCTCATTGATTTTATGCTAAGGAAACCCATGGGCCCCTTAGACTGTAACTTCTGTTCCCTGCCTGTAGCTGGTCAGTTGTGCTTTCTGTCTATTTCCTCAATGTAAAAGTACATTTTACTGCTTAATTCACCTACTTAATCTGACTCAAAATGCTGATTTGCAGCTGCTTCAACCTATCGGCCTATGTGTAGTTTTTCTGAACTGTAAACTAAAGAAAATCACATTACTAAAGGGATGTATTTTCTTACATCAAGGGGCTAGAATGGCAGACTATGCTGCCAGTCCTATCACTGGAGGATGTATCCCCATAAATACTTTGTGAACCAGACAGGAGTAACTGTTATCAATAACAGGAGACACTGTTATCAATAATGTTGTGTGTTGTGTCTGTCCATCACTGACAAATGGAAAGTTTCTTCCAGTTCCAACAAGAGCTGAGATTCTTTGCAAGCAGAATAAATTAAAGAGCAAAAGACATTTTGTAGTACACAGGCACATATAACAGTTGACAAGGCACTAACGAAATATTTATAGTCAGGTACAACTGATATAGCCTTCAGTATTCTTTTTTGTTTTGTATACAGCAATGTTCCCCAGCTCCCTCTGTTAATTGAGATGAAAAAGCTTTAGAAGTATGTAGAAAAAGAGGCTGGTTTTCTAAAATGCTTATTGGAGATTTTAGGGAAGCAAGTTCTTGTCAACAATATTTATGAAAAAAAATTGTTATGGAATTGATTTTGTTGAATTTCCCAAAATTGTACACTTAATCCCATGAGTAGTCTCAGAAAAATAGTTTGTGCTTCTCAGATATCCTGGTTTTACCTTCTAACAGGGATAATTTGGTTGCATATTACACTGAATTTGTAGAAATGGGATATTTCATTACTGATACCTGCTCAATATCTCTAGCAGCTCTGAAAATTTGTCACAGAAAACTCTTAATTCATCTTCTATTTGTCTTTTGTTTTTATCTGTAGCTTTCTCTTATAAGTTCTTCTCAGCCCTCTCTTTTTCTCATGTGTTTTATCTCCATGGTATTTTTGAACCATGATGCATTAGATATAAAAATAACCTGAAACTGCCAGCCACTGAAATAAAGTATCTTATGTATTTCAGGATATGATTCTCTCTTATTGTTGCAGATTTATATATATACTCCCCACCTAGTCAATGAGATGCATGTGTCTCTGGTGTTTGGGTACTTTTTGAACATGTAGTAAATATTATCCCTGGCACGTGTGTTACTGATTGTTTCCAGAAGGAACAAAACATAAGGCAGCATCATTATGCCTGTTAGATGCAGGCCACACTCTCAACAGTGGTCTTGTTTCTATAAATTAGTTAAATGGTTTCCAGAGAATGATGTGCTGAACTATTTGGGACACATTTCTTTTAAGAAAATGATGAAAGGATTTCCAAGTAGTTCCAAATGGTGCAAATTTGCCCTGTTTAACATTCAGGCATACTAGTCACCTGGAAAGTATCTATAAAAGATTGAGGCTGTGACAGAGTAATTTACTTTTATTTAATCTTTACTTTGATTCTAAGCACTGCATTTGTACCTAATAAGACATTACCATATTAATAAGGATTTAGTATAAAGTCATGAATAGAATAACTTTGTTTATGGCTTAAATCTGTATGAAGTGTTTCTTTACATATATTTGCATTTTAAGGAACTGCTCACCTTATGTTCAGAGATAAAATTGTTGCCTCATTCTGGCAGAGAATACAGAACATGTTTTTGTAAAATGGTAAATCTCAGACTTCATCTGAATAAGAAAAAAAGTTCCCTAATTAATGGATTTTTTTGTGTGTTGATGGCATAAAGAAGCGAACAGAAAGCGTTTGCTTACTCCAAATTGCTTTACTACCCACCAGTTTATAAAAAGTATAAGAACAAAGTGATAGAAATATTACAAAATTATCAAGGTTCACAGGATTGCCTACAGCAACATATCAAACAGAGAAAAAACATTGTTTTCATCTTTAATTTTGTATCCTGAAAATAATTTCTTTGCAAGATACCTCCAGAATGAATGTTTCTTGTCCCAAAGGAAAGTGGTTCTTATTACATTTGCAATATCTGATTGGGTGACACTAAGACCTTTCATTATTTCAAATTATTATAATGGTCTCTATTGGAATCTGAAGAATAAAACAAGGAGAGAATCCTTTAAACAGCAAAGCTGAGCAGCATTTAATTCTGTCCACATAGAAACAGATTTTTTGTGTTGATAGGAATCTGTATGCTTTCCTGTAAAAGAAAATATCAGTGTTCCAAAAACTAACTTTTTGTTTTAACATGACCAGATGGAATGAGGCAATGACAAACATCTTTTTCTAATGTTTATTCTCTAGTTTCTGATGATCTGGAATTTCCTATTATCCTTAAGTTAGGGGTTTCCTAGTATTTCCTAGATATACAAAGAATATACAGCAATGTACTCATGTGAATTAGTACATCACATCTAAAGTCAGAAATTGTTTTATGCAATTTTAATTGATTTTAATATCTATTTTTCAATATGTATTTGTGTTTAGACAGCTGCATAAAATGTTAACCTGAAAAAACCATAGAAAACAGAAGGAAAAATTTGCTGATTCCGAGTGTGGTTTGCTTATATTGTTCTCATGAACTGCTTCACAAATATGAATGGTTATTGTCCTGATAAAGTCTCTACCTGGTAACTCACACCTTTGCCTTTAACAGGCTCACTGATTGCCAAATATTTCATATATATCTGAACTAAGAAGTGAAAAAATTAAAAATTCAATTTTCAGTAAGAAGAAAGTCAACAGTTCATTCAAATTCCAAAGAGAAAACAAAATACTGGGGAATCAGGGAAAGGATTGAGGCAGGTCTCCAGGAATCAACACTTTCTTCTGAAACTCTTTTTCAAGAGAAGATTGCCAACTTTCTTGGAGCTACATCTTGAACTTGATTTGGGATTATTTTGTTCTGTTTTTCACAAAGAAAAAGATTCATTTTTTCCCAATTCACAGGTGAACTGGCTGCTGTTCAAAGTTATACTTTCAGGTAAAAGCTCAGCATAAAGCAAAGCCAGCAATTTGCATTACCAGAGCTATGCTGCTTTTGTTGCCATTGCAAACAACATGGACTTTCATTATAAACCTACTTAATAATGCAAACTTTTTCTTCCCCAACTACTAATCCCATAGCCTTTCATTAAAATCCTCCTTTAAAAGTGCAACTCTGAAATAATAATGATCAGCAATGCCAGAGACTGACTTAATCTCCAAATAGTGCCAGCAGCTTTTAGAACAGCTCAATGTGCTAATTACTTCATGCACTTTTCACAATATGGTCTTTCATTTCTGTATGTTGTACAGTGAAATACTTTTAGTTTCCAATGACTATTTCTTTCTGTATGTAGTACAATTTTAAAAGAACTGAAGAACTCGCAAGCTGAGGAAGGTAAACTGGATGAAATTAATCCTATGAAAGGGTTTTGTTTCATTTTATCATCATAATAATCGTTAATGAAACATAGCCTTTGCCATCAGTAAAAGTCTCTTTTAACCTGTAAATCTTCCAAAGGAGTAAAGAGAGAATTTAACATGCTAAACTTTTATAAACAAGTATATATATTTAAAATAAAACCAAAGGAAGCATCACTTCCCCTACTGGTGTGGCAGGGGCAGAAGGGTTACTTTGTTAATAACTGAGGATCAGGAATCTTATATGAAACTTGCATGTACATCCAGAACCAGCTTGGACAGCCAACATAGTTATTCGACCTTAGTTTATGTTCAAGGAGACAATTAAATCTCCTGGCTGCCTGGGGAGGAAGAAGAGCTTTACTACTTTATCATGCCAGTGCTTGCTCAAAAAAGTTCTTATTCCTCTGGTCATATAAGTCATAGAAGCTAGACTACTATTGCTCAATTTTTGAAATTATTAGATTAAAGCTCCTTTAAAAACTTCTTGGTTCTATATGAGCCTTGGCTAACTGAAGAATAGATTCTGTTTTCCCCATTTCCCTACAGTACAACCTGAAGTAGAGTGGATAAGTGGCAACCCAACAGAGGTGTTTTCTCCACCTGGCTTACTACACTTCATGTAGTCAGATAATTTATTGCACGGAGAGAGAAATTACATTGCTATTAACATTAACTCATTGCTATTAACATTGCTATTAACTCAATACTGAGTCAGAGTATACTGAGATCAGCCATCTTGGCCATTTGTCCCATGTAATTTGAAAGTGGACCCCAGAACTGACATTTAATTTTAACATAAAAAGGCTGGGTTACTCAGAATTTCTGAATACCTGAATAGATGAGTTTGAATTGTTTAGTCTCTTGGGATTGTCCAGGTTCCCTGCTCAAGCAGAATAATTACAGCAGGTTGCTCTGTGCTGTGTCCACTCAGATTTGAATATCTCCAAGGGACTCCACTAACATCCTGGGCAACTGTTTACAGTGCTGAATTGCCCTCACAGTAAAAAAGTTTACTGATGTTCATAGATTCATGTTCATGCCTTTGTCCTTTCAGTGGATACTACTGAGAAATGTCTGTCCCACTCTTTATTTTCCCCATTGCATATTTACACTCATTGGTAACATCCTCCCTGAACCTTCTCTTCTCCAGCTGAATAGTCCCAATACCTTCAGGCTCTCCTTATGCATAGGATGTTCCATTCATTTAATCCCCTTTGTGATCTTTTGCTGCACTCACTCCACTATGTCTACATTTATTATTTTCTGGGGAGGCCAGAACTGATCCCAGCACTCCAGATGTCTCAGCAGTGCTGAGCAAAGAGGGAAGATCATTTTCCTGGACCTGCTGGCCATGTTTTGCCAAATGCAGTCTAGGTTGTTACTGGCTTTCATTGCCACAAGAGCACACTACAGATTCATGGATAACATGTTGTCCACCTGGATTGAAAGGTCTTCCTCTGTCAGGGTTTTTTCAGGCCATTTTGCAATCAGCCTGTACAAGTACAGGTCTTATTCCTCCTCAGGTAAAGGACTTTGTTTTTCCCTTTGCTGAACTTAATGCATTCTTCTCTGCTCCTTTCTCCATCCTTTTGAGGCTCCTCTGAATGATGGCACAGCCATCTGGTATGAAGCACTCCTCCCAGCTTTGAGTCATCTGCAAACTTGCTGAGGTCACACGCTGTCCCATTATTCAGATCATTAATGTTGAACACTATAGGGGATGTTGAACACTATAGGAGCCAGCAGTGGTCCCTGAGCTAGAGTCCTAATGACAGGATTAGGATTTTTCAGTCCTAGAAAATGGACAACTCTTCCATTCAAAAGAAGAAAAAAAAAATCCTTTAGGGGATATGACATGAAAATGGATAAATTCAGTCATACACTTTTGAAATACTTGATGTTTATTTAGATAATTTGTAGTGGATACGCATCCTGCAGACTGTCTTAATTGTTTACTCTTGTAAATGACTGTTTGTCTAGAGATTCACTTGAGAAAGACAGTCTTTCTGTTATTTTTCTTAGGGATATTTATCAGATACAATTTTCACCAGACCCAATACTGGGGTGGGTAAGAAAGGCATTAGCAGAGACCTATCCTGAAATGTAATGAACTGGGAACCTATAAATTTGTTCATTCTCAGACATCTCTGTCCCTAGATGCTCACATCTTTTCCATCAGAGTAAAGGAGTTCCTACTGAGTTAGAAGTTAGAATCATTCTTACAACAGAACAATAGGAGTAAAAATGTAGGGATGCTTACAAGAAACCACGACAGTTTGGTACATTAAAAACTGAGCTGGAAAGGAACTTTTGCAGATTATGTAAATAACAGATTTTTTTTAAATGGATTTTTCTTCTTCCATGATATTAAAGAGTTTTTCAGTATGCAAACTTATTTAATTTTCAAATTATACAGAGTAGGATATCTCGAGAACCTGCAAGCACAAATAGTGATCTTTTGTCATGCCATGCCATTGCAACATGTTAAAATGAACTTGTATTTTGAGCATCCTACCTAAGCTATGCCACTGCTGTGCCTTAGATTACTTGGAATGAATTTCAAGAGTTAACAGAGAGGAAACATCAGTTTCTTCAGCAGATTGACTTGTCTGGAACAGTCAGGTTATCAGCATTACAGGTGTTACCATAGAGGATGACGGGATAAATCCCAGTTTTTAAGAGTTTCAGATAAAATATTTTATCTAAGAAAATAAGGCTGGGCATTCAATTTATACTGTGCAATATTACAGTTTGCAGTACATAAAGAGCCTGACCTCCAAACACTAAGGCTTACAAAGGGCAAGATTGCCACTTTTAAAATCCTAGGAACCTTAGGGGCTTATCAGTCTTAGTATGTTGAAAGGCATGGACTATGTCATGCACTTTTGCAGTAGAAAAGCAAAGAAAAAATTGTGCCTAAATAAGAAAGATAAGATGAGCAATGATCAGATAAGTGGGAATAGCTAATGACTCTATTAGGATGCTCTAGATAACTGAGTAAGATTTATAATTTGGCAAAGGCTCAGCAGAAAAGTTTTACTCATTATGCAGTGGAAGAATAATTATACTGTGTTTATAGCAAAGGCATGTTGGACCCTATCCTGGGCAGTCTTCTTTGCTTACCAGAATTGCTCCTTGATTTCAGTGTGACTTCAGGTCCTTAGCAAGTGAGAACTACTAACTTCAGAAGGAGATGTACTGCTCAGAATATGGTGTGATTGCTGCATTTACTGAGCTCATCTCTGCCAAGATTGTCACAAGGCACAGACAGGTGGTGAAGGGCTGTGGGACATGTGCCATTTACTTCATTGTGCACACACAATGGTACAGAGGTACATAGGGCAGGTACATGGTCCCTGGTACATAGAGAGAGGTGACCCACAAGCATGTCAAAGCAGCTTTGTGTGCTCCCACAGCAGAACACTTTCCCAAGTAGACTATCCTTCTAAAATGTCAACATGTGTGTCACTGCATACTGTTTGCCTTTCAGGAGCCATCCCCCTCCCCAACAAACCAACATTTCCCCTGCCAAAAACCTCCTGAAGATGCTATTCACAGGGGATTTCCTAGGAAGCTTGATAGACACCACAGATCTGTGGAATTTTATGGGAGCTTACATATCACATCCTTACAGTGCCCTAGATTGTGCAAACACTTAAGTAGAAACAGTTTTATCCTGGGATCTCAAATCACTGTATAAGCAGATAGAAGTATTACTGTCACAGGTGGACAGAGGTTTCCTTTTCAAGGGTTTACAGTGGGCTTTTCCTCCACTGGGTATTCCAAAGGGGTGCAAGTCTGTAGGTAAAAAGGCAAATGAAGCCACTAAGCACACGAAGCATTAGCTTGTAACAGGCAAGTGCACTGGTGTTTTTAACAGTCTACATCAAACCGAAATATAAGGTTTGATCATACTGTGTCTGCAAAAGGTCAACATTTTGGTGTTATAAATCATACTGTTTGAGCACTTTTAGTTTTGGTTTCCTTAAGAATCCTTGCAGAGTGATTGCAATCACAGGGCTGTGAGGAGGCCAGTTCATTAAATTGCTGACTTGGCTGCTTGCAGATGTGTCAGGCAGGTGTTCTGTGCAGACCAGGGAGTTTGCTTTCTTCTGCAGTGTGTTGCACTGCAGGTCAGAGGTGATACCTCAATGGCAAGGTCTCAACTGCATGGCAAGTCTCAGAGGTGTTTGTTAAGGGAGAAAAAGAATTCAGTCTCCTTAAAATTTATGTACTGCAAAAGATAACTGCACCTGCAGACTGCTGCTCTTATTGGAAACACGTGGTGGCTGTTGGAAGAAATATAAAATGCTACTCTGTAGTTCCTGTTGAGAATATGCAGGAACTCCACATGATCAGTATTAGACCAGAGATACCTAAATGATTCATGATTCCAATAGCACACAGTTCTGGTACAAAGTATAAGTTTTTGTCGTATGCTTAGGGATTTGTGCAAATCCACATGTGTTTAAAGATCAACTGTGGCCAGTGTTGTATTACCATCCAACAGTTGCCTAATATAATGTATGCCAGCAGGCATTCCCAATGACCCAGCTAGTTCATAATTAGAAAAGGTTAGTCCAGTCTTTCCTGGCCACCTGTATGTTGGCTTTGTAGCTTTACAAATGGAAAGAGCAAAGTTAGATTCTTCTAGATGCTGGAAATCCTGTGAAATGGACCACCCATACTAGAGAGTCTTCTGCTTTAGAAGGCCATTGTAGGTTTACTGGGTAAAAAAATGTTTTGTTCTTGCCAAAAACAGCCTCCATCAAACAAGTTTTGGTCAGTTCATGCTATATTATTCAGGTATAAGAATTAGAGTCATATGGTGTTGGGAGAAACATTACAGGTCTTCCAGTGAACCTACATAGAAATCCAGAAATGCATTTTAAGTACTAGTAATGAGATAACTTTTTTCAACTGGCAACTAATAAGGCCAATGAAGCTGGCTGGCATATTTGGCAAGAAAAACAACTAAGAGTATATATAATTGGAATGATGTTTTTCAGGACATTTAATATTTGCTGCAGCTGCATTCTGTTCTCACAAATTATAACTTACTGCCAACCATGAAGCCCTGATGGAGAAACAGCACTGAACAGCATTTCATTCAGCTCTTTATGAAATATTTTTGTACCCATCAGACAGTGTACTGTTGAAGGTTATCAAGACTTCTACATTCATATTTACCTAAGGACAACAAGGATCCCTATGAGGCTTGACATTATCTGCAGTATGGTAATTGATGGAGGAAAAAGTCCTGCACAAATATTATCTCTAAGTAGAGTATGAGGGCAGTGTGGTGCAGAACAAGAATCAGAGCTGGCAGCATGGTGAGTCAGAAGTCATCTAAACTAATCTAGTAGCAAACATTAAAAATAGGAGATGCTTTTTAACACTATTTCTTTTCATAACTTCTCTTTTGACTTTATAACAACGAACCTTCTCTGATGGGATGGGTTTTTTTAAAAATTAAACAATATTGGGGGATTTTTGAGATAACATCTTTTAAGAAAAGAATAAAGAGGAGTTTAGTTTTGTTTACTGTATTTCTATTTGTGGCTCTCATCTAGGATTTGGGAAACTAATTTTAGTTCCTTTACTATCTGAAAAAAATCACTCCCTCCTTTCTCACTTTCATTCTTATTTGTGTTATATCTTAAAATAATTTGCTTTATAGATTTGAGTAATTTCAATGGCTATGAGTGATAGCAGGTTTAGCCAGTCATATATTTCCTCTGGTGAATATCTCTCTCCACCATGTTAACAGTGGTGAATGTTCACAGTCTCCATTCTGACAAGTCACTTGTTCTGTTGGAAGTGTTTTATCAATGAAATTACAGACACCTGTTTTCTCAAATCCTCCATTGCATATAAGCTTGTTATGGAATAGGAGCAGAGTTGAAAATCAGTTTTTTAGATTTATGGTCTGATAAGAGTCAGAATGGATACACAGGACAAGATAGAGGCAAAATGGAGTGTTCTGCCACTAAGGTGAGAGAGCTAACACAGACTTAGACCACATTTGCATCCCTTGCACTAAAGAACAAGGTATTAACTTAACCTGTTAAAAAGCAAAGTAGGAAAATTGTGTTCACAATTTCAAAATTAGGCATGTGGGATACATTTGCAGGCATAAATTCTTCAGTTAGCTTGCTAGGCCCTGCTTATTGTTGTTATTATGATGCTAATGCTTTATTGTGGATCATATAAAGTCTGTTTTAGGGAACACCTTTTTATGTTGCCCATATTGTGTGCTTTGCTCAGATTGCTCAATCATTTGAGTCTCACATTTGGACACACACAGAAGACCAAGTATAAATCTGTCATCACTTGCACTATGAATCTGAATGTTTTAAAGATTTCTTTTTTAAGTCTCAACTGTTTTAATTTGAACAGGAATATGTAACATTTCAAGCATCAAGAAGCTTTCTGCTTTTCTAATTTCCCAATGTATAGAAGTATCGTTTAAGGGTTTTAGTACATTACATTAATACTATGCTGTTTCTTCCTGTTTAGAAGAAAATGCAGTCACATGGTGTAACAATAAAATATATTACCAGTGTTATTTTATTTTACTAATTCTGCAGGTAGATTTCTTCAGCTGAGAAGATGTGATATTAAAGTAAGGCTTTTTTCCTGCTAAGTAAATGCAACCTCTCCCAAAATCTAATCAAGCAAGCAAGCAAACAAACAAACAAAAAACAAACAAAAGACCAGGCCCCCCTCCCCCAAATCTAAGCATAAAAAAGGAAATTTTTACTGAGGAAAATATATTAAGTATAATCACTTTATCCAGCATAGGTGACTTCTTACACATTGTCAGGTGAAACTGGTCCTTGATTGTTCCAAAAATGAGAGTCTGATTGATATTCTTCAGTTTTTTCTCGGGGCAGAACTACTTCTTTATAAATTGCTTGAGGTCTATGAAAGACTGTTCTTTCTCAGTTGCAAATAACAGCAACATGTATGTATGAGCACCCTGTTCTGAAGATTAATTCTGATGTGTGCAAAGCCCCATTTACATTAATTTCACCTTCTACGTTAGCAGCTCACTTTCCATCTCCTTCTCTGTAATAATTCTTGTTTTCCTTAGTCCCTGCTAGTTTTTAAATATTCATCAGTTATAATACTGATGAATATTTAAAAACTGACCATTATGGCTTGCCAAGCTTCAGGCAACAGATGAATCCCTAATTCACTTGGAGCATGAGCTATTTTCCATTTAAACTGTCAGTAGCTTAGGGAAGATATTGATGAGAACAACATTCTAAAGACACAACAATTTTAGGTTTCTTTCTTAACACTCCTCTCCACATTAGATATCCTTCAGCAAGTATGAGCAGCTCATCTGGACCAAAGTAAATGAACACAAACACCACCAGGTGATTTCTGCTTGAAGCTCTATGCTGTTGTGTTTTTGCAGCTGGAGGACAGAATTCAGGTTTCATACATTAGACTATTCTGTGAATCCACCTAATAGTTTAGGTTCACAGAATAGTCTAATGATGTGTCATGAAGTGTAAATGTTCTTGCTCTGACTGCAGTTCAGAACAGCCTGGTTCTATCTGGTATGAGGTTCTATAAGGATGGACATGGGACCTTGGAGGAACCATGAGCCATAGATAGTTGCTTGTTCTGAAAAACAAGAAGTGTGTTGAAATAAAAACTGCATTTGAAAGACAAATAAAATCATAATTTAGGCTCATCCACACAATGTATCACAATATAACAAACAAACAAACATATGTTTATTTGCCAGGTAACCTCCTAGTGTAACTAACTGCCTTACTATTTAACTCTACACAGCATTATAAGACAAAGCAGCTGCTATTGACATTAATATTTTATACCAAATCTCAATAGGATTTCCAACATGCCCAACTTCCCTGCAGAAGCCGTTAGGGAAAACAGCTTGTGATTAATTTCAACAACATGTCAACTTGAGATAAAAGAAAGTGAGCCCCCAAACCCAAGAAGCTCACTTGTTATGAATGAGTGTGTGTGTAACACTTGCTGAGACACATGATTTAGAAGAACTGACTCATGGATGTGCCAGGCAACTCAGAATTGCAGTGTAGGAGGTCTTTCGGAGACCTTTCAGCAAATGTTATTGTAATACTGTTGGGCTGCCTGGGGGCCTTGGAAAAAGCTTAACATATCTTTGCAGAGTGAAAACAATGATAGGATGAATGAAGTATTACAGAATCTAAAGAAAGAAATTTTTTCCTTGTTTGTTTCATAACTCAGGAAGGGTTTGATAGCATCTTTCTGCAGAAAGGTTTAGGTTAGAGGTCAAATGCTCAAAAATCTAACCAAAGGAAAAAAGAGCTCTTAAAGGGGCTAAAGAAGTTTTTCTTGTATGCTTGGGACCAGAGAAAGCCCCTGTCTGTATGAACTGCACACAGCCATTTTGGTATTTCTGTTCACAAGTGAAATATGTAACTTCACTAACTCTGAAATATCAAACTGCAGTAACTCAGAAAATCTGTACATGTGGCAAATGCATTTATATTTAAATGCATTGCTATATTTATGTTATGTATCTGCTTTGCTAAAATGAGCTTGGGAAGTCATAAACTGTTTTCCTAGGTTATCAACTTTTCTTCATAAAGTAAAACATTTTCATCTGCTCCATTCTCATTCACCCTCATCCTCTGTTTATTTTTGTTTTGTGGTGGCTTGGCAACTATATCAGGAAGGTAAAAGACAGCTAGAGGGGGATGGTTAAGGGAACTTTGACCATTTCCCCTCCCCAACAGAATCATAGTAATATATATGATGAATTAAGAAACATGTTCAGTTTATTATAGTGGTTATGTGAACATGGGTGAAAAACACTTCTTAAAAATTAATATGTAAAAACTACAATTTACAAACCTGAAAATATTTAATTTCAATAATATCAGCTCTGGATTACTGGGCATATTTTCGACACATAGAAGCTGTGTGTCATTGGCCCCACTCCTTGTGCTTAGGTGTTACTCTGTTTGTTACAGAATATCACAGAAGGAGTTAAACTAACCACAGCAATAGCTTTGCTTTCTGTTGCTATCAGAATCTTTCTTTGTCATCTTGATTGCTTTGAAAAAATGATGATACTGCATTTGGCCCAACAGAGGCACTCCTGAAAAAATTCAGCGTTCTTTCTGCAAGATGACATTTGTCTAACAGAGCTGAGATGGAGCCATCATTTCATTTCGTCTTGATTGAGAGTAGAAACATTTTGAAGGATCATTTTGAACTTGCTTATGTCTTATATTTGCTTCTTTGGTAGAGTTCCAAAACTAGTATATGGTTTGATCTTAACTGAATACCAGACATTTCATGATCTATAACTTTGAGGTGGTATATGTAGGATTATTTTTTGTGTGACGAGTTTAGGTGGCTTGATTAATCAGTATCTCTTTATGTTGCTTAGAAACTTTTGTTTTCCTTGAGAAGTTTGGCTTTCTCACAGTATCTGACCTTAAACTTCTCTGATGATCTTCCTTCCAGAAGGAATTGTAGTTCATATCTGATCAGCTGGGCTGAATTAAATTGCTGTGCCTTTTCAGTTTGAGAGTCTAGGGTAGATAAGCTGTGTTTATGTCCTTTTGACTTAGTGTCTTGGAATAATAAAATATTTCTGTGGAAGTTACTGTCCAGAACATTGCATATCATATTCCAAGATCCTCAGTAACATGGCAAATTGTATCTAATGCCAGAAACTGAAAGCAGTGCTTCTGCTTTTCCATTCAGTTAAGCAAGACAAAACTCAGATCCAGTGATGTGACTGACATTTCACATTTTATGTCCTGACATATAAACTTTCATTTGGATACTTCATGAGCAATTCCTAAAGTATGCATACAAAATGCTATTTTTGCTAGATTACTGGCATGTAAAATTCATAGCAATGAGAATATTTATCTTTCTACTCATTGAACTGCATTTTTTTGAGTAATTGTCTCCCAAGACTATTACCATGGTTGTACTATATAATAGTTTTCTTGAAAATTGTTGATAGACATATTTAAAATCAATATTACATCATTCATGACTGGTATACTTTTGGTAAAGTACAAGTTATCTTATATAAGTCAATAAATTAAGGAAAAATAATGTCATCACTCACATGTGACACCCATATAACTCCTCTCCTTGTGTTAATCTGTTTTATTTAACCTGCCATAATTACATGCATCATTTTCCAGCAATTGCTCAAGAATAATCTCTCATGATTTTTCAGAGCTACTGTTACCATTATGTCATTTTGAATGGCAAGAATTTATATTGACCTTCTTTCATTCACTTTGATGTGAGAGAAAGATAAACATTTTATTCTGTTTACAAAGCAATCAATAAAATGAAGTAATAGCTGAGTTCTTTTACTGAGATATTTTCCATTTATTTAAGACACCATCTTGCAGTACAAGTCCTTTTTAGTAATGTGACAGGTATAAAAAGTGCTTGTTTTCTTTTTTTCTTTTGCAAGAACAATAACTTTGGGCTATCTTATTTTTTTTTTTTTGGACATGTGTCAATTATTTCTCAGTACACTCACTGTCCTTAAAACCATTTTGCAAATTATAATCAGTTGAAGAAGATATTTGCTCCCTGTGCACAGTAAAAAATAATTTGTATTCAAAACCACAGCAAAACTTTTTCACAAATTTCATAACTACACAGCTTAGAGCACAACTGGATGTGGAGAGTGGCTTTATTTTCTGTGCAAGACACAAATTGACTGTATATGGGAATTCCTAACAGGCTGAGGTAGCTATCATATGACTGTTGGAAATACCTTTAAGGACATTATGTTGCATCTCATCAGGAAGACATCCAAGGAAGTTTATCTTCTTGTTTTGGAATTTTTTTACTTCTTATTGTTTAGCTGTGTTTTATGTGTTTCGAATCAAGAATGCGAAAATTTACTCCAATTTTGTTTGTCATTAACTATTAGATAAGACTTATCTGGAACTGTAGAATATATCACACAAAATATTCACCAGACTGAAACATTTGTCTGGTTTCGTGGTCTGATTTCTGCTTTTGGGAGTCAGTCAAGAAAAAGACAGGAAGAATGAAAACGACGTCTGAACTTGGTGATAGCAATTCTAATTTTATGTTTTGGTTATCTACCCCTTTAAATTAGAGGGCTACTTAAAATCTAAACTGATCCTTTTCAAAGTAATTTTTTTTCCAGGTTTTCAGGAGTTCAATTAAACCTGAGGCCGAGGAATGAAAGCCTATTTTAGCTGTAGAAAGACAGAGAGACTGAGAAATCCATGAATAGAGCTAAAAAGATTTCATAACCTTTACAATAGAAGAGAGATCATGAAGACAAAAAGTAGGGGAAGGAATGATCTTTAGCAAGGCACCTTGCAAAGGGAGCTTAATTTACTGAGCTATTTCCTAACTGTGGAAGCTGAAGTTCCATCTATATTGCTAAAAAAAGTCCAGGGATTGATCTTTTGCTGAAAAGTTGACTGCTGCCAGCTGGCTGTGGTCCACAATGCTGAGGTCTAGCCACCTCTGTGAGAAATTTGTCTTGGAGAGAGCAAGCTGGAGTGTTCCAAGAAGGAAAAGGAGCCAGGAAGTGCTGTGAACAATTAGGCATTAAAGGTCATCTGGTCCAGTGCTGACCTCAGCCTTTGGCCCTTTTTTCAATTTAGTAGAGAGGTATCCAGAGAGAACTTTAGCCTGGCATTATCCACTGGAAGCCATCTGATTCTCCAGATGAGAGAAGGACATTTCAAACGGAGATCAGTATTAACAGTGTATGACTAGTTCCAGTTTAAGAATCCATATCCAACTTATATCAATTAGAGTAAAAATTAAACTCATGAATTCTTTTTTTTGAACCTATTATATAATGTTCTGGTTTGTTTTGTTTTTATTGTTTTCAGTGTTATAACAAAGATTTTATTGAAAACCTCGAACTGGCTCCATGCTTAGTTATATATTTGATTTGAATTCTTCAGCTGAATGTAATGAGAATATTAAGAAATATTAAGAGCTTTGCTGGATGGGGGCCAAGATTAACATTCCTGGATAGACTAAGCTATATTTTACATGAGCTTTAACTGAACGTTCATAGTCTTTCTCTGTAATGTTGAAAATGAAAATCAGTCCCAGCTAAGCAGACTACAGACATTACACAGTGTACCACAGCAGGAAGGGTAAGTTGAAGGTTGTCAGTTTTCTTAATGCTGAACAAAAGCAAAAGGTTGTTTCTAAATGTTTAAATAATAGGACCATCGTGCATCTCAAATCCAGTTTAATCCTCTTTGGCAGCATAATACATTTCTAAAGCCCCATAATCAAAGGGTAGGGAAGAAAATGATCAGTTAAAACAGACAGACTAGAATTTGGATCTCTGTATGAAACGTACATTTTTCATACATAATTTAGCAGATGCATTTTTCTTATACCTATTCTTATATATGGGAAAATGCACAATTTCTTTAAGACTTTGGTGATTCAGTAATTTTTCTTTCTTCTTCTTTTTTTTTTATTTCTCCCCAAATAATCTTTTTTTTTACCAGCGTTTTCCTTCTGGTGAAACAACCTTTCCAGCATTTCCCCTGAAGAGCTGTGCTTTATAGAGCTAACAGTGTCAAGCTGATTGTAGGCACGTATTGCAAAGCTAGCCCTTTCAAAGCCAGGATTTTATTTCCTAGTCTTGAAAATAATAAATTTGATACATTTTTATTAATGGGCACAGTTTTTATTATTGAGACCTGTTGACTTGTAAACTCTCAGGAACTGGGGCACATTGCATTTGGTAGTATAATGCCTGTCATAACCTTATTGCAGTCCGAAAAAATAGTGAAAGAAAGATCAAAAAAACCAGAAGCAAAACACACTGAAAGGTTAGTTTTGTGGCATACAACACCATTTAGAGGTATAATTTCAGGAAGGGAAATTTTAGGATGTGACTGTCTAAGTGCTTAAACAAAGTAAAAGGAGAAAAAGGATATGCAAATTAATGAAGAAGTTGTAGGGCAAAAATCGGTCAGAAAGGGACTGCTGGGGTGAATTCAACCCAAAGGTACTCTGAGGAGAGAGGTCAAGAGGAATGGGACTGAAATGCTCCAGGACAGAGCTGAGTGATCCCTACCAGACCCCAGCCTTTAGGTCTCTGTTTTAGCTGACTGCATGCTCCTTCTCCTAGATTAAAGTGGGAAAGAAGTACTTTAACTATTCAGCGTTGGAATCTCCTCTGTGTGAATTCTTGTTTCCTACAGTCTCTATATTAGAAGAGAAAGAATTTATATTAGTACTCCTTAATGTTAATTAACATTTTTTTAAAATCATTAACCCTGCCAGTGTTGAAAAACATGCTTGTAACCAGTATGTGGACTTGGTTCATTTGCAGAGTTGCAGATTAAGGATGACATATATTCACTGACACAGTTTCTGTTGTAGTTTACTTTCCCAGTGATCCATGTGGGTAAGGTCTCTGTAAGCAAGAATTGATACAATCATTAATAACTTTTGTAATCTTTGTAAATGATTCATGGGTAAGGACAATTTATCTTGTATTTTGATTTGGTCAGAGTCTAGCAAGTGGCAATACATTTAATATAAGAAGTATAAATTCCACTTAAATGTTTCTGTGTTCTTAATCATGTCATGGGAAAATAACAATAACATCTGCGTGAAAGCATGTTTACTTCTAGACACAATTGCAAGATATTATTTGTCTTCTTCATGATATTTATTTAAGTCTTGAAAGAATTTGGCAATGACTGTTTGGTTTTTTATATCTTTACAATCTAAATCAATATTTTTACCATCAAAGATAGTACATATATTATCTTTTTTGTGCAACTTCATTGTGAAGAATCTGATAGTAGGAAAGTACACATAGACACACACATAAAATTGTGTTGCATAAAATGTATAACAATGGCTATTTTGACTTCTAGTGGGAAATATTTCTTGAGTGAGTTGGTTACTTTTGAAAAATGGTCATATTTTGCTGAAATATTTCAGGACTTCTGAAATTTCTGTTCAGTAAAATGAGAACCCTAAGATCCCATTCTAATTGAAATCACAATTTTAAAATAATAAAAGTGTACATATCAAATTTCATGCATGACCAAGATCCTGTCTGTGCAGATCTGTTTTCTAGTTTTAGAGATGTTGTGAATTGGCCATTATGGAGGGCTGTTCAGATCCCTTTCAGCTGCATTTTGAACTTGATGTTTTTTCATACATTTTCACTCGTGTTTGCCAGATGTATTTCAAGTGCTGACTGGATGTGTCTGTTAAGTTAATACACAAAGTATTGTTGTTTATCTTATGTAACATAATATTGCTTATTTCACCTTTCAATAATGATCTTGTTTGGGACTCAAATTGCATGAGTTAGACTCATAAAAAGAATTTAAAATTCATCCATCTGATGTATAGTGCCAGTTTCAGAAATCATGAGGGTTTTGGATGAAATTATCCTTACCTGTGTGCACAGACTAATATGGATTTTGAAACAGAACAAGAATCACAAAATCACAGAATAATTTATGTTGTAAGAGACGTCTTGAGACAATTTAATTCTACTCCCCTCTTGGAGCAGATCAGGTTGATGAGGACTTTTTCAAATCTTGAAATCTCCAAGGAAATAGATCCCAGAGCTTCTCTAAGCAACCTAGGCCAGTGTTTGACCATTGTCTCCATAAAAAAATTTCCTTTTATATAACCAGAATCTCCCTGCAATAAGGTGTGTCTGTTTCTCTTGAACACTAAATGTGTTGGTGGTACTTGTGTGCTGAGAACAGACATGTACAGATGATGTAGAACAGACCACATTTGTTATATCCAACCACCTTGTCAGCAAAAGTAGGAGGTTGCACTCAAATTTTGTTGTTAATGAGTCCTAGCCCGTTCCAACCCTTGTCTAGTCCTTGGAACGGTTTGGGAGTAAAATGTGAGGGTCAAAAACATACACAGGACATACCAGAGATTCTGCTTGTTCAACAGTATGGATCAAGTTCCAGGGCCTGGAACTGCTGAAATTAAATAGCTTTTCCCTTGATACAATCTTCATTTTCCATGTCACATCATCAGTACCTCTTGGTGGAACATACTACAGTTTGTAAGGCTTGGAAATAGGCTCTTCACTGAGGAAACCCTGGATTTGCAGTAAACTATCCATTTTCATCATAGAATCATCATAGAAGAATAGAATAATTTGAGCTGGGAGAAACCCTTAAAGGTCACCAAGCTGATTCACTCCACAATGAGTGTAGACATTTTCCACCAGATCACAAAACCTCATCCAGCTTGACCCTGACTGTTTCCAGGATCTATCATCTCCCTGGGCAACCTTCTCTAGTTTCCTCATAGTAATTTTTTTTTCAAATTTCTTGTCTAAATCAACTCTTTGGTTTAAATCTATTAGCCCTTGTCCTACTGCAATAAACCTGGCTAAAAATTTTGTCCCCATCTGTCACAATCCATCCTTATGAACGGGTTTGGTGATGGTTCCTGGATTTGATCTCAGGGTGCAAAAAAAATGACACGGCACAGGGGATTTGCAGTCATAGTCAAAACAAATGCACCTTTATTGAATGACCACAGCAAAATGCAACAGAGGGATTAAGGGAGAGAAAAAGAGAAAGAGAGAGAAAAGAGAAGGGGGGTATATAGCGACCAAATGTAGAGACGAAGTTCTTTGGTCAAGTCCAGTCGAGGATCCGCCTGTTACATTGGGGAGATCTCAAAATCTCTAGCTAACTCTCAGGTTTTTATTATGATAACTCTATTGGAAATTGTGAGGGGGGTGAAACAGATACCATAAAGAATAGATGTAACAGGAAGTCCATGTTCTCAGCAGTAAGCAAGAGCCGTTGTCTTCTTGATCCAGTGGTCACACCTGCAGGCAAACATCTGGCTTTGGTCAGCTTGCCTCCCCCACACACCTGCCCTGGGTTGGGGGTTTCAGTCACAGTCCTTGGAAGGAGGAGAGGGGCCTTTTCACATAGGGGTTTCATGTCCTGGTCTTTGATGGAGAGGCTTCTTACATCTCAGTCTGTCTGTCACAGTGGTTGTAAAACAGGTGAGGGTCTTCTGTGGGAGACTCAGGAGAGGTCCAGCCAGGCTGAGAGGTGGGACAGCTTCCAAGGCTACTGTTGCAAAAAGGGCACAGTGCCCCCTTCTTCTTCTCATTGGGCTCAGTGTAGCACACAGCAAACAACACCTGCGAACAATAGCTTAGCACTATGCTCGGGTCTCGAGGCCCATGGCGTGTGTAACTTTCTCCTACAGAGAAGATAGGGGGGTCTTCTCTTCAGTGGTCCTCAAATGATGATTGTGAGGCAGATGAGGGAAAATTCGGGCTGACTCTTGCACCATCTTTCCCATAAGCCCTGTTTAAGTACTGAAAAGCTGCAATAAGGTCTCTCCAGAGCCTTCTCTTCTCCAGTCTGAACAACCTCAGTTCAGCCTTTCCTCATAGAAGAAGGGCTCCAGTCCTTTGATCATTTTTGTGTTCCTCCTCTGAACTCATTCCACCAGGTACCTGATTTCCCTATGTTGGGAGCTCCTGAGCTAGATGCAGGACTCCAGCTGGGGTCTCATGGGACTACAGCAGAGGGGGAACATCGCCTCCCTCAACCCTCTGTCTGTGTTTCTTTGATTCAGCCTGCGACATGATTATCTTTCTGGGCTGCAAGTACATCTCTGCTGTCTTTCAAGCTTGCTCTTCTCAGCTGCTGCTGACTTTCCCTTGTATTTTGATCAGGTCTTTTTCAGTTTTCACAGAGACAATTTCTGCAGCTGGGCTATGTTTAAGTGTTTGCACAGCTTTACCTATATCATCTGTCAGACACTGTTACATGTAGATGTAAAATGTTTACAAAACTATCCCTGCATAATGCTCTCTTCATGACCAGATGTGTGCACCAGATAAGAAGTTTGGAAGAAATTTCATGACTGCCTCTTAGCACTTATCAAAATGTTTATTTTAATGTAATTCTTTGAGTATTGCCAAACGTTAGTAGCTAAGAGTGGTCCAATCAGCCAGACATGAACTGTTCTTTTTCAGAATCCAGCCTAAATGGTGCAACAAATGTTCCCCTAGTGGGTAATACACCAGTTTTAGCTGAAGCCTGGTTCTAAAGACAGAGGAGTCATCAAAAAAAATTAGTGACTTAGATGTGCATTGTAATTTTAATTTCTTAAATTCTAGTCTAGTCAGTTCTTTAACTCTCAACTAAATGACTAAGTCATTCAAAGTCATTACCATCCGTAGCTTTTCGGTGACTGTTGTTACTGAAATGAACTAACAAAAACTATCTGTTTCCTATTAAGTTTATAACAATTAGAAAAATACCAGCTCATGCTTTCATTAGCAGTTTTATGGGACACATACTTGAAGCAGAGCTCCTTCCTCAGAATAGAACTCATCTCAATTTTGTCTACCTGAAAAACAGATCTTCAGATTTCCTCTCTCAATAATTTTCCCTTTAGGCCCCATTAGTAGATGATTCCAACAGCCTACAACAGTGTATATATATCTGAGTTGCTCAAAACAAGTTATGCCTCATTATCCATGGCACTTAAGTTTGAATTTTTTATTACACTGTCCCATGTGTTATCCATGCATCTCTCCAAGGAAAAGTCTATATCATTTGGACGCGTATCAAACTTTTCCAGATCTATCTGTTGCAGAGACTCTCTATTGCCTTTCTCCATGATTGGCCTCAAGTCTGAGGGCTGTACACTCAGAATGTGTGTAAACCCTTAAACTTAATGGCCATTTTGTTACAATGGGATTTCTTTATTCCAGCCTGATGGAATGCATTTTAATATAGTACTGGTGCATTAATATTAATTGCTGCAATATGTACAGTAAGTATGCTTAAAATGTTAGTTCAACTTCTAGGGTAATCTGTCTTTTTTTGAAGTCTGGCAAATATAATTTAGTATGCCAGTTGGTAGTAATTTTAACCCATAATGAACTTATATCTTTACATGCTCTGTATACATATGGGATGATAAAACAATAAATACATATATATAAACATTACTCCCCAAAACCACTGTTTGGATTTGTTGGTGAGCTTTTGGATTCATCATACATTAGATTGAAAACAAGCAGTTCTTCATATGTGCTCTTTTTGTTAACAGTCTTTGCTCTCAAAATGTGCCTATATGTTAAATTTTCTTAAAAATACCTTTGATCCTCAGTTGTTTAACTTCCTCAAATAGAATCTGAAGTACTTGGCCAGCAAGAAGTCTGGGCCAAAAATTTCACCTATCAGAACATATGACTGTGTATACATATATATACATAAAAATATCTCATACATGTGCATACATTTGTATCTATTTGTCTATCTATCTATCTATCATCTATCTATCTGTCTATCTATCTATCTATCTGTCTATCTATCTATCTATCTATCTATCTCCAAATATGTGAATCAAAAAAAGGCTTTTGTTACTTAAAGTAGACGTTTGGTTTTCATTTCTGCATGTTCACTCACATCCATCTCACTTCAGCAAAACTAATTTCATTTAATCAGATTTATTTTGATTTATACTGAAACAAACGTAACAGAATTCCCTTAAATCTATTATTTTGCCAACAGAATCAGTTAACAATAATTGAGAAATGAGGAAAGCAAATATCTCAGTTATTAAATGATGTATTGACTAGACTCCTGTTAGCATATTATGAACCATATTAACTACTTTCTCATGTGGATTTGGATAATCCTATATGGAAAGTAAATGTGTTTATGTTACAACACAAAATAGCAAATGGCTATTTTTGCTTAGGATGCAAGTTCTGTAAACAGGCTTGAATATGAATAGCAACCTAAGCTTTGCACTAGAACTGTGTGGATGTCTTTATGGAAGAAGTGAGCCTGTTTGGGAAAAAGAAGCCAGAAAGGACAGAGGGTGTGGAAGTTTTATGTGATTTATTGCTTCTTTATTACATAAATCGTGCTGGGGCCAAAAAGAAAGGACCACGATATACATTTTGCTCTCTGTGTGTAATGTGTTTAAAGTTGTCACTGCTCTGCAGAAGCCCTGGGTAATACCTGTGCCCATGGTTGTTTTAGAGGAGGCTCAGTTTTGGACAGTCATGCCATCTCCTACAGCTGTCCTTGTTCTGAATCCTCGTTCTGAGTCCTCTCAGAACATTTGGACTACATGAATAACTAAGATGAGAATTTATGTCCGTGGTTTATGTTGGTGATGAATGATGGTTTGGGAATAATTTTTGGTATTAATTAGAGATAAATATGATTCATATATGCTTCTACTTAATATGATGGGATTAGTTTGCAGTCCTGCTAGAAAGGAAACCCAGAAGAGAAAGCACGCTTGGGATTTTGAGTGAGTTCATGGTTTTATCAATGAGTTTATCCTTTCTCAAATATAGTGTGATATTCCATATAACAAACATTAAGACAAGGTCTAAAATAGTGCATCATACTTATATTATCTTTAAGCATATTTATTTTCCATATGTATTTGCTATAAGGCTGGCTGGGAATCACCAGATGGACACCGGCTTTTCTCTCTACTGAAAGACCAAGTTGCAGATTGAATTGTATATCTTCATTACCCATTGTATATTTCCATTGGTCTATTAAAAATTCATATTAGCATAATTTTATTTGTCATTTTGGTTGCTTTCATTATAGTTCTGTCACAGGTTTTTTCATTATCCTTAGCTCAATTTATACGTGATGGTAAACTTGTTCTTTTAGTTTTTGATTAATATTCTGGCAAGAATACTTTATTTGTCCTGCAATTTTCATGGTTTCATTCTAGTTGAAATCCTTAAACCATTATTTTTAGTGCACTTTACTGTTTCATGGAAATTTGTAAAAAAATGTATTTGAATTTTTTAAATACATCCTTTTCAGTTTATGGATGCGTTACTTATTTCATTATGTCCATGAGTATAGAAAGCCACATGTAAAAGTAGTTTGTTAGAAAGAGACACAAATATTTCCAGCCTGGGAAAAAACCCTATCCCTCAATGCAACCTCCTCTGCTTTATTGCTATCTGAAAGAAAAACAACAGCAATAACAAAAAACCCAAAACAAAACAAAACAAAAACAAAAAAACACCCAAAACCCCAAACAAACAAACAAACAAACAAAACCCAAAAAAAACCCAACCAACCAACAAAACACATCCTCTCAAAACAAAATAAACCAACCAACCAACCAACCAAACAAACCTCCCCTCCAAAAAAAACCCAAGAGCAAATATATTGAGATTTAATCACTTATATAGTAACAAAACTTACTGGAAAACTTTATATTCAAGAAGTATGATACATTTCTTTGCACAATTATTTAATTTTCCAGGACACCTAAGGGCTCATGGGACCCTCCATCAAAGGCATCAGGGCAGGGCCTGTCAGCCAGGACTCATCCCAGCCCAGCCAGGAGCAGGGCAGCCAGGGGCTGGAATATTCCATGTGTTGCATCATTTTGCTTCTTTTTTCTGAAGCTTTCTTTCCCTTTCTCCTAAATCAGTCAATGAAAAAAATATTGACTATGTCAGTAAAAATAGAACTTCACTAATAATCAGAGTATGTTTGAACATGCTACTGTATGAATGAACATGAAGCTAAATTTGATGTATCTGTTGTAAAAGGAGAATGACATTTTCTCTGCATTGCTGATTCTAACTGAGATGCTGTTCAGTCATCATTATTTGCAGTTTCTACAAGAAAAATATACAGAAATGTCTAGACGTTGTGGAGTTTGTGCTTTTAGGTTTTTCTTATCCCGTAACAGAAATTTTTGCTATTACATTAAAATATACACAGTTGGTCCATTCATCAAAACTGTTAACCAAGAATCATCTTTGACAGATTATACTAAAGAAAGATTTGACATGAGAAGGAAGTCCTGAACTGAAAGAACAGTAATAAATTAAATGACCTGGAGCCTCGTGGTCAGAGAGTGAATGTCAGGCCACTTTGATAGAGTCAGAGATCCATGGAGAGCTCTGTGTAATGTTTTGCAGGACCCAAGAAAACAGATGTCTCCACATTCCAGTGAGGAGGAGGGATCTCTGCTCAGATGCCTCAATAGAATGGAAGATGGAATAAATGCATCACATCATAAAATGGTCAGAAGTTGTAAGAACAGCATTAAATGGCAGGGCTGCAGAAGCTGTGATAAATAGTAGATTTTAAGACAAAGTAATGTTTTTCCCTTTATTTTTGCCTTTTTAATGTATAAAACTAAGAATCTGACTGTTTGCTGTGCATGTGATTGATTGAAACCAAAGCCACTAGATATATTTTAAAGGGATTAATAAGAAACTATGAAAAACTACTAGCTTTTAGAATAGTACTGCTCTGATTCTTAATTTGAAGATTTGTCTTTGTTTATATCATGATGCCCCTGATATATAAGTCACATCATATTTGTCTCTAGCTGTAATTTCTAAAGAATCAAGATCCAGTGATTCTAGCATTTTGACAATAATTACCAGGCTCCTATTTATCTTATGGTATCTTTTGTATTAGTATTCCCATGAATACCTGCAGGAAAAAAAGATAGAAATATGTTTAGAATATATAAATTTTGAAATGCTGAATGGCTAAAGAACATTGATTGACTACCTTTCCTGCAATCTATTAGAATTCAGGCCCTTCTTTAAAAGCAAGCGCACAAATCAGCCTAGTGTAGGTTTACATTTTTGCTACAGTGTAGTGTAATTTCAAAAGTCTTAAAGACCTCAATTGCTTATGCATAGGATTTTGTGCATTAAAACAGAGCATTTTAAAGGCATATAATATAAATACATATCTAATCTGTCTAATCCTCTCCATATAAAGACATATATTTCTTCAAATACATATATGTTAACAATCTAACAATTAGCCCAGAATGTTGAACTCTCCATGAGTTCAAAATGAAGAATTCAGTCAAGTGTAAAGTGAAAAATAGGTTTGTTCTCTTTCTTTTGTTCGTTCCTGTCAAATTTTACAAGGTTAATTGTCATGTGGTTGCTCAATAGTTGCTTTAAAATAATAAGACACACCCAAGAAAATGAGGAATGTACGTGACAGAGAAGCTATGTCATGACACTAGGTTTCATTTGACCAGATAAAAGTGTAGTTTACCTCTACATCTGAGCTTGTTGTCTAGAATGTCTCCGCAGTCAGTAAAAAAGGAGCAAACATGTTTAGATGCACACAGGTTTATGAGGCCAGATGTGATTCACCCAAGCACACTGAGGGAACTGGTGGAAGTTCTCACAGAGCTGCCTTCCACCATTTATCATCAGTCCTGGCAAACTGGTAAGGTCCCACTTGACTGGAGCTTAGTAAATGTGATGCCCACCTAGGAGAATGGCCAGAAAGAGGATTCAGGGGACAGCAGGTCTCTCAGACCTTTCTTTTTAGAACTCATTCCAC
Organism: Passerina amoena; assembly: GCA_013401095.1. Taxonomy (NCBI): domain Eukaryota; kingdom Metazoa; phylum Chordata; class Aves; order Passeriformes; family Cardinalidae; genus Passerina; species Passerina amoena. Next base: position 2,016,986 of record WBNP01002529.1, on the reverse strand, counting down.
TTGAGCTGTTCAAAGATCACAAGAATAAAGATTCAGGGAGGCAACTCAGATGCTTGAACAGAAAATACCTAAAAGTTACTCACCTGACTCTAGCAAAGTGTCCAATAGAAACTTTGTCTGGGGCCTAATCACCACAGATAAAGACAGAATTTCTCCTCAGATAGGCAGTTTCCAAAAAGTTACCTCATGAGTAGGGAGTCATTACTATTTATAGGGAGCATTAAACCCAAATGTGTTTGTTTTTCTGCCCATTCTGAGACACCAGAAGAAAAAAAAGATCTCTAAAGGACAAAATAAATGCAAACCCACTCTTTCATGACTAGACATTGTGTTTTCAGCTCTGTGTTGCCAAGTTTGCCTTTGTTTATGCTTTGTGACTGGAATGAAAAAGTGGAAAAATCTGTGTCAGTTTAGGACAGAGAGTTCCCAGCAGAGAACTAACCTGCCACTGCCAATCATGTTGGCACTGTGCTCATGTCTAATGGTTTACCAGGTTGACTTCTGGCTCCTTTCGGATATTTTGCATGCAGGTAATAAAAACATTCTCCTAGGAAATGAGCCACATATATTTAAAACTCCTTAGTCTGTTTGCAGTCCAGGATCTTGAAGTGCTTTTTTTTTTTTTTCTGAATGCTTTCCTGCCCTCCACCAAAATCTTTTTTTTGCTCTCACTTGTTCTGCACCATAAGCAGAAATGCTTATTTTACAATGTTTGTTTTTTGAACTCAAAATCATCTAAGTGACCTGGTTTACACTGTAGTCTCATAAGAGATTGTATTAAGGATGATGAATATAGCATTAACATGAGAATGAACACTGAAATAGGGAGGGGGAAATAGACTTTAGCTAACTCATCTACCAGAGAGAACACATTGTGTAACTGAACCCCTTGTTAGAGAAAAATGAAGATTTACTAAGCCAAGGATTTGAAATATTTGGCTAATAATTGAATTGATTAAGTGTCTAAAATAATTAGCTGTTGATAGATATATAGAAGGATTATTTTGCAAGAGATATAGTGCCTAGAATGTTAGAGTTCCCTACCAGATGTGGGTTTTGATGCAATGGGATCTAGTTTGACAGAGCTAACACATTGTTTATGGTCAATCAGATTAATACAACATGTAAATAGGAAATATCTTGTTTGGTTTGACTACCCAATTCAATGGTATAATAATGGCTATTATAAGAATTTTACTTGTGTATTTATTGCTGTAAAATGCAAAGCTCTGAAACAAGAGTAGACCATGCAAACTCCTTGAAGTGAATTATGCTCAAGGTTAAACAACCTTGTTAAAATTTATGAAATAGGCACATGTGAGTTGCTCTAAAAGGGTTATACATATAATGGAAGTAAATGCACTCTGGCTGTTTTCACCAATGTTGACAGATGTTCTCATACGTACTCACATGATAAGAAAGAAAGAACAAAATGAAAGCCATACTTCTCAGTAGCTGCTTGCAAGACAGCAGCAGACTTCAGGGATTCATGGAACCCCAGAAAAACCCATTTTATAAAATTGATGACAAGATCAGAGGTTTCTCAAAGCAACTTACTGACTTGCACAATAGACAAGAATCAGTAAACATGCCAGGATCCCACTGCACTTCACAGGTGGAGCAGTTGCTACATCTTGATAAGGGAGTACTTTTTCAAAGTAACCTGTGCACTGAATACGATGTATGGTCATGTGCGCTTTATCTCTACAAACTCATCTTTATTTTTTGAGCATTTCTATTAAACTTGCAAACTACTGATTTGGGAGGAAATCTGTTGCTGATTAGACTGATTCACGGAGTCCTACAGTGCCTCTTCTTTAATGTGGTAGTTCACATATATGCTTTGCCTAGGCATAAATGGCAGTCCTGGGATTTAATCTACTGCTTCCTTTTGTTCCTATTACTAGTGCACTGAGGAGGAAGTGTCCTTACATTTATTCCAAATTCACATCTGTTTCTCCAATTGGATAAACTTCTAAGGTTTAAATGTGATGGTGCAGTGGTGCAGCTGCTGCCCTTTTGAACATGCTGTCTCCTTCTTTGGGAACAGAGAATTAATTTTCTCCTTTTACAGAACAAAGATACAAATGCTTTTCTTTAGGGGCTAGTTTTCATCAGGTTCTTCTCACACTCAGCTTGATAGAAGGGCAATTCTCAGAACACTTTTTCATTCCTGTGGAAGGTTCCACCACTGCTACCTTGTTTAATTTCCAATAGAGAGCATTCATCACAGAAGTTTAAAGCCAAAGACATCCTTTCCCATAATTGTGGGTAAGCAAATTCTATTGGAAGGTGGAAGAACAGAAAACAGTTTTCCTGGACACAGAAAACTGTATATTTATGATACAAAAATGAACCCAAAGTTCATCTTGCAGACCACAGTGCATTAAAATACTACTGCAAACTTTCATGGTCACACAGATAAATGTGTTTATGTATGCCATTTTTTGTCTGAAGCCATCTTGTACACGTGTCTGATCCTTTAGTTTTCTTCACTTTCAAATACATGGTGACTTGTGTGTGTGGGAGGCTTGGGGAGGCATTTTTCACAGTGAGACACTGGCAAACTGAAAACATGAGGGAAAGTTAATTACAGTAATTCCTTCATTGAAATGTTTTAAAACAACAAAATAATATAAATGATGATTACATGTTCTTTCAGCTTATTAATAATACACAGTAATACTTTCCTATGAAAATTCATTCTGCACTTCAATGCAGTTTAAGGTGAGTTTTTTTACTGCCCTTAATACTGTTTTATAACATTCCTTTGTGTTTTAGTGTGAATGCCAGGATACTGTTGGAATTAAGAAGGGATGATTTCAGTACCCTGAGAGAACTAATGAAGATTAGTATAAGTAGCTCAATGAGGCATGAAAATAGTGAGATTTTGGAGCGAAGATGACAAATCAAGGTTAAATTTTGCCTCCAAAGAAGAACAAGGGTGTAGTCAAAGGATCTAACAAGGGCTGTAGAATCCTTTTTTAAGAGAAATAGAAAAGCCTTCTTCATTACATTCCTGTGATTTGTTCTAGTCCTGCTGACACAGGCTATTAAAAACCTTGTTTTTGTTTTAGAGACTTTTTAAAGAGCACTTTGGCGCTTTATAGTGTTTGTAGAACGTTCTTTATAGTTAAAATTACATGCTGAGATGGCAGGCTGCTGAGCTAATATATTGTTACACTGATTAAATTGATTAAAAGCTTCATTTTTGACAGGCAAATTGTAGAGGCTTAGATTTCTTTATCACACATTTCAGTAATTCAGCTCATGTCTTGTCCTATCTAATAATCACTTCTTTTCCTCCCTGTTTAGGAATCATCTCAGCAGCGGGTACATTTTCAAACAGCATATTAGCTTCACATCTGAATTACATGAGTCACAGTGCATTGGCATCACAAAAGCCTTATTCAAGGTAATGGCTTATTCAGTGAAACACTTGAAATATATTCCATTTTGGTTTTTTTCTTGCTATACTGTGAACAAAGAAAGGGACCCTTGATTTTTAGATTAGAAAATAAGAGATTGCTCTCACCATAGCTGTGGATTGACAGCAGAGGTCATAGTGCAGAAACATTTTATGTCCTACTCAGAACAACATATGCTTACTTAAAAATGTGTGAGAGAACAGAGCAAAAACATTACAAGAAATTACTGAAAATGTAACAGGCAGATAAAGAAGAGGCTTCAGAAGCTTAAATCAGCTTAAATCAGAGGAGATGTTTCGCAATAAATACGGAAATAAGGTGAGGGTACTTAAAAAAACTTCGTAAACCTAAATTGCTCTAAATAAATGTAGAAGCCTACAGAATTGTCTTCTGATGTCTGTGCAAAGTGTTCACAGCTTGCAAACAGGAGACTCAAAAGGCAGTCCAAAAATGTGAGCTGGCTGCTGATAGTACCACACAGATAGGGGTGCTCAGTGACAGCTACAAACTGTACTTCTGCACAGCACATTCTCAATTCGATACAAGTATTAAGCATTTTTCAGGGTAAAAGCAGACTTGTTTAGCTAAAGATCAGTGCCCATCACAGTGGCTCTATTAAAAGAAGAATACACTGCTTGCTTGCATTACAGCATGCAAAGTAAGAGGATGAAAGTGGTCTACATGGTTCAGGCTGAACCTCCATTAGCTCAGTACCCTGAATTGTTGGCTGTACAACAAATCAAATAACCCAGATTCTGGTTGTTACAAGATTAGAAACTTCTGAAGTGGAAGTGACACTCTGTTTACTTTATTTGGATGCCTCTAATGAAGCTTATCTTTGGATTTTACTCTTTGAAACTATTCACTGTGTCGGCCATATGGTATCCTGTGACGCTGAATTCAGCAACTGAGTTATGTTTCATTTTAAACCTGTCATTTCATTTGGAGACCTGTTTTTCTTTTATTTTGATGAATGATAATTAATCATTTCACTTCTCAATTTCATCCTACTATCCATCATGTCAAAGAGCTCTGGCTCTCTCCATATATTATGTTGGTAGAGCATCCTAAACACAGAAAATAATGTTTCCAAAACTGGTCTAAAACGACTGGCAGCTGACAGAGGAATTAATGCAGACATAAAGACAGTTTAAATGTTGGTATCTTTCCCTCTGCAAACCGAAATCTAAAAGGCAAAATACAAAGGAAAAAATAGCTTGGGTTTGGCTTGGAAAGAGGTAAAGAGAGCATTGGAAATATATAGAACTCTCAGCCACATAAATATCTGGGAGACTGTATTCTCCAGAAGCTGGAACTTGATATTTTTTGGTCTTAATAACTATAAATGCCTCTGGAAAAATGGAGAGAGAGAAGGGATGGGAAGACCTGCTGTACAACACAGATCACTGGGATCTGCTTGATGCTAGCAGAATAAACAGTGTCCACAGAAATTGCAGGAAGGGACTAAGAACTACAAAGCATTCTTTCTTTTCTTTTTTTAATTGATTTTTAACAATATAAGAAAATAAAAAATGCCTATAAAATTAATATGGGAATCCTATATAATAAGCATGCATTAAATGCAATACACATAAGAGGTAGAATAATGAAAGTTTAGATTTCATACAGAGCAGAAATGGGAATGTAGAGATGATGGTGGTCATCCTGGCAGCATTTTGACTAGCACCAGCAACATGTTTCTTATCCCCACAGCTACAGCATCTAAAATCATTCTTACATAGTGCAGGGAATTATTTATAGGAAGTTACATTACTTTTCAACCCCCTCCCTAATCTGTACATATGTGTTAACAGGAACATCAGGTATTTTTGATCCCATCTACAAAAGATATTCTCCATAATCCAAAGATTTGGAACTTAAATCAACCTATCTCTTAGCCCAACAGTGAATTATGTCTTTCTTTCCTGTATCGCTATGAAAGAACTTGCTTAGTAGCCTCTAAAGCAAGTTAAGAGGTAATTTTGGAATTACTTCATCCAACAGGTATTCAGAAGGTCTCTTTCTGCTAAGTCTGTGTCAGGATAATGGTGCCAAATCATAGAATCATTGAATGTTACAGGTTTGAAGGGATCTTATAGATTATTTGGTCCCAACCTTCCCTGCCAAGTGCAGGGATACTTCCCACTGCACCAGGTTGCTCAAAGGTTGCTTATCCAACCTGTCTTGAACATTGCCAGGGTTGGGACATCCACAGCCTCCCTGGGCAACCTGTTCCAATGCCTCACCCCCCTCACAGTAAAAAATTATTTCCTAAAATCTAACCTGAATTTCCCCTCTTTCAATTTTTACCCACTACTGCTTGTCCTATGACTACAGTTCCTGATAATGAGAAGCCTCTCTGGCTTCCCAATTGGCCCCCTCCAGATAATAGTAAATGCTTTGAGGTCTCCATAAAAACTTCTCCTCTTCAGGCTGAACAGACTCAACTTTCTCAGCCTGTTTTTGTAGAGGAGGTGCTCCAGTCCTCTTTGCAACTTCATGGCCCTCCTCTGGATTTGCTCCAACACTTCCCTGTCCTTCCTTTTCTGGGGGCACCGGAGCTGAATTCAGAACTCCAAGTGTGGTCTCATGAGAGCAGAGTACAGGAGGAGAATCTGTCAACGTTAGGTTGGACATGACCTACACACATGATCAGGGTCCAAGAAGAAAAAAGTTTTTTATTCTGCATGTTCTCCAGCTTATATACTCTCAACAAAGCATGATCTTAAGTCATTAACTACATCACAATAACTTATTATATTCACTGGTGCAAAGCAATTAACATCAATATAATTGGCAAAAGTTTTACAGAAATTTAATGAGGCAATATGCACATCTACTTAGGCACCTAGTCTAGCTTACAAAAAGTTTCATGCATCTTTTCTAATCGGTTTCCATGCTGATGGCCATGTCTTCTTCCTTGCTATGGGTACACTCAAAAATCATCAATCGTTATTTCTTCTATTAACTCAGCTTTGCTTGCAGGCCAGCTGTCAAGCCCCTCCATAAGAATCTCCTCCTCTGACCTGCAGGCCATGCTGCTTTGGGTGCAGCTCAGGCTCTCTGGGCTGTGAGCCAACACTGCCAGCTCATGCTCAGGTTTTCATCTACCAGCATCCCCAAGTTCTTCTGCACAGGGCTGCTCTCAGTCACCTCCACTCAGCCTGTAGATGTGCCTAGGATTGCCATGACCTATAGATCTCCTTGAATGAAGGACATTTGTGTGTTTCAAGAGATAATTTGACCTGCTATGTAAGCCTTATCAGCAGCTAGGAAAACCCTTAAAACATTTTTCTATAGTTAAAAGTATAGCAACACATGAGGCTGTGAGAAAAAAAAAGAGTACAAAGAAATTATATGTCCAATAGGCTTATTCTTCCTTCATCAGCAACTATAAAGACTACACATTGAAGTTTTTCATTTAATGAGGTAGAGATTTTACTGATTACCCATGCTGAATTATGCCACACACTAGAGATTTGTAAACCCAATTGACTCTTCTTTCTTACTCTCCTATAACCCAGATATTTTTTCCACCAAATGTCTCCTTGTGAATAAGCCACCATGATTTAGTACATATTCTAATTTCTATATTTTGTGCAATTGCACATCTGTAAAATACATTCATTATTTCATTAAGGAGATTGAAAGCAGAGCTGGGAGAGCTTTAAGGAACAGTTATTACAAATTCTATTCTTCTTTAGCCAATTAACCCTCTTCTGCCCTTTTCCATATTTTGCATTGTTGTCTGACATTTTGATTTTAAAGACAAAATTTACAGAAAATGCAGGAACTACACAATCAGGGCTAGAAGGTGAGTTTTTATGTTTCTCATCAAAATTTGGCCAATTTGAACAGCAGAGGCACATATTCAGTCATAAAATTCTTCCAGACTGTTTGTTTTTTGAGTTTCATCCAATCTAATTTTTCTTAAATTGGAAACTTCACCGTGTTTGTTTGCATATTCAGGCTAAGTTCCTTTTGATTGCTATGAGAAATCTCCACAGCCTAATTTTAGGCACCTAACTTTGTTTCTCCCTTTCTTTCCTCTAAATATGGTGATTCAGAGCAGGAACATATTTGGAATAGTCTATGTCTTTTCAGTGTCTCTGCATGAATACTGGCAAGACCATCCTCCTGATTGAGACTCATTAATCAGTTTGATAATGGTAGGTGATGTAAATATTCCTTTCCACAAAGGACTGGCTTTCTACTCAAGTGCACAGTTACTTTGGGGTTTGGGGACCTACTGAGGATGTCCCTGGTGTACAATAGCATGTTTTGGATTTAGGCACGGGATAAATACATATGTGTTTGGTTGATTGCACATTGTTTCTCTTCCAGTGACGTGCATTTTATTGATACCATCTAAAATTTTTAAATCTGGACTCAAATGAGAATATTTTGGTAAATTTTTTCCTTGTGTCTCATTCTTTACAGTCTGGGTCCTTGCAATTTTCAACTGTTAGCCAATACAGAAGAAATACTGCTTTGTCTTGGGACCTTGATGATTGTTAATACTTACAGAATGATGGATATATTTTAACAAGTGTATATCCAGCTGGCTCTAGACACCTTGGGAAACAACACAGATGTATGGAAAAAATTAATGTAAAGACAAAACAGAGCAGTAAACTGTGCATGACGTTTTCTGAAATGTTTTTTTTCCTGCTGAGGTCAAGAAATTGGAAGCAATTTTTGGAACTGTATATGACAGAGATAGAAAAATTCAAATGAAGAAGATAGCATTCCTAGAATTCTTTGGACCTGAAGTGACATATTCTAGCAGGAATACTCTAAGGAGTCATTATTAATAAGCTAAATGATGTGGATGTCTACTAATCACTTCAAAATCACTGGATAATATTGAAATCATCCCTTAAGAGACATGTTGCTTATTACAAAAGGGGATGACATTCCTGGATCAGACAGCCTGCAAACCTACAAAAAAATCACTATCCCAGATTGTTTTGGATCACTGCTGGAATCCATGTATCTCCTCTTTACCTATCCATTACTCATCAGACCTCAAAGGCCCAAGGAAATTGCTGTTATATATTTATCAGATTTGAGACAGAACATTATGGAAGATTCCAGGGTTCCATTCAGATTAGATATTAGAAAAACTTTTTTCCATAAGGAAGAAATGTTTTACCATGGGGGTGATGGAACACTGTAGATGCTTCATCCCTGGAAGCATTCAAGGTCAGACTGGATGGGGCTCTGAGCAATGTTATCTTACTGAAGGTGTTCCCACTCATCACAGGGGGATTGGACTATATGACTTTTAATCCCTCCCAGCTCAAACTATCTTATGAGTTTATGGTTGTTTCCAGTGAGAAACTGAATTACACTAGTGGAAGCACTATGAATGTTAATTTGTATTGTGATTATTTCTCCCATTCAGAAAGATGCAGTCTGTTTTCTAATTCTTAACTGAAGATCCTAAAGGATAACAAGCTCAATTTCTTTACCCTATAGCTACTTCTGAAAACTTTTGATGGATTTTTCCTATCTTCATCAACCTGCATTTAGGGCAGAAGTCCAGCCCTGAGAATGTATTCTGGGTCTTGCATTGCTTGTGAATGCTAAGAAACTGGAGAAAGGTCTAGAAAAATGGTTTCAGAGATGGTGCTGAATAATTGGAAGAAGATATGACCTCCCATTAAAATTCAATAGTACTTTCTCATCTAAAGCTGTGTGGTAAACTCTTATGGATAGTAGGGATAGAGATTTCTTCAGAAAACCTGGCCAGAACAAAGAACCAATCTGGAAGACACAGTGAGTCACTGAAAGGTCTTTTCATTCATTTAAACAAAGTTTTCATTGCTCAGTTCTTCACAAAAACACAGTTTGCATTTATAGAGGACTTGCAAAGTAACAAGTCAGAGAATCTGAATAAATTCTACAAAGAAATGGCTTCAACCACAAAAAAAATTCAAATAAATTGGAAGTATTTTCAGTTTAATGTAGTCTATCCATAGAAATGCTGCAAATACTACTCAGTTCATTTCAAATGTAATGAGTTTATCCCATATATTTTCTGCAGTCTTAACACTTTCACAGAACCACAGAAACACAGAATCATGTAATTAAGGTAGGAAGATACCTTCAAGATCCTCTAGCTCAACCATCAACCTAGCATCATCCTAATCACCCCTAAACTGTATCCCCAAGTGCCACATCCAGAGCCTTTTGAACATTTCTGGAGAAGACCGCTCCACCACCTCCCTGGGCAAATTATTCCAATGCCTAACCACTCATCCAGTGAAAGCTGTTTTTCTAATACCCAATCTGAACCTTCCATGCCACAACTTAAGGCCATTTCCTCTCATTCTTTCCTTTGAGACATGGCAGAAGTGACCAACCCCCAGGCCACTGCAGCCTCCTTTGAGGTCACTGTAGAGAGCAGTGAGGTCTCCCCTCCTCTACTCCAGACAAAATTACCAAGTTTCCTCAGTTGATCCTCAGGGAACATTCTTTCTAGACCCTTCACCAGCTTCACTGCCCTTGTCTGAACATGCCCCAGCACCTCAATGTACTTTTTGAAGTGAGGGGCTCAGAAATGGACACATTTCTTAAGGTGTGGTTTAAACCAATGCTGGATACAGTGACACAATCACTCCCCTAGTCCTGCTGGCTGTAGTATTCTTGATACAGGCCAAGATTCAACAATTCTTCCACTGGGAAGAATTGTTGGCCACCTGGGCACATGCTGGCTCCTATCCTGCTAGCTTTTCAACAGTACCCCCAAGTCCCTTTCAGCTGAGCAGCTCTCGAGCCATTGTTCTCCAAGCCTGAAATGTCTCATGGGGTTTCTGTAACTCAGAAAAGGGACCTGTTACTTTGCTTAGTTGGTCCTTATGCTGCTCTACTCTTACTATTGATCCAGCCTGTCCAGGCCCCTCTGCCAGAGCCTTCCTGCCCTGCAGCAGATCAACACTTCCACCTAAATTGGTCATCTGCAGACTTACTGAGGATGCACTCAAACTCTTTGTCCAAAAAATGGATAAAGATATAAAACAGGACTGGTTCCATTACTGAGCCCTGGGGTACAGCACCAGTGACTGGGCTAGAACTGGATTTACTTCAATCCATCACCATCCTCTCGGCCCAGTCACCCAGCCAGTTTTTTCACCAAGTGAAGAGCCATGAGCAGCCATTTTCTCCAGGACAATGCTGTGGGAGATGGTGTCACATGCTTTAATGAAGTCTAGGTTGACAGTGTCCACAGCTTTTTGCTCATCCACAGAGAGGGTCACTTTGTCACAGGATCAGGTTGGTCAAGCGGTCCCTGCCTTTTGTAACCCCGTGCTGTCCAGACGTGATTTCCTGGTTGTCCTGCAAAGGTGTATGATGCCACTTAGGATGATCTGTTCCATTAGCTTTCTGTGCAAGGACATTATTTGTTTTTTATTTCTTAAAATATAACAGGTACAGAGCTGACAAGGTGGTCATGAGATGGAGCACAATTATGTTTTTATGTAGGCAAAGTGTATCTCTGCATAGATTGGAAACTTCATGGCAGTGAATGCAATGCTGACAGCTAATTAGTAATTCAGAATGACTGACTAAAACATCATAAAAAATTTTTCAGGATGCATGTTGTTGACTTGCTTTGATTGGCTATAAGGGCAGCCATATGCAGAAGACTGCAATATGAAAAAGGGTATGCTAATGGAAAAAATCATGACTGCAAGCAGAGATTAACTTTCACAAAGAGAAAATAGAAAGCTTCATTCTCCTTTCTGTTTATACAGAGAATCATCTACACAGGAGAATAACAGGTGTTTTCTAAGATTTATTAAGGATAAAACAGACATGAGATGCTGAATGAAAATTTTCATGATGGGAAGGTATTCTTCAGTGAATGCTTGAATTTCTCCAATAACAGTGTAAGAAAGGTGCATTGTATTTTTTCCCATAATACTTGCAAAAAAGTTGAATTACTTGATGTCATTTTTTTTTTGAACATGTCATTGTTTATCACAGAATGTGTAAGAGTGTAAGGGTGAAAAATAATAACGAAAATAATTGAAAGGTAATGAATGTAAACCTTACTGAAACTATCAAGGCAAAGGAAGCAATATGTATGAAAAGATAAACCAGGTATTCATTCTCACGTTCAGGAATTTCGGAAGGCATAATTGGTGTAACCAGCTTAAGCTGTATGTCTGAATAAAATGTGAACTTTACAAGAGGTCATAAGCACTACTGAAGGGTTGAGTCTTGACAAAAGGCAAGGTATGAATAATTTATATGAGGAATGGTATATGCTGAGATTTTGCGTGTGTGTGCACATATGTGTACATGCACTCATATTTGTGTGGTCCAGAAATATACATGGGAAATGGAGTTCAAGTCTATGTCCTAATCCAGCTTCTCTAAATACCATTGAATTTACAGAAATTTGTACATTTTTAATTATAATTACTTTAAATACAACATTTGAAAGAGTATTGTATAACCACACTTGTTCAGATTACAGAGGCTTGTTAAATATCAATTCCACTAAGGTTTAGCTTCAAACTCAAGTCAATTTAATTATGTTTTTTCTTACTATTGCCATCATTTTTCTTGCTTCCTTACTTGCAGTTAACAAAATGTGCTGGAATGAAAAAAAATAATTGCCTTTCCTTTATAGTACTCATAATTCAGCAAAGTTATTTGTAGCAATTGTATATATTGAGTTTTATGAATTAATGACAAAATATGTTGGAATATATTAACTTTAGTATCATTTTCAAAACAAAGCTGAAGGTTGTGAAAATTGAAGTATAATGTTATTGGAAGTAAAAATGGGCACTTATGATATACAAATTTGAAATATACTAAGGGGAGAATTTTTTTTTCCTGTACGGTGCCATTTCATTTCAAATATTGCCATTTATTGTACTAGATTATAATTTGCATTCAAGAAAATGGGATCACACAGCTTCTGGTGACTTTTGAGGTGAGAGTTGACCATCCCTCTTTTGAGGAGAACGAAGCTCTCTGCTGTGTCATGGTCAAGACATGGTCTTTAAAAAATCTGCAAACAACTACAGTTACCCTTGGGCTGTCTATAGCAGTGAGATGGCACCTGGCACTTGAAGATGCAAAGAAGCAGGAACCAGAACTTCTCTGACTTTACCTATACACAGCAAATGCAGAGAGAGCTGTTTGGAGTCAGGTTGTGTAACACCAGTAAAGGGATTTAAGCTCATTGAGGTGTGGCAGATGTCTGGAATAAACTTTCTAGATCTTTGCCTTGGAGAAAAAGACCTGGGGTAGGAATTTCCCAAAATATAAAAGTCACACAACCGAGAATAAAAAAATACTTAAATTAATTGGGTTTTTCTCAGATCTTGAAGAGAGGAAGGCTACATCTCTTCTGCAAAATGAGACAGGCCATTAATCATTCTCTGAATATGGGTCTAAGTGGCAATCTATGATTTACAGACACACACCTAAAATCTCTTCCAAAACATTGTAGAAACATTGGAATTGCCTATCTAAAGCAAACCCCACATACACAGGCATTGTCTGGGACACAGCTGCCAGACAGGTCAGAAATGCATCCGAAGGTGAATTCAAAGGCAGGTTGTGATGTGTATTACCATTCTTCTAGAGAAAGCTGATAGCATGAAGTTTGTTGTTGTCTGGCTTCAAAGAAGTAAAACCTCTACAGAGATTACTCATGAGAAAAATCTTTCACTTTGCATCATTCCTTCTTTAAATGAGGAACAAATCTTTTAAGTCTGAAGAACATTCAACTTTGCTTTTGTCTTAGCCTGATCATGCAAACAGAGGATAGTGACAACAGAAGTAAATCCAGACTCAAAGTGGGTTCAGATTTCCTACATTCTTTTCTTTGTTAAGTTTATGCCATTTTTCATTTTTGTAGATTACCCTTATGCATTATGTCATATTTCAGTCATAAAATCCCTTCCAGTTAAGCATCAAAGAGTACTGTATGTTAAAGAATGTGTATTTAATAGATCATATGTTTAAATCCAACTGCAGTTATTGAGAAGCTCATCATTCAAAATAACAGCATAATCTTCTGCTTTGGTTTGTGGGCTGGTCTCTTGTCTGCTTTAACGATGAGACTTTGATTCACAGGCTCAAGACAGACTGTGGTGCTGCCCCCTACAAAGGAGGAGTAGCTGTTGGTTAGCTCTCCCAGCAGCAGGATGACTGAGGGTGGGATCTGAGACAGGGACTATGATAAACTTATGGGTGACTGAAAGAGACTGAACTCAAGAGTCATTTGTGTTTCTAGACCAAGACAATGATTAGTAATTATCTACAAGAAAAATTCAAAACTGTAATTGCAATTATTATGATGGAAATCAGAGTGGGTTTTGAGAAAGATTATTTTCATCCAGGCCATTAAGCAATTCAGAACAATTTGGAGCAGTGCTGTTTTAATACCTGGGTTCAGTAAAAATAGCAGATCTTGTAAGGAAATGCTGTCTCAGTTAAACAATGCTTTTATTTAGCTGTTTCTTGCAGTATCTCATATAAACTTCTATTCAGATGTAAACTCTTTGGGTACATTCCTACTCTTGCCAATTGGGAAGAAACAAGTAAGACCTTCTAGCAGCCAGAATGATTATTAATAGAGTGTCTTTCAGTTGCTATGCTCCCACTGCCAAAAGGTGGGAGGGGAGGCTTTCATGGATCAGACAGTGAGACACCACTTGGAACAAAAGAAAGAAAAGAAAGGCAGAAATGAACTGCAGGGATAAAAGGGAAAGAGAAATTGCTAAACTTCTTCAGAAAATTTTGGCTCAATTTTTTGTAAATGGGTGCTCAGGGGACATAGAATCATCCCTTCTAAGATGCTGAGAAGCTCATAGAGCTCTCAGGGGAAAAAAAGTTACAAAGCTGAGAAATGTCACTAGCAATATATCTGTCTGTTTTCCCTCTCTCACTCCTACTTTCTTCCCATTTCCAAAGATTTAAAGTGGGCTGTGATTAGCCTGGTGGCCCTGGTGGGTGATTTCCCTAAAGAGAAAATAAACTACAATATTTAAATGCAGTGTTTGATATAAGTGTGAGCCAAGCCTCACCTTTTTATGGCTGGAAAAGAAGGAAACACAAGAGACTTATGATTTCACTATAACAGTTATGCTAATAGCCAGATTGGCTGGTGTCAGTGTGCCTGACAGGCCTCAGCATTTTTCTGGTGTAAAGGAAGAAATCACAAGAGACGCTCTTTTTCCATGTCTTAACCAGGTGTTTGTTATTTGACCTCAGTAGTGGATAGAATTGGGTATCTTCTTTATTTCCTCTTTTGCATGTGTTGGGTGTTCAATCTCTCTCCATAGAACTGCGTTTTTAAGTTTTATTCTGGTGCCCATTAAAAGCTAGAAGAAAGCAAAAAGACTTTTAGCTGAGCACTAGCTATACTGGACAAGTTTTAGTTTTGTGGAACACAAAAATTAATTGCCAACAGTCCTCAGTATACTTGTGAAATACAAAAAATGAAGAGAAGTATTTAGATATGTAGGGCTTGCCATACTAAGTCTGGCTTGAGATCCATATTGTCTAGTATTTTGTCTCTGGGAGTGGCCAGATGTTAATTAAAGTAGTGTTTTTACATAAAATTTGAACGTGTGATTCCCTGCTCTGTTGCCAATATAACATCAATTTTGGCAGAGGAAATACGTGGCATCTGTTATTAGGCAACCAAAAGGAGCTTTATGGAGGAAATGAAAATAATATGTCTTTGGCTTTGTTTGTGTAAAATAATTCATGGCTAATTGTTAGCAGATACCACACTGAAATACTGGGTTACATCCTAAGCTGATGCAAATCTTACAGCTCCATAGCAATCAGCCGGGCTGTTCTGAGACACATATGCTCACGGTGTGATTCACAGTGAGAAAGACCGATTGCCATAACCGAAATTCCAGTTGGGAGTTAACTTTTCTTCACTTTTTCCCTCTTTGAAGTCTATTTTAATGTCCTTTTCACTCTCAATTCAAAAAGTAATACTTCATTTGAATTTATATAGCAAGTTAAACAGAAGCTTAATCTCAGTCTGATTCTCTACTGTTCAGTACCCTTTGTAGCCACTTCAGAATAAATGTGAAAGGTTTCCACTCATATTTGGTGGCATTTGGTATTCATTTCATCCAAGTCTAAATGACAAAAAGGATAGGGGGTAACATATGATAGAAGTACAAAGCTCCAACAGAACTGAAGCAAAGCAATGCCTGTTTCTGTTCGTGCCTCTTTGATGGCAGTAGATTTGTGGCAAAAAATAGTTATGTGATTTGTGAAAACCAGGAGCACAGTATGTTCTGTGCTAGGTCAGAATGCTCTCTTTATAGGATTGTTTACAACAGACAACCAAAAGAGGCATAAAACTGTATCAGTCTTATAAAATGTCAATGCTAATTACATGTAAATTAGTATACACTTCCATTCATATTATGCATCTAAAAGTCAGACTGGTTTTAAGATTGAGAAAAACAGAGTTGTTAACAGTATAACCTCAAGTGGTTTGAAACATATCAAAAGACTTTCAGCTACATTTATATTATATTTGACTTTAAATACATTTTCTAGCAAGGCCATACAGAAAAAGAACATCAAAATATGAAATACAAACATTCAGATAGATGAGATGATAAAGTTAACTTGATTTCTTGGTGTCTTAAGCAGATTATGGTTTTTTATTAAGGATGAGAATTTCTACTAAAACGAGCTATTTATTTGTTGTCAGCTTTCAAACTATGTTTTTTATTGCTATTTGCTTTGTGCACCAAACATATCCTATACTCCACCACATGCTAACACTATGAATTGGTTACTTCAAACCTGTTAAGCTATGCATACTTTGGCAAAGGAAGAGAGAACACTCCTACTAATAGACGCGGCAAATATGGAGAATGTTTTTCATAAGTAAGTTCCAAAGAAAATTTAATTAACAAAGCATCTGGGAGTAAATAGGAATGAAAA
Organism: Passerina amoena; assembly: GCA_013401095.1. Lineage (NCBI taxonomy): Eukaryota > Metazoa > Chordata > Aves > Passeriformes > Cardinalidae > Passerina > Passerina amoena. The sequence goes on along the minus strand of WBNP01002529.1, from coordinate 2,000,604 downwards.
AATGTGCTGTGCTAGCATAAAGACCCCAGACGGAATAAAGGCAATCATATGTGCACTCCAGAGGAGAAATAAAAGCACTATTTTTTTCATTTAGAGAGCACCTCTGAGTCTGATACAGTAACTCTGGTAATAATATCTCTGTGACTTATAGTCAATTGCAAAATGGTTTTAAGCTTTTTCATTGAAAATTATGATCTAAGAAACTTTCCTCAGTAGTTCTCTGGCACTGGAAGCCCTCTGGCAAGTGAGTTCTCCTGTGCCTGCAGCTCTCTGTACACATTGGCAGGGCTGCCTGGCCTCAAAAGCTGGTTTCCATTGCACTCACCTAAATCTGCTAGGTCTAAATTAAAACCTCTAGATCAAACTCCATTTGGTCACTTGAAATAACACCATCAATACATGTGACATTGTACATAATTAAAACTCCACAGAACAAAAGAGTTCTTGGCAAATTCCAAAGGAGAGGGAAAAGTATCCCATTGAACAGTCACTACTGGAGAGCTGCTGCTGGATGCCCAGCATGCAGGGTGGGATATGATTCCCCATCCAGTTCAGGCACTCTCACCAGAGCTGGGGTTTCCAGAAGCCACAGCTTGGTAGTAGTGTTCATCTGAGGTACAAGGCTGCTTGAGTATGGTTTCTGCCACCAAGACTGTGGGGCTTGGCTTGGTGGGGGGTTTGTGTGGTGTTGCGTTCTGGGTTTAGTTTTTGGTTTTTTTTTTTCCATATCTGTCCTCAGGAGTAGCTGAAACACCTGGGCACAGCTTCTCGTGTGAGTAGGAGCCCAATTACACTTGATTAATTTCCATCAAGTCCTCAACTACCTCTGAGGGCTAAAGATTGAAGATTCCTGGTCCTGTTAAAAATCATAACTTCCTAAATATGCATTAGTTCAGTAAAAGGGGTTGCTGTCCCACATCAGAGACACCCAAGCCCTCCCCACGTTCAGTCCTTGAGAATGACAAATGTATTCCAGCACAAAGATTCACCTGGAAAAAGGCAGAATTTGAGATATTGTATTTCAGCAATTAGTGAAAAGATTTGGTGAGTTATATGGTACTCATTTATGGTGGTGTTACTTATGTGGATATGGAAAGGAACCCACATAAATATTTAATGTATACCATTAAGGAAAACCATAGAAACTCCAAAAAGCATGTGTTTTACCTGATTCCATTATGAGTAATTAGAGTAGTGACTAGAACTGTAATTGAAATCAGGCCTTACTCATAGAGCAATGTGCAAACATATAATGAGGGATTATTCTACCTAGAAAAAAAATCACAGAAAACATTAAATTTCAACATTCTTGCTATATATTATAGTAACTTAAACAAACTTGGGCTAAACTTGAAATTTCAAGAAAGATATAAAAGGGTATTTAATCATATTTAAAACTATTCTATCCTATGACAACTGGGTCATAATTAACAACTTAGCTGGGGAATAATTAATATAGGTTGTATTTCATCATATTTATGTGTTATGTGCAAAGGTAAATGTTCATATTTTCTGCACATTCACACAAGGTAAGAATGCATTCATTTGCAGCTGTGCCTGTGAACTAAGTCAGATCTCCTTTCTGAGTTAGAAATTGTCTTTGAGGTAGTGCATTAAGAAAGTATTTTGGGTACAGTGGTTAACAACCCATTTGATTAAATCTGTAGCATCTTTATGCAAATCTTTGCAGTCAAAAATTTAACATTCCAAGTCATCAGGAGCTATTGGGGGAATTTCAAGTTTACTTCCTGTAAACATCCCTACAGCACAAGCTCATCCAACATTGAAGCAAGAAACCCAGATCAAATTAATTTTTAAGTTCAAAGATAGAGTATTGTGCAGTTCTAAATCAGCTCTGAAAATGCCTCACAATGTCCCCCAATTGTTGATATAGGAAGATTTCTTAGTGTGGGAATAAAAAAAACCCCTGTGCTTTTTTTTCTTTTTTTTTTTCCTTAACACCTTATTCAATTATGAGCATTATAAAGAAATAAACTTACTGATTCAAGATCAAAGACATAAAATACATGAGTGTTAAAAGCTCATATTGAGGGTGTGTGAAGACAGCAAATTTTGAAAAAGTAGAGCAGTTTCCTCTTTGGAAACTGCTGTGGAAGTTGCTCAGTCAGTATCTCAGCAACAGGTGGGTCTAGCTGGGAAGGTGTGTGGGAAGGTGGGAGCAGAAATGATTCCTGCCCAGAGAAATTGCTGTGAGAGGAGGTATCCCAGCAAGAGTCTGGAGAGATGTAGCTCTGTGCCCCTGGGTGCAGTTCCATGCTGGGGCAGCGGCCCCACAGAGCCCAGTGTGAATGAGAAAGGTCCTTCCATGTGACCAGCACGGCTCTCTGCAAGGCTCTCTGCTGCTCATGCAGCCCCCATTGCAGGGAGGAAGGTCCTTCCATGTGACCAGCACGGCTCTCTGCAAGGCTCTCTGCTGCTCATCCATTGCAGGGAGGAAGGTCCTTCCATGTGACCAGCACGGCTCTCTGCAAGGCTCTCTGCTGCTCATGCAGCCCCCGCTGCAAGAGGCTGCATCTAAACCCCTGGAAAACTGGGAACAGAAGCAGATGCACATGCAATTCCCATCCCTGTCAGGTTTTGTAGAGGTGTGAGATGGGGAAACCCTGAGGTGCACATCTGGCAGTCCAGGGGCATTTATAGCCTGTGCATGTAAAGATCAAGAACAAGACAGAGCAAGGATTGCTGCAGGATTTCAAAGGCAACCCTCTCCCTGGGATTTCTGCTCACCCCTCTGCAGCATCTGTCTCTTGGTCTAACTTGTCTCCTTGGTTCTGAACTGCTGATTTCACAGCAGAGCAGAGCTCAGAGGTGAATAAATCATCCTGCAGAAGTGGATTTTCAGTTTAGGTTGAGGGCTAGTTGACTGCCCCCTAATTTGAAGCTTGAAATGAACTAGTTTGAGTATGTCTGTACTTGTAACCACCTGGGAGGGGTAATTTGGGAAGGTAAAAGTGTATCACAATTGTGTAATTCTGTCTCAATTTTACTCAATTTAGATAAATGCTGACCTAACTCTTCTGAATTTCATACATATTTAAAATGCTGACTGGCACACAAAAGTAGTTTTTAAGCTCCAATTACAGATATTTTCATTTCATTTCATTTAAAGATCAAAATTTAAACATCTGACTACTCTTAAATTAAATTTTGCTGAACACAACTGGCTTGCTGGATATATATCCTAATGACCTAACTGAGATTTTAGATGCCTAATTCCTTCAGATGTTGCAGCATAATTAAGTGCTGCCAGAACAGTGTTTGGCTTCTGAAGAGCAGTACCATGGGTACCAGTGCAGCATCATTTCAGGAGGAGCAGCAGAAACACAGCCTAGGAGTGCTCTGGGAAGGAACAGCAAGGAGCAGCAGATGCAGACAAAATAATTTGCTCTTGCCACACTGAAGAGTAGTAAAGCTTTCCAGAGCACAGATGTGGTACCCAACTTGGCAGAACAAATCAAGAGTAAAATAGCCAGTAAAATAGCCTTGGAAGACAGAGAACTCACTAGAAATTGAAGTCCAGCTGGTTTGTGAGACATTATTTCAGTCCAAGGTATCCTGAAGGAAAGGCAATCTCATGTGGAATTTCTGAACCCAGCAGTCAATGATGAGATGGCTGCTGATAGTATCAGGCTCTGTCTTAGAAGCTAGGCATAGTATTTACTCAAAATAAAAATAAAAGCTGCTAAGAAGCTTACACACCTTAACTGCAATGGTTAAAAGGCCTAAAATAATACTAGAAAAATAAACAAGCAAATTATTCCACAATTTCTGGATCATTATCTCTGAAGTACCACTCTTTTTTCTTGGAAGTCATCTTTTTCTACATACACTAAGATGCTGAACAGTGAGAAGAGATTCAGCACAGATATATCCATGGGAAGTCAGTCTTTAAAGCTAGTTTATAAATCACGGCAGAATTTGTACGCAACAGTGACAACTCCATCAGAATTAAGTCTTTATTTAAGATTATAAATTGAGGCAGCAAGAAATCTCAAATGCATGACAAAGTCCAATCAAAAATTTGCTAAAAAGTGTATAGTTAAAATCCAAAATGTCAGGGTAAGTGCTTGAACTGCACAGATACTCTTTATTTCTTATTATTTTTTCTTCTTCTGTGAGATTAATATGTTGCTAGAACTTACTACTTTTCCAGACCCTGGTGGATTACTGGTATGCTTTGTTAAGCCTTATTTGTATTGTGTTTTCTCATAAAGCTGAAGTAAAACAGAAAAATGAAAACTGCAGACAAATCTATAAATTATTTTCCACTGCTGATATTCTTGGACTTTGACCTTAATAGTGACCAGCTACAACAATTATAACTACTATTTTATTATCTCTGCTATTCTCATTTTGTATCTACACAGTGCCAGGCTTTCAGTACTGTCAGAAAATTGAGGAAGCAATTAGAGCTTTTTGGCATGTGTTTCTACAATATAGGTACTTCTTAATCTGGGATTTGAGTTATTTTTCAGGTAAAGAAATATTGGCAAAAAAATTGATCCTCTGTAGAACAGAAATGGATATTCAGGGAGAAGGGGGACAGTAATAGTGGGACAGAAAAATTGAGATATTAAGGAAAAAAGGAAGTGAAATAAAAGGACATGGAGGGTCACAATAAAAGATGTTTGAATACCATTTCAACGTGGTAGCAGAGGGAGTTTGTTATCACTAATGCCCAGACCCTCAGCTGCACAGCAAGTGTGACACAGGAGATCACTATGAACTCTCCTTCACATACTTGTTGTGGAATACTGGGGATTTATTTTCCATGCATTCCAAGGCAAACATTGTGAATAACAATGGCAGTTTGAAAGGTCATGAGATTAAAAAAAACAACAAAACAAAACAAAACAAGAATTAGGTCAAGTATTATTGTATACTAACCTGTTCACAGAAGATATATATTGTTACTACTCTGTGCTTACATACCATTCCTTATAGTTATGAACAACCTATTTTCCTTATGGTTATGAACAACCTGTATTTTTCTGGGAAATACAACCTTCTACCACACTTACATTTAAAATTTATTCAAAACAGAATAAATAACAGGTATCCCAGAATAGGTGAATACAAAACTATGATGGTAATTTTCCTCCAATATAACTATTCATAAATCAATGCATAAAATATGTTCTCATTCAAAGAGTGCTCAGTTTCTAAAATGACCTATCATAAAGGCCTGATAAATAACTTTTGGACACTTTAATAGGCTATAGCTGTTGGGTTTTCCTTATAAACACTAAAGCTGACCTCTTTGAGGAATGAAAATATATTTTTGAGATAGCACTTTCATAAGTGTATGAGAAAGACTGTGTTCACAATTGGCAAGTAGATTATATTTTTCTGTGTCCATTATTTTTAATCTTTGTGCAAAAAATTTCATATTTTTCAGAGGTTTATTTGAATTAGAACTTGCTAAATTTCTTCATAATCTCTTGTATTATTTAATGTCATTTCTACATATGAATCATCCAGTAAAAGTTTCCTTCCAGATTTCAATTGGAACATAGGAGGATATATTTTAAGATAAATTTCCCAGATTTTCTTTTTATATATTTAATTTGATAACTTCTCATCCCACTATGTTTTACTAAAGAATTCTCTGAATAGTTTAAATTCTATCTCTATTATTTTTTTTAATAAGAAATAGGTTTTGAACCTATACAAACATTGTTTACAGCATTTAAACACAACAATTGACACATTTGTTATAATTATTTCTGTTCACAAATCGAAGGATTATAACTTCTATTAGAACCAATTTAGCAAGTTACAGCTACAGCCTAAAGCTTGCAAGAGGGGTATGTGCCACAGTTTAACCTAACCTAAGGTTGTTGTGGAATGTGTAATATTCAGTGACTTGCTAATAGCCAGTGGTTCTTTTTTTTTCCTTAAACACTAACAATTTACAATTTTATTATAGAAAATTGGCTTTTCTAACCTTGATTTTGATACAATACTTAATGATAGTTTCATAGCACATTTGGAAGTAGTTATTGATTTTAATGTCCTTGGCATAAGCTTGTTCCAGATTTCCAATACTGTTAATGAGAGAGAATATTGTGAATATTTGTAGCGTGGTATAATATATTTTTACACTGTTGTTTTAACATATAGGAGAAAGATATTTTTCTCTACATACCTTATTTATCTCTATAAAGAATGGCCCACCTTTTTCCATTTTTGGAAGGCCTTTCTGTGTCTTAACTTTTTCATCAGGGCATCCTGAAGAAATAAAACTCTCAGATTTTTGATGAACACCAAATTGTTGTATTACACAATTCCATTAAGAATAAATCTAACAAAACATGATTTGATTCAACAGCTAACTTCTTTTTTATGAAAAATGTGAAGTGGTATTTTTATGTAATTTTTTTAATAAAGTTAAAGCATCAGTCTTGCCATCCCAATAGTGCACTATGAACCCAGCAGCAATGTATATACCAAGGTTTATTGCCTCACCTAAGCTGAGAACAGACTAAAGTGTTCACAAATGCTTTGATCAAAACACTTCTTTGCAAATAACTTTCAACCTATAGTTATTTGAGACCTCTTCACAATGATAATTGGTGTCAATATTTCATATTCTCAGTCCATTCTGTAGCTTATTCTTGAAGTTGGGTGATCTGAGGTGTCTTCAGTGAGGATGGCTCAAAAAGCCATCTGTGACAGTGTTGGTGACACACAGATCAGTGCTGAGTGTGAATTCTGGCATCCTAAAGTGATGCCTACATTGTCAGCAGTGTGATCACCATAGGAGGAATGGTGTGCATTCTGACTATCCTAACCTGGAGAAGAGGAACAGGGAAGACAATCTCTCAGAACACTTTTAGGACTTCTTTTTGTAATTCCAAGAAACAGTGGGAACAGTGCATCTAAATCTACATTCACACAAATGTCACTACTTTTTTCCCCCCACAAATACTCTTGAGGAAGAAGAAAAAATAAAAAAATAGGTGTTGTATATATTACAGGAATGAACTTACAGCAAATCTGTGATAGTTGTGTGGGCATTTCAAAGACAAAGATAACCTTTTTTTCCTGACTGCAATCTTATCCTGAGAAATCTAATTCAATTTAAATACAAGTTATTCCTTTAAAATTGGTTGAACTGCTCCATATTTTTCAGGAAAGAAAAAGTTGCTTCAAATGAGCTGAAACTGAATGACACATTCTAAGTCTTCATCTCAAGAACTTGAGATAGGAGCAAAAAATAATTAGCCATTGTATGATAAATAGACAGTAGTGAGATGCCTTTTTAAAAAAAAAGCGTTTCAAAACATTATAGCATTATATATAGTGACCATAATATCATATTTTTATGGCATCTTCTAATTTGCCCGTCTAGAATACAAGGGTAGCTTTATCTATTTCAAGTACTTTGAACATTAAAATCAAGTATTTGTTATTATTTAGGTATCTTTAATTACATAATTTAGGTTAATGCTACTAGTAAAATTTTTGAAAATATTGTTATAATACTGTACTGGAATAGAGAGAGTGTTTCATGTTCCTCTTACTGATTCTTTTTCTCACAGCTTCTCTTTGATAAGATTTGAGATATTCTTGTACTTGAATACTTATTGCACAAAATGTCTAGATCTAGCTGAAACTTCTGAAGTTGGTTATTAGAAACAGCCATCTGATGTTGCTAGTCACTTGAAGTTGAAACTTGGCTAAGCTGCAGAATTTACTGTCTCTGGGACACTGATTTGAAAGTTCCCTTGAGATTTTTGCTGCTTTCTGAAGACAGTTTTCCGCATTTATCACCAGTTACATGGACTGGAGAGAAGATTAGCACAGATTCTCTGCTCTTCCCTCCTTGAACTGCAAAAGTGAATAATAGCCATGTTGTCCCAGAGCTTTGCAACTCCTTGCTTCAGCCTGGACTTCTTTATTTCCCACTTTTCCCACCATGTAATTAATTTCTCAGGAAAGGAAACTCTAAAAGATGGTACTGGCTCCCTCTCAAGGTCAGGTGGACTTTGCAGGGTAAATGCTGAGGACTGAAGCTCAATGTCCACACAGTTTAAAGACAGCCACAGAATTTTCAAGAGAGGTGAGGCTGTTCATAGATTTCCTAGTATTTCCACGTTCAACTGTCATCTTAGGAACAAAATCCAGTGGTTTATCTGCCTTCAACCTGTTTCTACTAATTGGTCTGGGAGGAGGATCAAAAATGCATACAGGAAACAGCCTGACCTGCTGAGCTCAACAGTAAAGACTTGCAGATCCATTGTGGAAAAGACTTCTACTCTTGGAAAAACACCAAATCCTCTGACCCTCCTTCTTATAAATGCTTCCATTACCACCAGTGGTCTTTAAGTTAAATCATTAAATCTTGGAATAGGTATCTCCCTTACAAAAAAGATTGCTGGATTAATCAATATATCATAGAACCATAGATTCATAGAATGATTTGGGTTGGAACGGGACCTTAAAGATCATCTCATTCTAACTCTCCTGCTATGGGCAGGGACACCTTCCACTTGACCAGGTTGCTCAGAGCCCCACCCAACCTGGCCTTGAACACTTCCAAGGATGGAGCATCCACAGCTCCTCTGGGCAATGTGTTCCAGTGCCTCACCACCATTACAGTGAAAAATTCTTTTCTTAATACCTAATCTAAACCACCCTCTTTCCTTTTAAATCCATTTTCCCTTGTCTCATCACTACATACCATTGCAAATACTCTTGTCCCATCTTCCCTATAAGTTCTCTTCAGGTACTGGAAGGCCACAATTAGGTCACCCTGAAGAATTCTCTTTTCCAGGTTGACAATCCAAATTCTCTCAGTCTTTCCTCACAAGAGAGCTGCTCCACCCCTCTGATGAACTTTGTGGCCCCCTCTGAACTTGCTCCAACAGATCCATGTTCTTTCTGTGTTCGGAACCCCAGAGCTGGGTGCAGCACTCCAGGTGGGATCTCACAGGAGTGGAGCAGAGGGGCAGAATCCCCTCCCTCACCCTGCAGGCCATGCTGCCCAGGGTACAATTGGCTTTCTGGGATGTAAGGGAGCACTGCCAGCTCATATTCAGCCTCTCATGCACCAGCACCCCCATCTCCCTCTTGGCAGGACTGCTCTTGAGCCCTTCATCCCTCAGCCTGTGCTGATACCTGGGGCTGCTCCAACCCAGGAGCAGCACCTTGCACTTGGTCTTGTTAAACTGCATGAGGTTCCCATGCACCCACCTCTCCAGCCTGTGGAATACACCGAACCATGGGAATTCTTCTTGAATTTTGACAGCAGAAAAGATGTTTTTCCTATATTTCTTCCCAGCCCTAATAATTGAAAAATTATTTTCAGCGACAAGAAGAAATTTTTTTCCTCCATTAATTGTAGTAATAATTCACTTTCATTAACTATTTTTTTAATTACCTGAATTTTCCATTTTTCCCGAGTGAGATTTCTATTCTGGGTCTTTAAATATATTCCACAGTTACATGCTACCGTATAGCTCTTCAGGGACTGAATGAATTTACTCAAGTGGCACTGATTGCACTATCCAAGGTCTTTCTCATTTTAACTCTATCCCACAAACATTGACGTTGTGTCAGCATTTTAACAGTTAGCTCAATTGCCAGCTATTTATAGTTGAGTGGCAAAATTTCTCAGAAGGTTTGGAACCGAATGGAAGAGCTTCAGGGTAGGGTTTACTCTGAGAAGTGCAAATGAAATAGTGTAGCAGCTTAAGATATTTTGAGGGAATGTATAGTGTAGGAATATGTGTGTAACTGGCAGTTGCAGCCATTTTCTGATAAAGTTTTGTGCCTGGAATGGGATGGATATAGTTTTGAAGTTTATAGTTGTTTATAAATTAAAATTAAAGCTTAAAGGGTTTTTTTTTTTATTTCACTTTGATATTTAAATGTTGTAGCTTAAAAATTTTGTGTATTTTAGTCTGGTATTTAAATATTCTTTGTACAAATACAGTGTTGAGTTTGAGTGGATTAAAGTGGATTAAGTGAATTAAACAGCTCTCACAGAAATTTAGACAATTTAAGAAAAGATTTTTCTAAATTATATTATAACTTCTAGGGAAAGGAGAGATTCAACATCCTTAAGAGAATGTTTTAATCAGCAGAAATTATGGGGTCTGGAGGATGGTCCCCAAGGCAGTGGGACTGGAGTACTTCCCCTGTGAGGAGGGGCTTGGAGAGCTTGGCTGGATCATCCAGGAAAAGCGATGGCTTCGGGGACAACTGATAGCCCCTGCTTCTCTACAAGGGCTCATCGAGGAGATGGAGCTGGGTGCCTCACAGTGGTGTGGGGAGGGAGGGCAAGAGAAAACAAATACTGATTGTAAGATGTTCATGCTGGGCATAAAAATAATTTTTTCTTCTGTGTTTCCATGGGGAGTGAGGCAGTGGAGAAGGTCACCCTGGGAGGCTGTACTGTCTCTGTCCTTAGAGAGTTTCAACCCCTGACTGCTGCAAGACCTGAACAGCCAGGTCTGTCCCCAGGGTTGTAGTTTTAGAATTGCATTAAATAAGACTCTGTGGCCCAGCTATGGGCCACTGAAATGAGAATCAGAATTTTATGGGGGTATTTCTTTCTTTTGAGTTATATTATTTTTCCCTGGTCTTCTGTTTAATGGTAACAACGCTTTATGCTTTTTGTGGTCAGGGAAAAATATCCAATGTAAATACTGTAAGTAATGTAATACACAGAGGGTCCCAGTCAGAGAGTTAGAGAGCTGAATTTGTTATCATTTGATGAGACCATCTAGTCACTGCAAGAGTGTTTATCAGGAAAAGCAAACAAAGAGCAGAGTGGTTCAATTCTTCCAGGATTTGAGATCTGCTATCTGACACTAGGAAAAATACCTGTCAATCCTTGCAGCACACCATGACACCCAGCTCTTCACATTTTTTTCTCTTTTCTTTATTCTGCAGGGGCTGGTGCACAGGCAATGGGAAGGGGATTTCCCAAACACAAGCAGAGATCTATAGGTCCTGATCCCTAATCCCAGGGTCACACTCATGAAAGTAACAGCATTCCTTCACTCTGATTTCAACAGACTTTGGATCAAGAGTAGGATAAATTAGAGATTTATTCCTTATTTCATTTGATGCTAAAACCAATGGGAAAACCCCAACATTTTCTCATATGAGACAGCAGTCTTGCTAAGTCTTTTCTTTCACTTTTCATGTAGCTTCAACAGTGATGTTTGAAACATCCTTAGGCAAAACATTCTTTGACATCTCAGAATTACATTCTTGGTTAATGTTACATTTTCCAAATATTTCTGATGTGACACTGCTATCAAGTTATTATGGTAAACCACTTCCCTTAAGAAATCTGCTCTGACTGGCCTATGACTTATATTGTTGTTCAAGGACAGCTTTTTAAGTGAACTTGAACTCTGACCAAAATTGTTCTCTTCATATTCTTCTGGACAGCTAGATCTGCTGCTCCCTACACATTTTAATATGCACTTGCCTGTGAAATCTAATGAGGTAACTATAACCACTAATGCCTGTGTCTTTCCAGCCTCCCAAGAAGAAAGGGTCCTTATTGTTTTGCATAGCAGCATTGCAAAGTAATCTTTTTAATTATCTCTTAATTATCTTTTTAAATAATATTTATTTTTATTGCCCATGAGTGAAACTCTCACGAGCAATACAAATAAAGAAATTACTCATTTTGGTTGATATTGCCCAAAAACATTTCTGCCATAGATGTTTGTCATTCTGCTGGGTGGACCAGGAGGACCTGGTCATGTTAGCAGAATGACAGACCACTTTTGAACTATTAAAGTATAACAGAAATGCCTCTGTGTATGCTTTACTTACTGGTGGCTGGAACAACAAATAAAAACTAGTTTTTTGTCTTCTATAAGAGCTTCAGACTCTCTGACCACAGCACTGTTTCTAGCATTGCCAGTGAGAGATTCAGAGGACTGGAAAAATTTAAAACTATCCAAATAGTCCCAGACTGAGAACAACTGGGAATAAAGATTTTCTTCAAAGAAAAAGCTGATTTAGACTATCAGAAACATAGACAGTGGAACTGTGTTTTAAAAGTCAGTTTTTCATAACAACTAAAGACTCAGCTGATTTATATCTTTGGTATCGGGTCTGATTACGTGAAAAGTTTGTCTGATCCTTCTTGGAAAATTTCTGCAGAAAAATAGGCTTACATTACAACCATAATTCTTGATCAGTGAGCTTGCATCTGATGTTTTTCACACATACAGCAACATTTATCTCACCTTAACCTGGCTCTAAATTTGAATCAATCATCAAACAAACCTGCAACAGAAGAAAGCTCTCAGGAGAGATTGTATCTGACTCAATGGGCTTTTTTTTGAAGGTTTTTTTTTCAATTTTAAAGGAGCACATACATCTTAGGTGAGTTGTTTCTCTCCATCAGTTGTGCCGAAGCCTAGTCTTGTGAAGGGACTAGCCCAGATGTTTAAATGAGTTCCATCAGCACTATCCTTTCAGGGGAAAATGGCACACTCACAGATATTTCCAAAGGGATGTTTTATATTATTTATGTTTGTCTGATGCTCTGAAGCATTCAGTTCTGCTGTTCTGTGATGAATTTCTTAATGTCTGAAAACACTGTAGGAAATCCCCATGTACTGTGGAATGATGCGGAATGGTACTAATGGTACAGATATATATAGCTGCCACTTGGAGTCTGCACTCAGATCCAGAGAAGGTTTCACACCCTGTGCCAGTGATTGTGCCAGTCCTACAGTATGCACCAACAGAATCTTGCTGTATTCTCTCTGATGGTTGCCAGCTACATTTAAATAAATTGAAAATTGCTCACCTGTTTTGGTGTTAATGTATTCAAATATCTATTCTGAGTGTGTGAATACACGCCAAGCATTTCCTGCAACATCCCGAGGATCATCTGCTCTAAATATGAATTTGTATTTTCCACATGGATGGAATTATAACAGTATTCCATTCTACTGCTTCTTAAAGATTAAAAAGACCAAAAAAAATTCTTTTAATAAGAAGTGAAATTTACACACTACTGCCAACCAAAATATGGTTTGTTTGTCCATTTAAGAAACTACTGAATAAGCACATTTTATATTTTGCTCTACTGATCAAATTATTTATTTCATGGTCTTTTTAGCTCATGCCCAGATTGCATCAGCTTCAGAACACATCTCTAATGAAATAGAGTATTGTGAAAGTGTTCTACAAAGCTGACTGCAATACATTTCCTAAATAAATACAAATTAAAATCATAAAAGTAGACTGTGCATCAAAGCCTTCTTTCTGAGTTTTTGGCATCTGTGGGACTTGGCTAGTATTCTGTTTTGCCAGTTGAACCAAGTATGAGTTGGTATAATGATCCTACTCAGTCTGACCAACATCTTTTGTGTATCTTTGGAGGTTTTCCTCATTGCTTGTGACTTACAGCTGAACAGGGAAGAATGTTACTCTTTACAGCGCTCAGACACTGCAACACAGTGCTTAGATGAATAGTTCCTTTTTATTAAAAGGATCAGTACAATTTTTCTTCACATTCATATCTCCCACATGAAAGTAAGAGTTTGAACTGTAACTTAATGCTGTTTCTGAGCTTAAGAAAACTCTTCACTGATCAAAGGATTTATTCTATTTATTTTTCCTTAAAAAATGCAACTTGTTCATGGGAAAGTTAAGGCTATATAAGGTTATATTTTGGTCTGTCATTATGAAAAACCTTAATTCATACTACCTTAATTAAACAATTAGGAAGATAGCAGAATGTAGCTCATAGTTTACAAAAATACAGAACACTGCTTTTCAAGAGTTTTTTGTAGAAAAAATATAATGGCTAAGTAACAGCCATTTTGTCTAAATAGCCCCATGAAATCCATACTTACATATATAATTTATCAACTTGATCACAGACATTTAAGTATTTTCACTCTATTTCCCCCCAAAACTTAATTCCCTTTCTTCTTGAACAGAACTGAGCAAAGTCCACATCACTGCTGAGAGTGGCAGTGCATGACACATCTCAGCTATGCACATGGCTGAGGGACTCATCCCAAATCCCTTCCTGAGTCAGGGTGAGCTCTTGCTGATCTTGTTGCAATGCCCTCAAGGGTCAAACTCTCCTCTTCTGGGCTCTGGGAAATGTGAGATTTTATTCACTGGCATGAGCTTGTGGCCCTGACACTTGGGTTATTTGAAAACACAGCAGGACTTTGTGTAGAGGTTCTATGAAGCATAAATTTGAGAATGGAGACTAAACTGGAAACCTGTATACTCCAGAAGATATGTTGGTATGGGAAGTGCAGGCAAGACCAGAATAATATGAGATAGTTGGGATACAGAAAGGTCTGGCATTAGAAATGGCATTTGACCTGAAATTGTAGCAGAAGGTACAAAAGTGAGCAAGTGATTTGCATAAATAATTTCTAGGGTGGTCTAGTCAGGAAATAAATTCAGAATGATGAACAGGGAATTATATGGAGGACTCTTTTAAAAAAATGTTTAAACCCAAACAAATTATGCTTTTCTTATGAAGAGCATCTGATGGGTGCTCTCAAATATAACAGAGAACTCTAACAAAAAATGGCTTCTCTAAAATACAGCAGTCAAAATACCTGTTGAGGAACAAAGTGTCTTGTAAAAGTAAAAACAGCTTCAGGTGGGTTGGATCTTACAGTTTGTGCGGGCTTGATTGAGGAGCATAAGCTAGATCAATAGATAAATTTTGTCTGGTGCACAGAACTTTGTACATAACACAATGTTTAAGCAAGTGACCTGCAGTCAAACATATCCTTGCACTGGAAGGTTGGGAGTTCAATCCCCGTCTGGGGTTAAGGCTCAGCCTTGGCCCCTGACATGAATGTAACTGAAATCTGCTCCATCTTCAAGGAGCTAAAAAAACCCTTGGCAGTTTGAGTAAATAATTGGAAGATCAAAGCTAGCTACCTTTCTGTACTGAGGCTGCAGGAGAAGCCTGATCCTCATTTAGCATTATCTTGCCTTCAGGCTATATTTTCATACACACCATAATATTACTTTGGATAAAAGGAGATTTTAATTCTGTCTCCTTAATAAAAAAGTACACAGAATTAAAATATTCTCATACCTTTGTGTAATGCACAAATCAGCAACTGAAAATTTTATCTCTCCTCTCCTTCCTGAGCTATTTTTATTGCAGCAAATATGGTATTTCTGTAATTTAAAGCTGTGTTCTGGAATACATTTTCTTTCATTGTCACTGTATGGTAAAAATGTTTTTTTCAACTTATCTCTAAACCTCTGAGCTGGAGAAAAGCTTTGAATTGCTGATTCAATGGTGAAACAGTTTTACTCAGGGAAGAATCTGAAAAAAAAGCTTAAAAATTTTGTAATATGCCTGAGAGATGAAAAGACTTATGCAATATTAACACCCATTGGAAGCAAATCTGGATCAAGTCACAAAATATTCTTTCTTTTTTTTTTTCTCCTCTTTGCCCACACCAATAATCCTGCCACATTTCAGCAATGCACCTGAGAATTCACATCTAATTTAGATGGTTTCCTTTCTGTTGTTTCAAGAGAACTTCTGGCTAAGGCACCGAGCATCTCTGGAATTCAAGTTATCATGCTTACTGAGAGCAAGACAGCACTTTGTCAGCACAGTAATTGTTAAAATAGTGCAGGTTCTTTGGTCTTGAACAGCATAGCAGACTTCACAATGCAGTGGTAATTCAATTCATGTAGGATAGTCTTGAATCCTAATCCTGTCTCCTAGTACAGTTCAAATATTTTGAAATTAAAAACTACAAGTGTTTTATGAGTTGTATATCTAAGTGCATTAGAGTACACATACTGTGTTAATTCCTGTAACACATAACTCAAATTATGGCTTATTTAATTTAAAGGCCCCTCCGTTGAAATCTCCACCCTGGTCCTTTTGGGATAGATCATCTGGTTTAACATGGGAATGAGCTCCTCCCTTTGTTCCCAGCCTGACTAACAACGAGAGGTTCCTGCTGGAGCCCACCATTTGTATAGTCCTCATCCTCATCCTCATTCTCCCTGGGCTCTGGGGGGACAGCTGCTTCTCCATGGTCTGCACCACAGGCTTCAGGGGAACCTCTGCTTCCCCTGCTCCCTGGTGGGGTGCCACCCACGGGAGACAGTCCTCCTTGAACTCCTCCAACGTGGGTCCTTGCCGTGGCAGAGTTCTTCATGAACTGTTCCCTGTGGTGCCACAAGGCCTGCCAGCAAACCTGCCCCAACCCAGGCTTCCCACAGGATCACAAGTCCCCTCCTCCTTCAGGCATCCACCTGCTCTGGTGTGGGGCCCTGCGTGGCCTTCAGGTGGATCTCTGGTCCAGTGTGGACTCCTTCACATGTCACAGTCCCTTCAGCTCAAGTTCACACTGGAGTTCCAGCCTGTCTGGCAAAGCAGCACAGAAAACAGCAACACCCTGGCCACCTGCCAGCCCAGGAACCTTGCCATGGCTGTTATCAAAACATTCCCAGGCACAATTCAGTGAGTGATCAGCAGTACAGCCCTACAGCAAGAGGCAAGAGCAAAAAGCGGCCTCTAACAAGCCCTAGACTCTAATATGCAGTAAGAAAAGTGAGCCCCATGGCAAGGACAGGAGCCTGCTCATTACCAGCTAAACAACACTAACAGCTATAAATTCAAACTAGAGTATCCCAGTTGAATCTGTCATTATCTTCAACCCTTTGAGCATCATGTTGGGTGCCAAAAAGGACTGTTGTGGTTTAACCTCAAGCCAGCAGCTGAGCCCCATGCAGTCACTCACTCACTGCCCCACCAGAGAGACTGGGGAGAGAACTGGAAGGGTAAAAGCAGTAAAACTTGTGGGTTGGGACACAGACAGTTTAATAGGGAAAGCAGAAGCCACACACACAAGCAAAGGAAAACAGAATTCACTGCCTCCCATGGGCAGGCAGATGTTCAGCCATCTCCGGGAGAGCAGGCGCCCATCGTGCGTAGCTGTGACTTGGGCAGACAAACACCATCATTCCAAATGTCCCCCCTTTCTCCTACTTCCACCCACTTTATATACTGAGCATGATGTCTGATGGTCTGGAACATCCCTCTGGTCAGTTGGGGTCACCTGTCCTGGCTGTGTCTCCTCCCAGTCTCCATGCACTCCCAGCCTCCTTCCCAGTGTGGCAGTAGGAAAAGCCGAAAAGCCCTGCCCAGCAAAATCAAAACCATCTCTATATTATCAGCCCTGTGTTCAGCATGAATCCAAAACATAGCCCTGTACCAGCCACTGTGAAGAAAATTAACTCTACCCCAGCTGAAAATGAGCAGTCTAAAAAACTTATTCCAATTTTGCTTTTTCTCCAAAATGCACTCTTATATTTTAATGAGAATAAAATTAGATACATTCTGCAAAAATCATATACACATGCTTAATGTTCTACACATGACTAGTTTCAATGAAGTTAATGGATTTTAGTTGCTATTGGAGGTAAATGAGATTCATTATATGAGAAGGCTGCCTCTATTTGGAGGAAACAAAATTTAAACTACACATCTAAAAGAAATGGGTTTGCTATAGATCAGCTATTTTATTGTAAAGTTATGGCTGAGCAATTAAATTAAAAACAAGAACAAAAATGCACAGGAAATCAAATCTGATGAATCTGATTTTCAGCTAGTGCAAACTCGTTCAGATTAGAGAAAGTCAAGGATGCAGTCTTTGAACCATATGACTCATTGGTGAAATGTTTCTATAGCAAAATAATCTAAACTTCCTAGTTTATTGAATATCTTGAAATTAGTACACAGTTCCATAATGGTAATATCTGTGCTTTTTTTTTTACATCTGGGTGATAATCATTAGAATCCCTTGATCTGGAGAGGAGCCCTTGAGTATATCTCTGGCATGCCATTTACTAGTCTTTCTCCAAGGAGATTATTCTAATGTACAAAATTCTAAGTGACTCCAAATAGCTACAGTAACTTTGAAAAGGCTATGAAATACATAATCTTTCTTCACATTAGAAGTCTATTAATTTCTCAGCAGAATAAATCTGGTCTTTAAACTTTGGAGATTTTAAATTTGTGCACAGTGACAAATATGGCCTTGAAAGCTTCCAAATCACCTAGAAAGCTCTACTTTCATGAATAATTT
The DNA here is from genome assembly GCA_013401095.1 of Passerina amoena. Classification (NCBI taxonomy): domain Eukaryota; kingdom Metazoa; phylum Chordata; class Aves; order Passeriformes; family Cardinalidae; genus Passerina; species Passerina amoena. The sequence continues at coordinate 1,982,497 of WBNP01002529.1, read as the reverse complement.
TCCTTTGGACCTGCCATTGAACTCAGCCTAAGTCCCATCAAACTCACATGCTACATGAGTGTAGCCTTTTATGAGATACTTAAAGAATTCATGCTCCCACTAAAATTCTAGGAAAATCCTCATTTTTTCTCTTCAAAAAAATGAAGCAGCATGTCAGCAGTTGTGATCATATACCCATCATTCTTCATAGCAATAAAGATTAATGTAAAAAAAATTAAAGCCAAAGCCTTTAAGCATTTTACTAAAAAAAAGGTATGTGCCTCATTCCATTCATCTGTAGTGTTTTTAAACAAAGTAAAAAAAAATTCTGAAATATTGATGGCTTTGAACATTATAAACACAAGTGAAAAGTCTATGACGTTTATACTGTGGAGTTATACTGTACAAGAGGCTTATCAGAAATATTTGAAGTATATCATGTGGCTGTCTACTCTGGGAGAGGAGAGGAGAGGAGAGGAGAGGAGAGGAGAGGAGAGGAGAGGAGAGGAGAGGAGAGGAGAGGAGAGGAGAGGAGAGGGAAGAAGGCAGGGGGAGAAGTGGCTCCAGATGTTGGAACAGAGATTCCCCTGCAGCCCATGGTGCAGCCCATTGTGAGGCAGGTGTGCCCCTGCAGCCCATGGAAGTTGACATTGAGATCCACCTGCAACCCATGGACAGCCCTATGCCAGAGCAGGTAGATGCCCAGAGGATTCTGTGACTCCATGGAAAGCAGGTGCTGGAACAGGCTTCTGGCAGGAGCTGTGGGTCTGTGGAGAGAGAACTCCATGCTGGATCAAGTTTGCTGGTTGTGACCCTGTGAGGACCAAGCTGGAGCAGCTTGTTCCTGGAGGATTGCACTCTGTGGAAGGGACCAGTGCTGGAGTACTGGGTGAAGAACTACAGCCTGTAAGAATTGCTTAGGTTGGAAAAATTCCTGGGGGACTCTTTCCGGTGGGAGAGACCCCATGCTAGAATAAGGGGAGAATGTGAGGAGTCCTCCTGCTGAGGAGGAAAGAGCAGCAGAAACAATGTGTGGTAAACTGACCACAGCCCCACTCCCCTGTGCAGATGTTGGAGAAGGTAGAGCAATAGGAAATAAAGTTGAACCTGGAAAGAAGGGAAAGATGGTTGGAAGGTGTTTTAAGGTTTGGTTTTATTAATCATCTCCCTATGCTGATTTGGTTGTAATAAACTAAACCAACTTTCCCAAGCTGAGTCTATTTTACCCATGAGGGTAATGGGTGAGTGAGGGTAACTTCCTGACTCTATCACAACCACGAGCCTTTTGCTATATTTTCTCTTCCCTTTACAGCTTGAGATGGGGAATGACAGAGCAGCTTTGGTGGGCACCTGGAGTGCAGTCAGGGTCAACCCACAACAACAGCTAAGCTTGCTCTTTTTAGTTGTATTCATACCTTTGATAAGCAAAGAAGTCTTTCTTTACTGAACACAACTGTATGCTAATTCTATCTCTAGAAATCTTTCTTTCACTTCCAAATTTAAAGGCATGTTTTTGACCACATGAGAAATTTGTGTACATAAACCTACTTCTTGGTACTTCAGAGATGTCTCCAGGTCACATAGGACCTTGTAACAGAGGTGTAGCAGAGGCACAGCAGTGTTGAAACTGTCTATATTCTGTACAGCTTGTCTTTTTCACTTTGGCTGATGCAAGTTTTCCCACTTCAAAAAGACATAGGAACTTTTTCTCAAAAAGACAGCCCATCCTTGCTCACCTTTCATTATGACCTTTGTGTGTGCTAGTTAGAAAGAACTTTGTGTTTATGCTTGATAGCTGCACTTGGAGACCTTTCCTGATCTATGTTCCAGTGAATTCCATACTTATTTAGATATCATAGAATGGTTATTTAAAATCTGTGGAATACATGCCCTTTAAATTTAGTTTCTAAGGTGATTCATTCAAAATTTATATTCACCACTGTGAATAATTTCATGTTGCTGATTGCTATTCATTTCTTTCATCACTGTATGTGCTGTAGCACAGTTGAAGTGGTCACGAGTAGCAGTAAAACAAGACATTTAACTTAGACGACAGACTTCCCATCCTGTGTCTGTGCTACCTGTGATCTGTTTATAAAGGAGATTTGAGGATTTTCTGGAGCAGCAGATTAAACCTGCTCCAATAGAGGTCTGCCTAAAGCCCCAGAAGACAGGTAGGCAGACATGCAGGTGCTGGAGATGTCTCAGGTGTTTCAAGGTTAGGCTAAGATAGAACGCGAAAGCCTGTATTATGAGTGCAGATTATGCTATCACACTTTTGAATATGATGCCACCATGGTGATCACCAAATACCATGCCATTTAGGGTTATTAACTTTTTAATTATTTATTGCTTGCAATACATGATGAGAAAGTTTGATCTCATACTCCGATCTTAATTTGTATTGATTTTTCTTTGCTGTTAAAGAAATTACCACTTGAAAAGGCCTCAGTCAGGAGAGTGGAATGCATGTCAGTTTAACAGAAACTGAAGGAAATAAAAACCACTTCTATCTGCATGTTGTAGGAGTTTGGCACTGAACACAATAATAGCACTCCTGAGTAGTTAGTCACAAGGGTATCCAGCTGTTAAAAAAAAAAAAAAGATTCAGATTTGGCTTTAAGTCAGGAACAACAGTTTTTCAGCAGAACTGGAAATGTACAAAGCATAAAATGTTATTTTGATAGTGTCAGAAAGAGTTTAATTTACTTGACAGTCAGCACTACAGGTATGGGTATGGGACTCCACCTCTCACTCCCCCAAATTTTAAGAGTAGATGCAGTTGTGCAGAGTAATGGTCTTGATGTCTGCATAAGGTACAAAAATTAATTAGCTTCAACAACCAATAGCAGTACTCCCATTTATATTTTGCATTATTCATTTACCATGTAATGGGAATATGCTCAAATAAAGCATATTGAAAGCAGTATTTTCTCTGTGAATGAGGTTTTTATTGTTTAGATGGAAAACGTTTCCCTGAAGCAGGGAATAAATCCACATTTTTTCATGCTTTTTTCATGTCATTATCTTTTTTATTATGCATCTTCCTAAGAATGCATATTGGTTTGCCATCAGCTTTATTTCTCATTGTTTCAAAGCTAATAAAACTGCCCTATGATAAACTTTTTTGTTTTTCTAGACTGGTTTATTAGCAAGAGAATTTCCCAGGTATGTGTTTACAAGAGACAGTGGAAGTTTTATTGTTCTTGTTGCTACTTCTGTTTTTAAGTGGACAGACATATTTCTAAAATAATTGTTCCAGTTTTGGAGACTGTTTTGATTAAGACAGAAAGCTGCTAAATAGAAGTGTGCATGAACAGCTCCCATGTTCAGGTATGAACTTTTATACCCCACTGACATGTATCATCTTTCTCTCTCTTTAGTCAGCTTTCTCTCAAGGCTTCCAGCAGCACACTTCTAGCAGGCCAGCTCATTCCTGCTTTATAACTTGGTTGCTCTACTTCTTAATAATTACTTCTCCTCCTCCTGCAGATCATTTTCATGCTGGCCCTGTCCCCACAATGCTCATCACTGCTACTCTTGTGTGAAATCAGTAGTAGGATATGTAGTCCCATGTCCCTCTTCTTAACATTTTTTAAATTTACTGTTAGCTTTGGTAGTGATCATTCAAAAACTGTATCTTGTTTCTGGTTTCTACCTTTAATGGCAGTGTATATATATAATTATCACAGAATCATAGAATGGCATGGATTGAATGGATCTTAAAATCATCTGGTTTTCACTAGACCACGTTGCTTTCACTAGACCACGTTGCTTAAAGCCCCATCCAACCTGGCCATGAGCACTGCCAGAGATGTGGCAACCACAGCTTCTCTGGATAACCTGTTCCAGCACCTCACTGCCCTCACAGCAAAGAATTTGTTCCTAGTATCTAATCTAAACCCAGTCTCTTTCAGTTTAAAGCCCATATTTCCTGTCCTTCCATGCTTTTGTAAAAAGTCCCTCTCCAGCCTCTTTTAGGCTGCCTTTAGGTATGGGAAGGTTTCTGTAAGGTGTCCACAGAGCCTTTGCTTCTCTGGGCTGAGCCATCCCAATTCCCAAAGTATTTTCTCATGGGAAAGGCTTTCCACCTCTCTAATCATCTTGGTGGCCTTCCTCTGGAGGACCACTGCAACAGGTTCATGTCCTTCCTGTGCTGGGGCACCTCACAGCTGGATGCAGTAATTCAGGTGGGAAACAGTATTACAGGTGGGAATACTATATAAATTATACTTCTATAGAATAAATTATATTTCCATGAAATTTTTCTATCTTTTCATGAAAGCTTGCTTTACTTCGACCTCTTTTGTGAGAAAGAACTGACTACACACGTACAAGGCATTTGAATGTATTAATGTTAGAGCTTATTCTGCAAATGTTCTTTGTGTGATAGTAACCCAGCTGTTTGACCTTTAAAGAGGAACAAATTCTTCAGGAAATTATGCTTTCAGAAGGACACTGTAAATGCAAGGAAAGCTGATGAATACAAAGCACATGATAACAGAGATTGGACTCAAACCCGGCTGTATTTTAGATTTAGAGAACCTTTTTTTATGTCTCTGCACCAGTCTTTGTTTCTTCGTTTCTTCATTGCCTCTTTCTAGCATCTAGCTTAGGAAAAGAAAAAAAGGATGCCAACATAGCTTATATGCTGTCACAACATAAAAAACTCCAGGCATTAAACGAGATTGTAAGTTTCTATGGCCCTGTGCAAGTTCACTGATTGTTCCACTCATGGAATCTAATGTCTGCTTTTCATATTTGAGTGTTCTTGAGAGCCACTTAAATTTTCCACTCTGAGACATGAATTCCTACAATCTCTAAATGTCATGTTCCTGGCTGGAGCAAGAGAAGCACTCAGGTGAGGCAGGAATTCAGTGAGGCAGCAGCAGCTGACAGGACAGCTGAGATTTTGAGCAGGCTTGGGAGCTATTGTACAGCCCTGAGGCTGTGATAGATAAAGCAGAGCCATGTCACAGTGCCCAGAATTTGCTAGGATGGTTTGAAGCTCAGTTCAGACTTGCTGCCAGAGTTCTTACCTAGTTTATCAGCCGGGTTTGGCTGCACAGTGAGCTATATTCTGTCAGAGCTGTATTACTTGCAGCATCCATCACTCATTTTAGAGTGAATTGTGCTAGGTAATGACAGCTTTTCACCTGCCTAAGGTTGAAAATAGAAGAGCAACAGAGTGAAATTTTGAGTAAGATGATGCTTTTTTATATTTGGGTCCCGTACAAATAGGATACAAGCCTGAAAATGCATACCCCAAAAATGGGTATCTCTCTTCTTACTCAAGGCTGGGAAAATGAAGTGCTAGGGACACAGATTGTGAGACAGACACACAGAATACCCACTAATCTACATGAAAATCCTCAAAAAGGTGTAGTGTCCCAAAGACCTTTCCCATGACACCTCTACTTGTCCAGACTGGAACAACTGATCTCTGTTTCTACAAACCACAACATAATGAAATATGAGCCTCCTTGTTCTAGGTGCTACACTAGGTACCCAGATCTGCTTAGAAAGTATGAGATAAGAGATGAGTTCATACCAAACATCCAATGATATCTTTTCTTGCACTGATTTCCTTTGCAACTGAGACTAGAGACTTAGGAATCAAGGTTAAAATTTGAACATAACATAAATACGTCAATAAAATTAAAAAAAAAAAAAGACGGCTGGCTTGATGCATTCTCCTCTTAAAGAAACAAAAAATCTTGCCCCAAACTACTGCTTAACATTAATGTTCTCTCTCTTCTCCCACTATCAGCACATTCAAAAAGTTGCTGCAGTGCAACCTGTCCTGTCCTCTTCCTGTAGAGTAAGGAGATGTATTTATATGTCACACAAAAGATGTTTTGGTGTTCTTTAACCTGTAAGAGGAGCTACCCTGAGAATAGCAGTGGTAGAATAATATGAATGTTGACCTTCACTTCTTTGGATTGTGCTGGACCATCTTAAACATGGCAATAAAAAGTTAATATCTCCCTTCTCTGTTTCTCTGATGATAATGTGTTACATTTATCCTGGCACACTCAGAATATGTGCTTTTCAGAACAGATAGAAACCATCTCTTTTTCCCACCTGATGGCATCAAATTGAACTTACAGTGTGAGAAAGTGTGAATTTTCTAGGAGTCATTGGATGAGTGCACCTGAAGGAAGAAGGGCAAGAAGGATTTATGTATGAAGATACTTAAATAATGGTTTTAATAGTAGTGAGAGAGCACAAAGAAACTGGATGGTACAAAGAGGAGTTAGGTAAATATAATGAAGGAAAATGAGGAATCTGAAAATATTATATAGGTTATATATAAGGAATTTCCTTAGGAAGAAAATCCTGCCTATTATGAATAATTTTACTTGTTTGCCTCCAAACAAATATACTAAAGGTGCTGCTGAAAAACAAAAGGAAAAGAATAAAAATTCTTGAGATATATGATAGGGACATGCCAAAGTTTCAGTCAAATTTTTATTGCCATCATTCAGAGTCCATATGGAAAAACATGGACTTGTGTTTACCTCTTTCTTTCTCACCATGACAACAACTTTTATTTCTTTTCAGCCATACCTTTCTTGCAGGTTATTTTTCTCTCCTGATACTAGCTCCAGTGAAACATCTTTTAGGCTTTTCTTTCTCATTTGTTTCTGTTCCTTCTGTGGACAAAGGTATAATTTCTGGCTTTACACCAGCTTTATGATTATTGCTCAGTGGAAGTTTTTGTGGGGCAGCAAACCACAAAAGAATTTATGATTTTTGGAGCACTTTTCCCTAGAAAGTTGTGGTGTCCTAAACAAGTAAGAAAAAAAGGTTTCTCTGTGATATGGAGACATACACTGCACATTTTAGGAGTCTTTTCTCTCTTAATGTCTTTTTACAGTTTTGTTTGTCTAGAACTACAGCAGAATTATATTTTCCTCCTTTCTACACCTGTTTCCATTCTTTTCCTCCATTTTCTCTTCCTACTTCTTTATTCCAGTAATTTCTTTTCTTTTGCAATACTTCTCAGCAAAGTTCAGTGCATTGCATCATTTAGCCAGAAATCAGTTTAAGATGACACTGATGATTTAAGTCAAAGATTTGCTCCTGTTGCCAGGGGGAATATGTGATAACACCCATACTCACAGAACATTTTATTTTCCTGCTGCTGCCCACACAGTGAGCCACCACAGGAGGAAGGTCAGGAGGAAGGCTGGGAGACATTCTGGAACTTCTTTACTGGGCAGTTGCTCCTATACTCCTGTGAAAACTCCTGAACTCCTTATCTCTTTGAGCACTGACTATGATTTCTTTCCAGCTGGCTTTCTGACCTTTCCCTTGCTTGGTCCTTTTTCACTCTGCTGAAACTTCAGGTCACATAAATTGATTCCACCAGCACAATGTATCATGTTTTCCTGCTTCTCAGTTTCTTGCCCCAAACTCATACTGCAAATTAAATTTATCTGTGATTTACAGTGTCTGTCACTTAATTTTTATTTTGTCCTTTTCTTCTCACCTGCCAAGTTCTGTGGGAGTGGACTGCTGACCAAACAACTTTAATATGCTCTGAAGATCACGAATTTCTGAAATTACTGATGACACTTTCAAAATCTCAAAACAGATTTAAAATCTACCCCTAAAATCTTGACTCTCTTCGGGAAAAGAAGGGTGTATTCAAGTGATTTTTGTGTGTGTATTTTTAGGAAAAAAATTAAACTTGATTTATTAAAGCATTAGTAAAAGAGAAAAATAAATCTAAGAAAAATCACACTAGCTGTGGTAAGTGAAATAGACTTGCTTTTCTTTACTAACTGTGACTAAAGACTGTTTTAAACTGATGTTATTCTGGCTGGTAGAATGTGGCCAAAACATAAAAGTGTTTTAGACAGGATTCAGGTTGTATTCTGACTTAACATTAACCTGTTTAGTGTCTGAGTACTTCAAAGGACCCAAGAAAAAACAAGTATCCTGTAACATTGCCAGAGAATAACTCACTGAATCCTTTCAAAGCTCAGAACACCTAAAGTTTCTCAATTCTTTGTGTGTATTACTCTTACTGTAACATACGGGTCTGAAAATAGTAGATGTTGTTATTGGACCTCAGCTTAGTAGTTGCAGCTTTTGATTTCCTGTAATAAGAAAAAAAGAACATTGTTTTGTATAAAGAGACACTTTCAAAAAAGAATTCCTCCTCAGAACCTTATTATTAAGTTTTCATGACCTTACATGTCATAAAGAAAATACAAACTTCATTGTTTGCTTTGATGTTAGAACCGTGAGGAGTCAATGGCACTGCTGGGCATGTAGTGTTAAATAGAATGTAATAATTGGCTATTTTAAGGCAGTTTGACCCTTTCCAGAATAATGCAACAGGTGCCAGATTCCTACAGAATTATTGTCATGCTAAATTTGACACAAATTCTTACCAAACCCAGAAGTGACCTTATGGCTGCAAAGCTGGGGAGGCATTTTGTCTCTTTCACAAGATGAATCCATGAAAATGTTTTTTTTATTCCTTCTCTTAATGTCCTAGAGAAGTGCCTTTCTGAAGGAGAAACTCTTTGGGTTGCTGAACTTACAAATAAGAAAAAATCTTCTTACATGAGCTTTATTTCATTTGGGTGAACAGCTTCTTATAGTAACAACCTAAACCAAGAATGATTGTTTAATGAACAGTCACAATACAGTGCAATAGAGACCTCAGGGCTACTGACATAAATCCCCTTTATACTGCCTGACCAATTACACTGGATTTGTGACTGACAGCTGTGGATAAATATCTTAGTTTGTAATGTGGCCAGACTCAGGTTTTATGGCTGAGAAGTCCATTAAATACTACCACACCAATTCCTCTTCTCCATGCATTTTTTAGCATTCAAGGGATACAAAAATTTGACATCTTTTGGGTACCAAAAATTTCAATGTGTGTACTTGGTCTATTATTTTGCAAAAAAAAAAAAAAAAAAAAAAAAAAAAAAGTACTTTCTTTTGTTTTTTATTTATGGAACTTAGTTATTCCAGCTAGATAATTTGCCTTTAGCCCATTTGTTTTAACAAGTGGGGTACTATAATGTATGGTGGTAAAGGTAAACTCCTGTTTCTTGCTGACTGGAACTTGGAAGTGGTTCTTGTTGAAATGAAAGCATATCCTCCCTATTATGTCTTCAGATATCTCAAGTCACATATCACAGTGTTATTTGGAATGCACAGTTTTATACATAGTGTTGAACCTGATAAATATATTACCATTATTGAATGCTCCTGATTGCTACAATTTCTAAATCACACCTACCACTCAACTGGGTCTGTACAATAGAATCCTAGAATTATTTAGGCTGGAAAATACAAGATCTTTGAGTCCAACCATTAACTTACCATGGTGAGGGCAGAGGGCTCTCCACAGGCTGCAGGTGGCTCTCTGCTCCAGTGTGGGTATCCATGGGCTGCCTCACATGGGCTGCAGAGGATTCCCTGTTCCAGCACAGGAGCAGCTCCTCTGCCTTCCTCACCTCGGTGTCTGCAGGACTCTTTCACTCATAAGTTCTCACTTCTGTCTTGGTCTCCAGTTGTTTCCCTGCAATAACCTCTTTCCTTTCCTAAATGCATTATCCCAGGGATGCAGCACCACTGATGGGCCCCTCTGGCGTGGATCTGGCTGGCATTGGGGCTGTTGGATGCAGGGGAAGCTTCTGGCAGCTGCTCACAGAAGTCACTCCTCCAGTCCCTCACTGCAAAAACCTTGCCACACGAACCCCATACATTAAGACAAGGAATTTAATTTTTCTGGCTCTTTGAAAGAATAAATGGAAAATATTTGCCTCCTAGGTTTGGATTTTTTAGTATTGCTTAACTTTTCTTCTCAGGAAAACATAGTTAAACACAAAAGAAAGCTTAGTGAAAACAAAGTGTTTTTTTCACTTGGGTTGTCTAGTTTTCAGTGCTAAAAGTATTGATGGGCACCTGAAAAAAATTCTTTAGTGAAAAAGAAAAACTCACACCCAAAATTTTAAATTCTGCATCATACTACTGATTTTAACTGTTAGTGTAAATTTAAGCATGCACACATGTATGAATTCTGAAGGCTTAAAGCTGACACATCTGCTAAATTGAGGCACATCTTAAGATTTGTAATTCATTGGGTTTGGGACAAAGTACCCAACTTCATAAGAGAATATTTGTTCTAAAAATTGCACAAACATTCTCTCCTGTCTGTTGATTGAACTTCAGAGAATCTCCATTGTATTTAAAAAGAAGCGTACAAAAAAGCTACCTGAATCCTCAAATCACTTGACCAGGGAATGTTGTGCCTGAAAATAAAGCTCTGCAGCCATGACTTCTGCAGCTTTGTTTCTGTCATCATCAACCTCCTAATTAGCTTTCCTTCACCTTCTCTCTCTATAGTAGGGGAAGATTTTTCAACAGAATGACAAGTAATTGCCACTGTTCATGAGAAGATGTGGTAGGTGATTTGTGTTGCAGGATAACCAGATGCACATTTCACATTTTTTAATCCAGAGCATAATCAGTTTTCATTGATGGATAAATAAAATCTCTGGGCTTCTGGTACATGACTTAGAAGAGGGCAGTAATACTTCTGGTCTTAGTGCCAAAATAACAATTTTTCCAGGTGTCATTATTAGAAAATAGGAAATAGTTGTTTTGAGATTTTTATGAGTAGAGACAACTCAGACAACTTAAATATTTGGTTTCACTGTCAGGGAAATTCAACTGTGTAAATTCTACTGTTAAAGAATGACAAGTCTTCAGTTATTCTTTATTTACAGAACTCAATTTCCAGAGATCAAAACTACACTCTGAGAGAAATATGGCTTCAATTTGTCCCTTGGATGGAGTGGTTTTATCAACAAACAGAATTTCTTGTAAAATGGATCCTGGAGAGAATATTAAAAAAACCCCAAAAATATTTTTCTAAATGCTCCATCTGATTGATATATTCCCAGCAATGTTTTAACTGCTTCATTGCTATCACTTTTGTATTAACATTGACAGCAGAAGTTTTACACTTCTGCAAAGCAAAATGGGAAAGTTTAGAGTAAAAGTTTAGCTGATATTTGGTACTGAAAACCATGGGAAAAAATTCTGTCCCCTCTGGTGCCATTACCAACTGGATGTTTGACAGGAAACCAGTGTGTAATTCTACATTTTATTCTACTGGTTCATTTTGTTTCTGCAATGTTTGAATATTCATTCCTTTTTTTTATCAATATGAAACTGTTTATAACTGTTTTTCCTGGAAATTTATATTTTGAGTTGATTATAGCTATTCATCACACAATTTGGAGATTAAATTCAGTCCCCTGATTTGTTATAATAATTTGTTATGAACTTTTGGGAATCCTCAGATAAATTAAGTTGTCTTAGCTCTACTGGCTTAAATGGAAATATGATAATTTATGGTTAAATATCTCTACCCCAACAATTGTTAACTTTAACATATGAAGATCCAAATCACAAAGAAAATAGACATTGCTGTCACAACTCAACCTGAAAAACAAAACAAGCTGACATCTGCAGCTGTTTAAGATGGTAAATTTCATGAGTTTATTTAACAGTTTGGAGAGAACAGATTTGGGGAACTTACATACATGCCCTAAAGTCTGAGAAAGTTATACCTAAGAGCTTAAAGCAATCAGTTAGTTATGGGACATCTTTCAAGGTGTATTCCTGCCTTCTGTGTCTTCTTTTCCCTCAATAATGTAGCTTTAGTTAATAATGTCTTATTTATTTACTATGGTCCTTAATTTTATTTTGTGCTGCAGTGTTGCTTCTCATTTTCTTAAAAGAGAAAAAAAAAGAAATTTAAATACATGTGTCTGCAGAGTGGAGGAAACTAGACCAGGTGTTATGAAGCTCCTCAAATATTCAAACATATTCCAGCTCTGAATAAAATAGAGCTTGATTTCATGGCATGTAGGTTAAATGTTGTTGTTCCATCAAAAGAAGTCTTTAAGATTTTCTTTCCACACTTCTCTTTCATGGCACCAAACCACAGTACTCCTGGAGAGCCAGACAGAAAACAACATTAGGTTTGTGAGCATATGATTAAACAAGGGTTGGTTTTCTTAGCAATGAAAACCTAATTTGTTAGTTCATATGCATGCAATCTAAAGCAGCAAATAAAAATAATATTGTAACATTTTGATTTGCTATCAAATGGGAAATATTATATTTGTTGCTTTGTTACGAGCTTTCTTGTTACAGAAAAAATGACAGAGTAATATAATAGCATTAAATAGAGGTAAACCGTGTGGAATACAAAATTTAAATCATCTGAACACACAGAGCTAAAATAAGTCAGATAAATCATGCCTTACAAACAAGGGTTTCTCTCAGTTGGCTTTCAAGCCAGCTATGTTTAATGCTTGGGCCTAGGCAACTGGTACATTGCTGATGGCTAAAACAAGGTTGGAAGAATCCTACTGCACCAGATAAATGTATCAGAATCTTTCCTTCTGTAGCAGCAGATTATTTTTGTCCTGTCATATCCTGGCTTATGAGCACTTCAAGTAGCACATAAAGTAATGATTTCCAGAGAAAGTATTAAAAGTTCATTTCTGTTTACCAGCTCAAAGAGCACAAATTGATCATCAGCCCATGGACCTGCCAGCTGGTCAGGTCTCCCAGCATCCTAAGCAGAGGACAAATTTCAGCATAATGCAAATTAGCCAGGACTTAAAAATACTAGAGACATTTCACAAACATAAAAAATTATTTTAAAAGTAAACATAGTATCTGGGACAACAGCTTGAAAATTGCAGTATTTGCAATAATATACACACAAAGAGGCAGGCCAGGCTGTTTCAGAACTGACTATTTTATCTCTGACCATTCTATTATGATATGGAAGTCCTATCTTGTACTGTTATACTGCTGCTACCAGTAAGTTTTGTATTATTCTAATCCTACAGACATTTATACTTGGAGATATGATTCACTTCACAGATGTCTGTTTCTTGGTCTTTTCAGTAAATTACCTTCAGAGATGAATTTAAAAAATTTCCTTATCAGCATATTTTAAAGTGAAAGTCATCATAGTTTAGTTTACTAGTTTTTCAGCATGCATATTGCAATCAGATGCTTGAATTGTAATTAATGAAATAATCCTGCTGATTTTTTAGATGTGGGTAAAGAAATTTGTCACAGTACATTCCAAGCCTTGGAACATTTCAGGTACTTATGATTATGTTTTAAGTTGTAATAAGAGTGCCATTTGCCTTCTCCTGAGCTGTGGAATACTGGATGCTCATTGCACAGCTTGAAGGATGTTTTTTTTGGTTTTTTTTGCCTAAAACTATGGTCATTAAAACAGATTATAGCTCATTAAAAAGATGTGTTTCTAAATATCTTTCAGAAGTATCTCCTGTAAGAATTTGAGATTAAGTAGAGTGTAGAATCAAACAAACTCCCTCATACAAATTCCAAAGTTTGGAAAGTCCCTCTGTGCTATTCTCCTCCCACACAGTGAATTTAAGTGAGAAACAAGAAAATCCTCAGCATTTGCTGCTGCCTCTGCTTGTAATTTTTGGCAGATCCCTAACTGTCATTAGCAGTAGCACTATTTGTCAAGAATCTGTCAATTTTTTGTTCTCTGTTAATTACTGCTATGTTAGCTAAATATTGCTGTACTCTATACAATCTTGGAAGTCATACTGTTAATACACTTTTTCACAGTACATATTAAACCACAAAAAATAAAAAAGAAAAAAAAATTAAAAAGTGTCCTGGTATTTTTTAGTTTCAGAGCTGTTTCAGTAACAAACAACTTAAAATCACTACAGTTATTGATAAAATTTAAATTAAATGTGGTATCATAATATATATGTAATTTTATATGCATTAGAAAAAATTTATTTATTCAAATGAATGGTTGGTTGATTTTACAGCATTATTTTTTAAGAAGAAAAAAGCAGTCAAAAATGTCAACAAATTGAACTGCTTTGCATGGATATCCTTTGAATTTACAAACCATGGCCTTTTCCTGCCTGTGGCATTTGGCTGTAGTCCCACCTGCGAGGGACTGCAGTCCCACTTCCCAGGACACTTATTCCCATTTGCATGTGGTGCAAGAGACAGAATTGCTCTCAGGGGTGTTCATGAGCTCAGCTGGAATGTCAGGTAATGCCTGGCATCCCCTCTTGCACACAGGTGCTGAGGGAGGGCGAGCACTCTGGGAGGAGAGGTTCCTGCAGCAGATGGCCTGAGTGGAGGTGCTCTGAGTGCGCTTTCCCTGGCCCACTAAAGAGCTATGAGCAAACGCAATCTGTGTAGCAATTGAATTTAAATGTGTGTTCAATCATGTTTAAATATTCTTCTGCTCAGGACTCAACATTCTCTGCCCATTGCTCCCTCTAACAGATGCCTCTAAACTTTGTATCTTTGTATCTTCTGTATCTTTTAGTTAGCTTTAAATGAAAGAGTTCTATGAAAGGCTTTGTTATCTATACAAGCCCTTACATTAATTTAGGGTGGCCTCGTTCACATTTTGATGGACTGTGAACCCAAATTTCATATGGCTTGTGTCCTCTTATGTTGAGTTTAGAAGATTGAACTATTGCTCCAGTTTGAGTTTAGCTTGGTTTGGGGGTTTTGGCACGTTTTGGTTTATTTATTTTCTTTAATAGCTGGTTCTTATTCATGAAACAGACATTTAGGTTTTGTGGTGGGACAGGAGACTGGCATTATAATTCATCTTTGAAGAATCTCAGACACAATAGTGAACTGATTATCTGTAGCTGTGGTTTTTTTTTGTCTGCCTGTTTGTAAAACAAATAAGTAGGGTTTAGATATTTCTGCAGAGCTAGATAATTTAAGCTTGCAGATTATGATTGGGGTATATAAAACTGTCTGTGATCTTGCTCTGTATCAATTCCTGAAGCAAACATATTTCCTGACAGGAACAGAAAGGATCCTGTAGCAATCTGTCTGTCAAATGATTGGTCATGTAAATCCTTCCTTGAAGTATTTGTATATTTATGTTCTTTATAGACTATTCAATAAAATTTGTTGAATTAATGTTCTTGTAGTTTACAGCAGGAATAATTCCTAATCAACTGTTGCAGAAAATCTTTAATCTGTCTCAAATCAGAATCTGGATAGTTTACAAGAAACTACTCCAAATTACCTCTTAATGCTAACAATCTCTAGGTACACTGCATTTCAAAATGTCTAGATGGCTCATAGTCCAAAGTATGGAGAGCAATGGACATGCTGAAAAATAACTTTCTCCTGACCAAAGGAAAGACTCTATTTAATACAATGAATGGTTTCTCTTCCAGCTTTTCTCTTTAAAATGTAGATATTAGTCAGAAATTGATTAGGAAAAAACCCAAAAACAAACTAACCCTTTCAGTGTAGTCTTAGAGAACAGGTCAAGATTACAAAAACAACTTAGCAAATAAAATTACATCACCTTAAAAACCAAAAATGTACCTATATGGTGAGGACTGCTCACAGTCTGAGTGAATCTTTGAACTTTTTACTCCCCCAGGATTTCTCAGCTAGAGAATGAGAGTAATTAAAGAGCCAAACCACATAAACCAGATGGTTGTTTGGCTGTGGTGATCCAGTCGTTCAAATTTCTGTCTGGACTTCTGCAATTCCTTGTAGCTTGTGTCTGAGCTCACAATCCTTACAAATATTTCACTAAGTACAGAAACCAGCAGTTTTAGAATAGAATTACAGAATCATGGAACAGTTTGGATTGGAAGGGACCTTAAAGATCACCTTGTCCTAACCCCCCTGCCATGGGCAGGGACACCTTTCACTGGACCAGGTTACTCCACGCCCCATCCAACATTGCCATGAGCACTTCCAGGGATGGGACAAACATGACTTCTCCTGGAAATGTGTTCCAGTGCCTCAGCACCCTCACAGTAATGATTTTCCTCACAGTAATGATTTTCCTCACAATATCTATCCTAAATCTGACCTCTTTCTGTTCAAAGTCATTCCACCTGGTCCTATTATTAAATTCTCTCTTTTACCATGTAATCATGTACCATTTCTCAGATCATTCCATTCATCTTTGGACCTTCCACAGAGTGGCTCTGCTCATGAATAAGATTTTGTGACTTTTTCAGTGCAAGCAGCTTTTCTCAAAATTGTGTTCCACAGGAGCCGGGTGAACTTGATAAAATCATCTGCTTAAAAGGTGAATTCATAGCATCGTGGGACAGGGCTACCTGAAAAACAAATCCTGGGCTCTGAAGCCTTACAAGAGGAAAAAAAACCAACTGGATATTTTCAGACTCTGCAGCCTCAAAATTAATGTAAGATTCACTGTTTCGGTTCATTACTTCCGTAGGTAGAGCTGTGAGTATGAAAGAAGGAAAAATATTATTAAAAAATACTAAAAAAAAACCAACAAAAAAAGGAGGATTTGAATGAAGGTAAGAGTAAAGGGAGATAATAAAAGTGTAATAAAAATGAAGGGTAAAATGGTGAAAGTAAGCAGAAAATAACAATAAAACCCAGAGAAGTTGTACTGAATATTTGTACAGAGGAAAAAGAGACATTCTTGCCTACTATTATCATGAAAGTGTCCAGGTGTGTGAATTGAAGATATGGACATATTAAAAAATGAAGAAGGGATGTGAAAAAATCTTCTTAGTAGTACAATGATTACCATGATCAATGCTGCACACAAGATTTGTAATTAATTCTGGTCTTTCGATTGTTCTTCCTGTGGCAAAGAGGGAATATTGACTTAAAATACTTTGAGCTTGTAGCACGTGGGTAACACTCTCTTCTTCAAGTAAACAAGATGCAGAAGATGAAAGGATTATACAGAAACAAGAGCACCAAAAAAGTGCAATTTCTAAATTTTTGAGATAGGAAACCAAAAGTTCACGGCTTGTCTCCTCTTTATTCAAATATGAATTAAACAGGTTTGTTGTGTTGATTCCTATGGGACTTTTCCCCAAAGCATCTCTTCTGCTAGAAAATCCCATTCATGCTATCAATTCTCTCAGCAAGGAATAACTTAAGAAATTTTAGCTCACTGATATCACATTCAAAAAATCCTGTAGATTTATAGACAGGTCTCTTGCGAAAACAAAAATGAGCAAACAAGTAATAAGCACACTCGTTCACTATCATAGTACTTTGTAAAGAAAATAATTACCATTGCCCACACTTTAGGGGATGTACATTAAAAAAATATTCAACAGTCAAGTGACTTTCTCAGAGGTGTGAAAGTGGAGTAAATTTTATCTGATCAATACATAAAATTCAAGAATTCTTGGCTTCTAATTCCACTGTCTAATTCCAACATGAGATAATACATTGTCCAATTCTGTGTAGATAACCACATGAGGAGTCATTGTGTATTTATTATTGAAAGAAATTTTAAAGTTCAAAGCTCTCTTTCCACCAAAACAGCAGAATATCATCAGTTTCCTTAACCTTTTTATTACATACTAGAAACATAAGGTTTAGTCTTCAAAGGTGAATATTAACTGACTGTAGCATGAATAGCCCAAGGGATGAGATAGATTAATAGAAAAATGAACTGTGATTTAACAACCATGTCTGGTCTTGTGTGTAAAAGCTCCAGTATTTGGATATGTCTGGGCAAGATGCTGTCTTTTAATTATTCACAAGAAACACACATATTTCAGATTAATTCAAGCAGCACTAATACCTCCTTTTACAATTCTCACATTTTTCACTGTATTAAGGTGTTCATTTCCAGAAGTAAACAGAGAAATATAAATGAGCTTTTATCATAGACAAAGTAATGGTATGTGCTTAGTTCCAGCTGTTGTAAGTCACAAGGGTTCTCTGAATCAAAGGCCAAAGAGGTAAGCAAGGCTTTAGAAGATTAAATATCTAAAAGAATGCAGCAGAAACCTAAACTGTATGATCCTATAACATGCAATTTTCGTAGCATTTGAAAAATCAGTCACTTTCAGAAAGGAAATTTTCTTTTTTTTCCCACTTCAAAACTCTGCAGTACTTGCAGATGGTATCATAATAAATGGAAACAAAATCATGTTCTGACTTGTGATATTCTTCAGTTTTGCAGGGACATATTTTATCATGGCAAGATAAACTGTTTATGGACACTGCAATTTATATTGGAGTTACACTCATCACTGATTCAAAGCTCTCCAAGAGTTAGGAACAGCAGTCTCTTATCAGAAGATAAGTGACCCATTTGCCAGAGATGTGGGATGAGATTTCATGGATGGAGCATCATGAGAAATGGTGTCAGACAAAGACAGCGAGATATCTGTAGCTGCAACACTGGTTGTACTATGATAAGGAAATAGCCAACATATTAAAGCAGGATCAGCAATGTTCTTAATACTTGCTGGAGGATCACATTACATCTGCAAGTGGAACTTATTCACAAGATAGGAGGTTCAAACAGTATTCCACAGATCTTTACAACACAAAAAGAAAGGCCAACAACTTAATTTATGAACCCCAGTGACAGGATGTTTACTCACAGAGGTGAATAAATATATCAAATATTACATATTCTAGTGCCACAGAGTTAGCCTGTGTTAAGGAGGTAGAAGTATGTGCATGCTCATGGAGCTATTCACCTGTGCTCACTTTTAGGATATTTTTACTTTTTTTCCTGTACTAATCTTTCTTTATACAGCTGTCTCAAATTGTCAGATTTCCCCTCTTTATTTCCCCCCTCATTCTATAATATAGTAAGACTAAAAATACCATATAGCCTTTAAAATCAATTAAGAAAAGAGCTATGGTTGAAATCAACTGAAACAAAGTTCCATTATAAAGGATGATAAAAAACCTAAATGAAAATAAAAAAAACCTTACTAGTGTATGAAATGTAATCTTGTTCAAGGGAATAATGCACATGCATTTCTTATTATTTATTAGGGAATATAGAATAAAAAATTGTACTATTTACTGAAGTGCTGTGTAATTGCAATGAGAAGACCTAATTCTGAATTCTCTGCTGTGCCTGTGCCTTTGAAGCTTAGAAGAGAACCCAAAGCCACCTCCAGCAGCAGCAGCAAGACTGCAGTCCCAACTGCAGCCAAAGTAACTCCAGGCTTAGACAATGGAAAAGTAGTCAACATTAATTAAAATGCAACATCAGGTAATGTAGAGTCAGATATCCAATAAAATGAACATATAAGAGGGGAATTCAAGTCTCCATGTTGTCTGAAACTATCTACACTATGCAGCAATAACACTATGTTATCAGTGACAACTGGGATCATCCCGAAAGATCTTTTTCAAAGAGGAGCAACTTCCTAATTTACTGAAAATGTGGTTTGTTTATCCTCTTACTGACATAGCTGGATCACATATTCAACATCCAGCCCATGACAACTTAGCCTTGTGTTATGACTTGCTAAGCTTCTAATTTACCTGTCAAATTGCAAGCACCTCACAGCTGGAACTTTCCCTTTAAAAACATGCACGAAGTTCTAGCTGTGAGCTAGGCTTGAACAGAGCTGAAATGACAAACCACAGGCTGATTAATCAGTTAATTCAACACAAAAGAAATAGTGTCCTACAGGGTGAAATGAGTGTTTCACTGTCATCTTGGAAGACAGGTCTGAAAAGGTATTCTTCAATAAAATTTCATCTTTAAATTAGAAAATCTATTTAATGAATTAACTATACATGTTATGCATGACCCCAGAGTAAACTGAGGCAGCAAATTCTGTTGATTTATTAGTCTATCTATATTTAGACATTAATCTTCCATTAAGTATCTTCTGGTTGCTAAGTTAACATATTCCAATCTATACCCAATCTATACTCAACTAATCTATAATTACTGTACTGCTACATTAATGAAAAACTGAATATTCTTCATGGCAAAGGTAAATTGTTCTCTCTCTTGTTTGTGATAGAATATTCTGGTGGATTGGTTCTTAGCCCTGCTAACCTTTTTCTTGCATAAAGAAAACTGCTAAAAAGACAACATGCTCTGCTTGAGCAGGGTTAATTTTTGCAGTAGGTGGGAGGAGACGTGGCTAAGACACAGAAGTTAATATTTATTACTCAATCTGTAAAATGTTTGATAGAATCAAATTCATTGGATATAACTATAAAAATTAGAATTTATCCTGTATTTGATGCAAACATGTATATGCTATGCTTATACACCTCATCTGAAAGATCACTGCTCCATTTCTGTGACTTACTGAAATAACTTACTAGATACTCCATCCATGCACCAGAATTTTTTTAAATTAGTTTTTTCTATTGCATGATATTTTTCTATCATTGCCCATGTAGTGACAAGACCCAAATTTAATCTGTTAATATAAAGATCTGAAAAACAAAGAAACAACTTCAATCTAGCAGATATAAACAAGAAAATTATTAAATTGCCCATTGTATTTCATATTTGAAAAAATGGAATAATAAGTAAAAGATTGATTTGGGATTCTAAAGTAGATATTATTCCAGTGTAAACCACCTGGCAAGTTCAAACTGCAGGAAGAAATAGATAGCAAAATGTATTAAACTGGCATTATTTGATCTTGAAGACATAAATACATATTGCATGAATGCATTACAGATAATGTGTTGTTTGTTGATAAAGTGGGCTTTTATTTGGTATTGTGGTATACAGTTGTTGGACTGATATGTTAACGTGATTCTCTTATACAAATTTTAATACTCATATGCAGTGCAGAAAAATAACATATGTATGCAAAATAACGTTTAGAATATTTTTTAATTCACTAGGATGGTACATCCCTACTTCAAAGATTTTGCTTTACAGTCATAAAATTTACATAACCCTAAAGTTATTCAGTCTAGTGATTCTCAAATAATTAGAAAAACTGGAAATTTTTAATTCTTTCTTTAAGAAAAAAACCCAAAAGACAACCCTAAACATAGAATCATAGAAGGGTTTGTTTAATTGAAAAGTTTTGCTTAGCATATTTTTCTTTCTAAGTGTTATTATAAATTAATTCATCAAAATAAATGACATGTTTCACATTGATTTCAATAGGCTTTAGCTCAGGTTCAGCATGCTTTCATTTGGGAAACTGGGAGGTAATCAAAATAGGCAATCTGAGGCTGAAAAATATACAAATGGGATATCTATAAATTCACCATTTTAAGAAATTTCAGTGTCAAATCAGAAAGTATGAAACAAAATTAATCCTTTACTACTAGATTTTTACAAAAGCCCAGGAGATATAAAGAAGAAAAAACATTACCTAGAGAATGTAATTTACTAACTATTTTTTTTAGTATAAAACATCACTATGGAAAGTAAAGTTACATATTAATATAATTCAGAATTAAATGCATGGATATTAAATATGCAATCATATTAAGCCCAAAATACTTATCAGATTAACTGTCACTTATAATCCTTCTGTGCTTTTATCTCTGGAGTCAGAGGTCTTGCAGAAAAAGTACACTGGAGATTTAAAATGGAATCTCAGGATCAACCACAACTTGATTCTGAGAAGCTTTTAATATCCTGAGGCACATCAGTCAGATTAGTGAGGTAATTAATCTAAAATGACAGAAAGTACTTGATACCGGCTAAAAATTGTATGGTGGTCAAAAAAGAAAAAATAAGTAAATTATTTTAATAAAATATTACAGACATTGAAAGACTGACTGTAGGTTCTGTTTTCCTAATATTTCTATTTCTCATGATTGATCAAAAGACATTTTAATTAAAAACTTTGAAATTGAAGTTTTGGCTATTTCACATTTCTAATGTTGTCTACAGAACACCACATGAAAAAAGATTTTTTTAAGATTAGCCATCCCAGATAGCTCACTTACATGGTTATTCTTAGACATCCTATTTCTCCACTGCAGCCATACACCTATCTACATTAGGAGAAGAATTGTATAAAATAGAGTGTATTTTTGTTAACTTGTAATATCATTTATTATCCATGTGCAATGTATTATGTGATAAAAGCAAATGTCATCATTACTGTTGTGCTGATGAACATACCATTACTCTTTTTAATTTCAAATTTCTATTTAAAGGTTTGTATGGAATATAAATTTTACTTTAATTTCATTTATAACCATGCAAACCAAACTGTAGGATAACAACAAATCAATATGATAATGAGACAATTTTAAATAAGAGCACAACTGGATCAGTTGAATTTGGGTGGAGATTCAGGAGATGTTTATCTGTTATATTATTATTATTATTATTATTATTATTATTTGTAGTAGTAGTAGTAGTAAACTTGTTTACTAGGTATTTAACTAATCTGTGCTGATTTTCTCTTTATAGCCACTCTTGGGTGTATAAGATGAAGACACAATGACATCAATATTTCTTTTTTTGTTATGATATGAAAGTATATAAAGTCTGCATCAATTTTTTGGTGATATAAATGACTGATGTCTAGGGTGTCCCAATGAGTCTGGGTCCAATTTTTAACCATACATATTATAAATATGAGCAATAACTCATGATCTAGTGGCCTAAGGAATTTTATAAAAATGGGACTGATGATTTATTGAGCCAGCAACACTGACTCCCACTGTAAGTGGGAACTATTTTGAAACAAAACTGAAGTAGTTTGGAGAGTCTTGTACAAAATAGTAATAAATTAATAGAGATTGTAACAACTGTGAGCAATGGAACAAAAGCCTGTTCACCACCTGAATAATTAGAAAAATATTAAATACTATTTTTCTCATGCCATAGAAAGTTCAGCATGGAGAACTGAAAACTGAATGAAAAGTAGAATCTCAAAAATCAGAAGTGTATATGGACAGAAGGACAAAAAAGCATGTTAAGAGGAAATATTTTATTGGATGGAAAGGGGAAGATGTCAGGAATGAGGGAGAAAATGTTTGACTTACAGTAACTTTGAAATAGGATTTAAAAAAAAAGAGAGTGAAAATATAGTGATTCATGTTTTCCTAAGTGCTTTGTAACTTTTTTTGGTGCACAAATGCTAAACAGCCTTTTGGGAAATACCTTAGTCACAAGCTAGGCGGGCAGACTCTGCTCTATGAAAACAGACTTTTAAAAAATATATAGTTGCCTGAAATTAAGTTTTGAATTGCAAATAAATCTTAAGAAGTATCAGGAATCCAGAATATTATTGAAGTCATTATGAGCTTTGTGTATTCAGCATTTTTTTTCTAACTTGTGGATTTCAGGCTTTGGAGACAAGCTTGAAATATTTGGCTGAAGTATTTTCACTCCTCAGCTGAACTACAAAATGGGAGAAGATGGGATTTTATGAGTTTATATTAAACTTATCATTCTGAAAGAATTGTATGCATTATGAATAGCAAACTTCCAATTGCAATACTTACCGTTACACTGTTGAAAGAATTATTGGCATCTGGTGCCTCCAAAGATTAGCAGTCACATTGCCTAATCAGTTTGACTAGGAGAGAATCGTTAAAGTAGGAAAGGTAATCTGGTGTGCAGATATGTTCAAATGGGCAGCAAGGAGAATATATAACCTCAGAGCAGTTTCATTCAGTTTAGGGAAATATTCTGCTACTGATCCAACCAGACATTGGAAACAATGAGGTGATTACATGGCAAATACAGTAACAAATAAATAAATAAATAATCTTGAATGCATTTATTTATATAATTTATATATAATACATAAAGTAGTCAATTAAAATGAATTTCACAATTTTTCTCTTCCTCCAGTGAATATATTAATTCTGTAATTCTGGGAGTGCAAGGAAGAACAACAGATGAATTTACTGATTGTCAGACTGATTGATTACTGATGAAAAAAGCACACATAAGAATTATTTATAAATGTTAGAAGACATATCTCCACTCAGACACACACACAAATGAATAAACCATATTTTTCTATAGATGTTGACAGCTATGAACCCATGCATTACAGATTTAACTTAATAGCAGAAAAGAAAAACTAGAGTTAGTATGTCAGTTGCTCAGGCAGACGCAACATAAAGAAGTTGTTGACTTCCATTCTCATTCTGAATAGGACAGGGTGAATCCTGAATTATTTGCCCTGTAAAATATGGGATTCACCCTGTCACTTCAACAATAGACCAAGAGGCCTCTGACTTTTGTCATGTCATTTTCCCCAGACTACCAGAGAAGTCCTTACTACAGCACCTGTGAGGCTGCTTTTCTTATTCTGGAATGAGCTTCTGAAAGAGATAAAATGAAGCCCAACAGAGATGTATCTGCTCCTCTCCACTGACTGCAATCAAATCACTTATAGCATGGGTTAAAACCATCCAACAACCCTTGACTTTGGAAATAACTACTAATAAATTACTTTGGAACAAGTAATTTCTTGCATTTTATTACTTATACATAATATGAACAAATGCTCTTAAAGGATAACATCATCTTTTGTGAATCACAACCTGGTATGGAGGAGTAAGAATATGCCCTGTAAGTCATGGAGTATGTTCTTAAGACAGGGCTCCAAGTTGAGAGCTTCACACCATCCTTGAGGCTACAACTTTCTTCATATTATTCCTTAGCTAGTGTTAAAAGAAGTTTTTGCTTCCTTTGGCAAAGGTTGCAGATGCTGCTGGTATAGATTCAGAAATTGGGAAACATTTTATTTCTTTTCAACACATGCTTATGACAGTCCCAGCTCAATCTGGGCCTCCAAAGTTCTCTAATTTATTCACAAGATTCAGAAAATCTCACCATTTTCTCTGGACAGTGATATTTTTGAGAAAGACCCTTCTGTCAAGGTTATGGGAACTCTAGCACTGTTTTCATCTACCTCTCCTCCATGCAGGTCTGCTTAATGAGAGTAGAATTGACAGAATGTCCAAAGCCAAAGGTAACCCTTTAAGAGCAGGGTTGTAACAAAAACCCTTAAGCCCCCCCCCCCCCCCCCCTTTGATTAATTATCAATTACTCCTGGGGAGATTCTGATTGAACAAAAGAGGAGAATTTTTCACAATCAGCAATTGGAATAATCTCCCTGCAGAAATGGTGGATTATCCAACATTGCACTCTTCTAAGGTATGGCTGCTCAGGATGATAAACCATCTTGTCTAGACCATGTTTTTAACAGAAAAGATTGGACTAGATGATCCTTGAAGTGTTTTTCAACCTGGTATTCTATGACTGTCTGTTTCTATGAATATACCATGTTACATTTCATTGTGCTTTCCAAATTTCAATGAAATAATTTTAGAAAAACTGTTTTTAATGTGTCATATTTTAGTAATTACTTTTTGATCAATCAAAATTTGATATTGTTAAAAAAACTCCTAGATTTTTAGAGAATTTTATTTCAAAACAGACTTATGAACTCCTAGGTATTCATTTTACCTGTTGAGCTCTTGCTCTTGAACTGTTATGAGACATAAGCAAATTTGTGATATATATGTAAAGAGTGTGATTTTAATGTTAAATACTAAATGAAATTATTTAATTATACACACACATTTAAAGAAAAATTATGTATGCCTACACATACACGATACAGTTTTATCCCTGTTGTATGCATACATCATATATGGCATACAGGACATGAAGATTTTGTCCTAATTACTGTCTGTTAAGACTTAAGAATTACAAAGTTTGGGGGTTTTCAGTTATGTACCAGAACTTAAATAACATGTTTAAAAATGGAATGGTGATGAGAAGATGTGAAATGAGATCCTGACAAATTTTTTTTTTTTTTTTTTTATATACTGTTCTCTCATGGTCTGTTAATAATTTTTCCCAAGCAAGCAGATTTTTTATCTTGATGCACCATGGCTGCATTTCAGAACAGACTGACATTTACCATAAATTTATCACTGTATTTCTAAAGATGGAGATAAAGAACATTATTCATTTTCCTGTCAAATAGACATTTAATGGAAGCTTGAGGCTTTGTCCTGTGTGAGGTAAAACAGAAAAAAATCCTAAGCAGCAAATTAAGAGCAGGCTGGGATTTTTATTACTTTGGAGAAAAGTTCTTAAAACAAGGCCAATGAGACTATAGCCAGAATGAAAAATTAATAAGACATTCTAGATAGAATCCATTTAAATGACTTATACTCAAGAAAATACATCATTGTATTTTAAGAACTCTGAATAGTTAAAACCATATGGGAACTTTTACAGTTCCTTTGGCATTGGCATGCTGCACAATTTTTTCCTGCAGGAAAACATAGAAAGTTGACATGTTGTCATTCAATAAAGCCTTCCAAGGTTACCCCTATTTACATAGAAAGAAGGAAGTTCCTATGTTTGAACTGGTGCCAAACAGCATAACTCTGTCCAGTTCTGAGAAGTGTGATAATCAAAAATTGATATAAAATATTACATGTCCTTTTTCTTAGAATAAGTGTGAAGAAGAGCAATAAATAAAGGTGTTTTTGCTAAATTCTTAGTAATTCTCACTAGATTAATAGAGCCCATTGATCTAGAGAAAACAGTTGGGCAACTAGGACTAAGGATAAATACACAAATAACAGCAATTAGTTATTCCAACATGTCTTTTGTTCCTATTTCATTATATTTATTTTAATGAGACAGGACTATCTTGACATTCTGTGTGGATTTTTTACCATAAAATCATAATATATAGTTGTCAGATGTATGAGAACACTATAAAATTATGAATTAAGGTTAATAATTTCAATGTAGCGTAAATTGCTGACTCGTAAGGCAAAACTATTTTCATTAAATTTTACCATTAAAATTATATTAAAGGAAATAGCAGTGGGGTTTTTTTTCTAAAAATGTTGTTTTACATGGCTTTAGGTAGGAACATGATACTTTCACTGGCATGTAGCTTTTGATACTTTTATCCCAATAGGTGTCACCTAGAACTCTTATTCAGAATTACTTTAATGATATTCTGTAGGGTAAAGTTGATTTTACTGTGTATGAGTGAATCTAAAACTGTATTGTTAGTCAAAATCACATTGACTGCATACTCAAAATTTATACTTCAAAAGAGAATGCATATTTCTGGTTTTAGGCTTTTGGCTTAGCTGAATATTGTGGCACCCATGTTTTTCATTAAGTAGAGTCTGGAATTTAAACAGCTAGTTAATCTTCTTCTGCTATATCAGAGGACTTTACAGCAGCAGCCATTTCTTGTGCAAAACACTTCTATTTAGAGAGAATTGCTTGGAGATTACAGATGTTCAAAAATAGTGCTTCAATCTTTAAAGAGTTTTTAAAATCCTTTTGACTTCTCTCATCATATGCATAAAATATACCACTGACAAAGCTCAGCAGCTAGGCAAATGGAGAAACATGCAGATTTTGGAAGAAATCAACTTAGCTAAGTCTGGCATTGTTTTAACCTCTCAGTCTTTAGAGTCATTTATTGTACATAGCCAAAGAGAACACTATAAAATGGAATGAAACTTGAAAGGCTTTTAAAACTAAAATTATTCCTATTTGCTTTTTAAACAAAAAATAATGATAATAGCTCTGAAATAAACACCTTGGTATAGGATACAATCTGTGGCAAAGGCTTCAGTGGCTACAAGAAAGAAGTCGAAATAGAATTGTACTGAAGGTTATTAACATCACTGCAAAGGAAGCTGCCAGCATTTCAATATGAAGTTGTACAGTACAAATAACAAACATGTAACAGGAAATTTTATTTCATTCTATGTAAAATGAAATTTTCCCTACTGCAAGGTGCTTAAAGCAGAACTGAATTAATGCATTCCATCTCAGAAAGCTTTATAATGCTTATCAGGTAGGAAAATGTAAAAATATGCATTTTAAGGATCACTTGACAAACGTGTCATATCAAAAGTCCAAAAACCAAATAGCATTTCCATTTCTAGCCTCATAATACTCAACCTTAAGTTTCAAATTTTACTATCATTCATCCACATTGACAAAAATATCTAACACAATCTAATTGTCATTTCCATCTCTAATTCCAGGTGGCCTGCACAATTTTATGTCCAATTGCCATACTTTTGTGGTGGGATTATGAAATAATCTATGCATTTCAACATCTCTTTGAAGACAGAATAACTTAATTAATTAATTAATTTCTGGACTACATCCAGCTTTGTACCCTAAGTAGCATGAATGTAGAGCTGATTTTATATCCGCAGTAAATAAAAATGTCAATATAAGATAATTTGAGTGGAGAAAAATCATTATTCTTATTTATAGTTATATCATCTTGACATCCTTATGGTCACTGAATTTTCTGTAAACTTATCATTCTGTGAGCTGTTTCCCAAACCTGCAAATAGGAAGAAAGAGAAAAACCGAGGAAGAAAACTAAAACTTTCTGTTCTATAAAGATAATACCTGGAATCCTAAATTGATTTGTATGTACTGTTGCTATTAATAGCACATCTCTTTGATATAAAATTATATTCCAGCAGTGTCTGGTGCAATGGCACAGGAACAGGTTCTGTGTGGCTCAGCTGCTGTCCCACTGCTGTGTGCAATGCCCCTTGCAAACGTTCTCTTTGTAACTGCAGCCTGGGACTTTATGGCAGAGTGTTTGACGCAGTTATTTGTGCATAGTTGACAGCTACATAATGCAGTTATCCCTAAATAACTGATTCTGCAGACAAAGGGAAAAATGGAAAGAAATATTTGGCTTGAGTAATACTAAAAACAAATGAGCCTCCTTATTTCTTCTGAATGAAAACAGTGCAAATATCAAATTAGTTTATACAAAATTAGCACCCAAAGAGACTTTAGTTTAGTTTATATGAAAGATTTTATTTTAGTTTATAGCAAATTAACATCCAAAAAGATTAGCATCTTTCTTTTAAACTCTTCTTTTCTACCATTGTTTCAATTTTGTTTTCTTAGCTTTGCTCTTTGAGACCAGTCATGAGCAATATACTTACAAGCAATGTACTAAGAAAAGTGAGTTTACATTGGGGTTGGGCTCAAAGTCTCCTCTGCTTTGAAATACACCTTGTGGCTTCCCAAGTGTCCATAACACTTTCACTAAGCAAGAGTCAGCTGTGGTGGTGCACCTGATCAGTGTATGCAGAGTTAATTGGCAGGTTAACCAGCACTGATTGCTCGTCTGAAGGTGGCTGAACTCAGCCCAATTCTCCCTCACTCCTCCTTCAGTCTTACCACAAGAAATCACATCACCTTTCACACTCCTATCAAGCTGTTCATTTCCCACGTCTTTAAGAGTTTTATTCTGCTGGAGGTATCGATTTAATATTAAACGTGTGTGAAATCTGCCCATGGCTACAAAAGGCTATAAAGATGGACTAAAAAGGGATTACTGTATAGCCGGTTTAATTTTAGGTAGATTCATTATCCCAGTCACCTTGAAATGAAAGGACAAGAAATTTTGTTTCCAAATTTCAGGATGCGAATTTTGTTCAATGTACTTTTTTTCAACAGAAATACTCACTAGTTGCCTGATGACAATTTATTAATTATTTTGGAGAAAAAATCTGAATCTGGATGTTGATTACATCTGATTTGTCAGATTCAGTTCTATATCTTTTCAGCCTCTAGTATGTTGCATACAGCTTTTCTACTGGATATGTTAAAAGAAGTCTTGAAATACAATAAGCAAAACAGCAGAATAATTTAAAATAGTATTTCATGCCAGCTGAAAAGAATTCCAAGGAAAAAGAATACAACTGATTTCTGGATGTGAAGCATGTGTTCCCTCTTTAGAAGCAGTGACAAATCCCCACCCTTTAGGTAAGTAGGTTTAAGGGCAGTGACTGAAATATTTTCTCACTCCTGATGTTTGAATATTGCGCAATTCTGGGGACTTCCTAATGCATGTAGTGTGATGCCTTAAACACAGCTAAGGCAAGAAAAGGGACATACTAAGGTGCACATCCTGTAGAGCAGCAGAAAAAGAGCTTGGGCTGTGACAGAACTCTGCTTTAAGGGCAGTCAGGGTTGATTTGACTGTCATGGCTCATGCCATTTATGACAAAGATGGGGTGGCTTGTCAGCTGCTTTCTACATAATGGCTTGTTTCTGATTGTCATGGAAATGTGGATGGGATGTACGTCCTTACTGTCAAGCTCTGTTTCTCCTAGAGTATGTCAGAAGGGACTATTAAGGTAAATGAGAAGCTAAAGAAGGAAGGGAAAGAAAGTTCTCAAGCTCTTGTACTGATGGTAGAAACCAGTACAGTGCCTTGCCTTGGTGCTTTTGGTGCACTGGCGACATTTAATTCTTCTGCAGGCTGTAGATTAATACAACTAAACCCTAGAAGAGAAGGGGACTTGGTGATAAACAAAAGATATTCCTTACTTGGAGCGTTAGGGGAATTAGAAGGATCTGTGTATTTCTTCCTAGAAAATAAAAAGCAGAGAGAATAGCATTTGTCGTGTATACTATATATTAGATCACCTGAAAAAAACTAAAAATGGAATATATGGGGACAAAAATGTCTTCCTTGTGAGTTTTATAAATTAGACAGCTAAAGCTCATTTAATCAACTCTGTTTTCATCCCATTCCTCTTATCTAGAGAACAATATTCCCAGGGCAGACAGTCATGCACAGTATCTGTTTGGCTTGCCATGGACAGCTGGGCAGCCTTAGGCATGCAAGATGCTCATTAATGCTTGCTCGCTGCAGGTCTCCCCCGTGTTCACCCATGAACACCTTTTTTTGTTGCTCCTGAACAAAATATTGTGTTTGTGTTGAAATTCTCAAAACTCAGTCTTGCAGAAGTGCTCTGAGTGTACAGCTGCTCTCTGCTTCCAACAACTTCCGTGTAGCATGAAGCCCACAAGTCATTGTTCTGGGAAACACTGAGGACAGATAGCAATTAGAAATTCCTAGTAGCCTGTGGTGAGTGCCAGATGTACGTTTACCTTTAGGTACTATCAACCACATGTAGCTTGAGGTCCTGCTTGCAAAGGGAAAATCATAGACATTTTCCAGTTCATGAGGAAGCTTGTAAACAATTTTCCATATTCTCCGAAAGTGTTTTTGCATTTCTTTGGAATTCAAAGCTTATAAATAGCTAAATTTGATGAGGAATGCAGGCAGAGGAATCTAATGAAGTTTCAGGCCATTTTGATGAGGACATTCACAAATGCCCCCAAAGCTATTGGCACTGAGAATATTTTTTTGGGCTCAAAGATTGCTGATCTCCATTGTAAGTCCAAGAAAACTGACTCACAAGCTGAAATACTTCATACCTTATGGCCTTTTGACCTCATACTTTCCAATAACTTGTTGGTTTATATGTGAAATCTTAATAGCTAAACCTCTCTCTTGACTTTCCCCATGTGCTCCCTCAGCCCTACAGCTCCCCTTTGCTAACAACCTGGCCTTACTGAATCAGGATGTCTGCCTGGTTCTTAGCAACCAGTCTTCTTTGTTCCTTGTTTAGCCTTTCTCTCGCTTTCTAGTTTAATAAATGCTTTAATTTATTAAATTTTAATTTAAAAAACTCCAGACTTGCCTTATATCCAACTCTCCTGTCTGTTTGTTTGCACTGTCCTTTTCCTGCAAGGCTTGGACAAATGTTAAAGATATTTAGGCAGAGCTAAAATGATGGCAGAGAAAAATGTCAATAGGATTTGGGCAGGGTTTACAAAGTTTTCTGTCTGAAGTTGTCGAGGGAGCTGTTGAGCAGGTATAAAGTAAACCATTCAGACACCTGGGGATTTTGCACATCTAAACCTGGAAAAATAGAAGATTAAGACTTTAAGTGTCTTCTGAGATCATGGGGAGATTGCTGGGATAAACTGCAAAGCCAGATTTAGTGGTGCAGTTCCACCTCCACAACTGATTTCATGAACAAAACCCTATATATAATAGTCTAAATAGTTCTGAAACAAGCCCTGAAAGTCAATCTGCTTTAATGAATCAAGATCCTTCTAAGAAGTTGTCTTAAATTGTGAAAATTCATAATAAAAATGAAAATAAATATTTGTGCATGTAGTAAGGATAATAAAGCTTACTGTTCAAATTTAAGCTAATATGACAATGCCTTTGTTAAATATCATGGCTGTGTTCTGTCAGTCTGAGACAGCATTTTTCCAAATCAGTTTTCTATGAAATCTTATTCCTTATTTTCTACTGTTATCAACTCAAGATATTTTTTGGTTAATGTGACTGTTGCTCATTTAGAAAGGGTAAAAACTGTGTTAGCCCTTAGCTAGAAGTTACTTTCCTTCTGGCTGATGATGTGGCTTTCTACCACTGTGCTGAGCATCACTAGGAGGGATTTAATTGTTCAGAATGCAAAATGTCTGTGCATATGGCTTCTCCAATATTGTAACAATAAATCTGTCATTCTGTCTGCAATTCCAAATGTTTGGAACTTCCTTATACCATGCTATCTCATCAATAGATCACATTAATGGCCTGTGGATAAATAGAGCCTTTCAAAAACTAAGATCTGTAAGATTAGACATGGAAATATTTTTTCCCCAAAACTGTTCTTTGCTTCTTCACAATATTTGAAATATCAGTGAATATCAGAAATTTCATCAGCATACACAGTAGCAGCACCTTTCATAAAGTTACTGGTTGGTTTTGTACAGATTTCAAAATAGGTTTGATATATTTTTAATGTGCTTTGAGGGTGAATGGGAAGAAGGTAAGCAAATGCTCTTAGGAAAAATCTGTTCTTTGTTGCTCCTAGAAATTCAAAATTTGGCACATTTTTATTCAAAATAAATCGTAAAAAATTATGGAAAAATTGTTCCATTATATTAAAAACTGATGGAAATCTTGGTTTTCTAGAAGGCAATAACGATCTCCTTAAATGAAAGAGTTTGTTGCAGCAGTTAAAAAGAGACATAACTTAGAATATGTTAGACAAAAGGATAAATCACAAAATCAAAACCATTTTGTGTGGTGTAGAAGACGGTCTCTTTTGCTACAAACTATCTATGATGAAAAACTGAACTGAAAGTATTGTGCAGTCTTTTCATCTTCCTGCTTTGGGCTTGGCGGTTGGGCAAACAACTCAGGACATCTGAGTGATCCAAGCTGCTGTAAAGTATGAAAGGGCCCCATGCAAATAGACACAGAAAGGTCATGATTCTCTCATGGGGCACAGACACATCACAAAAATGACTGACTTCCCAACTGCTGTCACTTTGGGACACTCAATTGAAACCAGATTCGTGGCTACTTACCAAAAGTTTAGAACCAAAAATAGTTGACTAAATCAATCAGAAAGCTGGGAACAAATGTTTTGAGGCAGACGAATCTCGATTAGTTTTAACTCATTTGGTGTCAATAAACTGGAAAAATATATCATCAGTCTTAAAAAGTAGCTGGAAAACAGATTTTCTCCCCCTCTTTAAAGAGGCTGCTGTTCCTTGCTGTTTTCTGGAGTAGTAGCTGTGATCAGAGCTTTGTAGAGAAGTTCTAAGATGCAGTGGAAATTAGTGTCATGGATTCATGGAAGCCATCTACAGGAGATTTGTCTGATACTTTATGTAATTTGTTGACAGGAACATTATGAAAATCCTAGAAGAAAGTGGTCCAACAGCAGGAGAGGAACGTTTTTCATTCTGGATTGGAGACCAGTATGGGGGAAGATGTGGGGGGAGTGCTTCAAAGACAGCAATTCTTAGAAGTCTGGTTGAAGCTTAAAATGAAAAATATGCTTCCCTGCTCCTTGTCTGATGGTGGAAAAAAAAGAAAAAAAGAGAAAAGTTTCAGTAATATCGTATATTACTAAAATAAAAACTTGTTCCCTTGACAATTCCAAGCATCATTTATAACATATTCCTTCTGACTGCACTGAGGATGTTTGTCTGATAAGGATATTCTATAAATTAAAAATATATATACTGAAGTATATATACTTAAGTAGACAGAAAAAAAAAATATATTTTCCTACTGATGTAATAAACATTAAAAAAAAATATTCCAGAAAGGTAAAAAAAGAGTAAAAAATATTGGTACCTATTATAACTGTCATCTTGCCCATATGGAAAGAACACATTTCTAGGAAAATAAAACAAGTTTTAAAAATAGCATATTGAATTCACCCATTTGCTCTTAGCTTGAAGACTAAATATTAAAGTGGCTTGTAAAACAAAAAGGGTTTCTTAATGCAAAGAGATATTAATATGATATTTAATAGGTTTAATATGTTCTAATGTGTTTTAAAATAGTTTTTTTAATTAAAAAAAGGCAATGGGAGCATCAAGTTAGACTTGATAGTTTGCTAGAAAGGAGAAGTTTTATGTCTAAGTAAATTATTTCTGCTTATATATTACACTATGACACCATTTCTTTCAGCCATTTTATCCTTAATTTTCTTTCAGTTTTTGTGTTGAAATCACTGAAGAGTCACTAAAAATCCTTATGCATTTTGAAAACTGAACTTGAGCCTGGGATACAGTTATTCCTCATTAAAGGTGAAGGAGTCATTAATGCATTAGCTGTCTTTTGATTTCACATGGTATTGTGGTTTAGTTACCTAGCTCTTGTATATGCTCACTTGAAAAATATTTTTTCAGGAGTTCAGTCTTGAGAAATGGGATCAACTGATGAAATAAAATGTGTTGATCACTACAGCAGGTTTGTATATGGCAGGAGGAGATTATATCTTGTGTAATAATTAAATATTCAGTGAAGTTTCTTTTCCATAATTGTGTTGTGAGGCTTTAAGGCTTTACATCTAAGGCCTCTGTGGGTTATCTGAGGCCTCTGTGGGTTATCACAACATGAGTCCCTGCATATGTGAATGTGGAGATGGCACTGAAAGTAAAAGTGCATTTATGTTTTGTAAACTTGTGGAGATACTACTTTAAATATTTCACTTTGACCAGAATTTCTAAGCTACATAGGCAATCAAAATAATGGGCTGATTTTCAAATCCTGCAAGAATCCATGGTGGCCAGCATAATATTTTGCAACAAGGTTTTTTAAAGTTATGAGAGGCATTTCACTCAAGAATGCCCAGATCTGCAGCCATAAATCCAAACTGCCATGTGAATAGAGAATTCAAGAAATCATCATGTTCCATCTAATCTCTCTCAAAAAGGTAAGAAACTTAAATTTGCTGAAGAAACATCTAACATAATTACATTAACTTAACCCAAGCACTAATTCTTCTGAATATATCAGAAATTTCTGAATGGAATTGTCTACTTTCCTATCTCTGTCAGTCAGGAATTTTGGACTGAGTTTGTTCCTATTAAGTCCATTGCTAACTGCGGATGATTAGGATATCAGTTTTAAACCTGAAAATTAATGTATAAAAAATATATTTTAAAAAAGCCTCAAATCTTTCTTCAGGCATAAACTATGTAAGTAAAGCTATTTTTTTCCCGATTCCCGAGGGCCAGAAATGTTCTGGGTAGTCAGGCTTGGAGTTCCTTGTAGATGTACTTGGCAGTATCCTTAGAAATTACTTAAAATCCCTAAAGAGAGAAGGATCCATGTACGTATCAAATGCCAATATAATTAATCTGGGAAAAACATGCATATTTGAGTGACTGGTTCTAACATGGGGATATACTGATCTGTAGGGAAATATCTAAGGATAAAACTATAAAATAGATTAAAAGAAATATTTAATTGTATTTTTAATTAATAATAAATTATAGTATTCATACCTTTTTTCCAAAAGTAGAATGAAAACATTTTTGGTTTATTTCTATCTGAAAAGGACTTGCATCCTTTGACAAAAGGGGCTGAGTTTAAAACACAGACTCTTTTGTTCCTGGCCCTTTTGTTCCCTTAGAAGAAGAGAAACCCCAAGTTTTCAACTTATGGTATCACTGCTTCATTAGCAGTAAGTCCCTATGTACTAAACTGAAATTATCTCAAAGTAATTGAAAAAATTATTTTTTAGTCAGTAATGATAATAAATAAATGTTGGAAAAGCCTTCAGTATCTATATGCCTTTTGTTATGGGCTGTTTCTGTCATCTGGAATGGATGTATGTGTGGGAAGTTAAACAAAATCTCTAAGTAGAATGAAGAAAAATAAGGATATTGCATTTGTGGGGCATTTGTCACAGAGAAAAATTTTGAAGGATGTTTCTGCAGCTCCTACTTGAGTTCCTAATCCCAGCCACTCCACCCAAACAATTTTAGTGCTATTTGCTTTCTCTCTGGTAGCCACTCTACTATTGGTTCCTCTCCATTGGAGGGAAAAGATGAAAAACATTTTGTTTGGGAGACCAGGCAGTTTTGCAGTTATGGTGGTCCTTGGAAGAGACAGAAAACCCTCCTGAGTGGGACAGCACCTAGAGCTATGCTTCTCCCACCTCCTGAAGGACTATTTTGGCCACTGGACTCCTACTGGAAACCCACTGGTGTCATATCTTACTTTTCAGCCTTCCCTGAGCACATTCACAGCACAGTGTTTATCAGACTTTAAAAATTGCATGAAGATTTATTCATATTGTTAGTGTGGGAAAATAGAGGTGATGGACCACTGTCTAAATTTCAGGATGCTTTTCAGCTTCTAAATCCTCTCTCAGTTAGGCTCTCAAGGTGCTGGATGCCATTTCCCATACTCTCTACACCTGACACGATAACAATTCCTACCACAATAATATTTTATATGTCTGAAAATATTTGGATCTGAAATTTTACAGAACTGAGTTCTAGGAAACAGAAAGTTTTGTCTAACATTTTAAGTAGACAGTTCAACTGAACAGTGTGCAAAAATATATGGTTGATAAATTATGGAAGTGTTCCTGTAACTTGGAATTATGAGAGCAAGAAAATTGCTTTTAGTGAGATTTATTCAAATTATAGCTGTACATCATGAGTTGGGCATGGTTAGTGTTTGCCTCACTGGATTTTAGCTTAGCACCTGGGGTGTTTCAATGAGCAAGGCTGCACTGGGCACTCATGACTGATATAGATGTTGAATAAAAAATTGCCAGTGAGTTCTCTGCAACACTCTGCTGTCATTCCCTATAGCTGTTCTTAAGTGTTCACAGTTGTGAAGTCTCGCACAGTTTTACAGTCATAAGAGAGAGTTTCCTACTTCTGCAGATGGTCCTGATCCAAAGAAGACCATAGCCTGTGACTTGAGGTTGGGATACATCTGTCTAATTCCAGATGCCTGCAATGAGATTCATGTGAGTCATTGGGATGAGGTAAATCCAACCCTGCAAATGCCTCTTTCATTCTTTTGACTATAAAGGCTGTCTAATATAAATTGGACCAGTGATGAATGTTTACTTTTCATTGCTACTGAATTCAGTATATTTTCATTAAGGACAAATGTCTGCTACAAATATCCCCATGTTTGTTTTCTACAAAACAATGGAAAATATCATGGGCAATACAAGCTTGTTTGATGTGGGGTCCTATGCTATGACCAAGCAGAATGGAATGGTCTTCTCAGAGTGATAACCTTCTTGTAGGAGCAAATTATAGATATATTTTTGTCCTTACTAATGTATAGTGGAAGTAATCTTGCAAAGGTCAATAGAGGGAAACAGCTGATGTTAATTCTATAGAGCCAAAGTCTATGATTTCTCAAATAGTCTGCTTTTGGCAAGTTATTACTACAACTGTATACATTTACTATATAAGGAAATCTTGAGTTTTTGTTAATAATGTATGAGTTTAATTTAAAGTTACATTTTCCCTAGGTCTTCAGAGGATTTAGAGTTTAATTCCTATTGTTCTCAATGCCTTTAAGGGTCTAGAGTTTGATTGATATATTTAATTTTGACCATAATTTCCTTCAACCATCAAATTCACTAGTCAATCAATAGATAAGTCATCATGTGCCTATTTTGTTTATATAGATATGCAGCTCTGAAAAACAAAGGGAATTGCATTCTAGTGTTGCAAAACCCAATTAAGGAAAAGGAAAATTAGAATCAGGTTGTTTCCTTTTCTACATTCCTCCCAAATTACTGCCTCTGGTGTGATTGTTACAACCACATTAAAAATACAGTTAAAATGGAGTATAACCCAAACCCTCTCTATTTATAATTTGCATTTAGGAAACAAGATTTTGAGAAAATGGAAACAGTCCAATCAAGAGAATCAGAAAAATTGTATCTTGGTTTTAAGAAATTTTAGAAAATATAGCAATATTAGGAAACCAGTAAAATTTGGCAGTTTCATGGATGGTTCAGAATCTGAAATAGTTTAAAATTAACAACAATTATTACTAGCTACTGCATGTAAATGTTACACTATGAAGATAAAGGCTGTATTTCAGAATGCTTTCAAGCCTAAAAAAACCCTTAGCTACACAGACATTTTCCAAGAGAAGAAGACAATACAGGGTGTGTCAGTGAAGAGTGATGGACAAGAACATACATCTGCAAACCACAGACGCCACTGTACAACCCAGCCAGGAATGAATTTACCCGGCTGGCAGAAAGCAAAAGTTCAAATCAAGACCAAAAGTGCCAAACAAAATTATTTTGTTTCAAATACATAGTTCCAGACCTGAAGCTGTCCCTAAACTCTTCCCAGATGTCCTAACCTTAGTCAAATATTTCATTGTGGAGCCCTGCTGTGAGTGCTCTCTGGCTTGTTTATTTGAGGCTCCAGGAGGAAAGACGAATTCCAGCAGCCTGGAAGGGTACAGCTGAAGAGGCAGATGAGGCACTGAGCTGCTCCAGGACTTTCCAGTTTAGATTTCATTGAAATGAATATAAGTTTTTGGGAAAGCTAGTAATACTTAAGGAGACATTCACACTAAACATATTTCCAAAAATATTTAAAATACATTACTTCCATCCATTTAAATGGCATTATTCTTGCAAGGAGACAGCTGTTGAGTGGGTTATTAAATACTTACTTCTCTGGAACATATATGGTCCAAATACCCCACCCAATAACACAAAAATGAGTGTTAAAATAGATTCCATCTGTACCTTTATCACTCATCTGTACCTGATCCAAAGAGTGGCAGATCTTTCCCAGTTAGTACTAGTCATTAAACCAGTGCAGCATATCCTCAAATAAATAAGCACACCTTATTTCAGGCAACCTTCCTGCAACTCCTTTATGATGATCATATTTAAGTAAGATTAAAATCTTTCCAATGCAAATACATTCTGTCTAAAATTCTACTCAGTTCCCAAACTTGTAATAAAACAATACTTTCAATGCTTTACGCTTAGTAGGGAGGAGAAAGGAAAGGATCTCAAATTTAATATGTTGTTTTTAATTGATTTGTTTATATATATCTCTCAGAAATAGTCTGTATTAAATAGTTCTATAAAATCTATCCTAGTTGCTGTTTTGGGTGGCCACGTGGAACACTTGTTGCTGTTACTGCAAATTATGTCCTGAGCATGCTCCCTCTACCACTGTGCAAGGAATATGAAGAGAAGCAAAGTGATGACTAATGTATAGAAATATCTGCAGGTTTTCAGTGAGATCCAGACTTCTGGGTCCTCAAAAATATTTGGACTGAACTGCAGTTAATAATTTTGTTATTTTTTTTCACACAGTGAACTGTCCAAATAAAGAGGGCTTTTTCATATAGAAGCACATCTCAAGGTTTTTAGAAAGAAATTGAAAGATAAACTAAAAAAGACTGAGTATCTTGTTATGTGGCTAATCCACAGAACTTCAGAAGCTTCATCAGAAAGCCTTTGCTATTTGTTTAATGCAACACCTGCAATTAAATTTTTTTTAAAAATATATTCCAAAATATAGAGTTATGAATTATTAAAACTATTGTGAAGGATGACATATTGTATTGCATTCTCAAGACTGAGATACATAGATAGATTAACCTGAACCAGAATGTCTATCTATACATAGACATTGTTTCTCTAAGTTTGGAAAAAAAAAAGTACAATTCCTGACATTTAACACAGTGGGAAAACTTGTTATTTTTAAAAATAGATAAGTTTTCTCCTGTTGTGGGCAAAGAAAACTAAGACAATCATTGCAAGTGGTGATGGTTTGAGATTTTAAGAGCAGTCACTACCATTAGGGTAGGGAATGTCAGCCAATCACTGTATGCATGTCAAAATGGCACTGGTCTTGCATGGCAGTTCCAAACACCAATGTTTTGGTATTAAACTAAACTGTGCAGAGATGGTGGACTGCACTGTTGCTAACTAGTAACTTTAAAGACATCTTCTGAGATTTCAGCAAGGCTTTTGAGATTGTGTCTCCCTATGTCTTCATAAGCAAACTCAGGAAGTGTGGAATGGATGGATGAGTGGATGATGAGGTGGATTGAGAATTGACTGATCAGCAGATCCCAGAGGGTTGTAATCAGTGGCACGGGTGATAGTGGAACACTGGAAAAAAACATTTTGAAAATGTTAGTTTTGCGTTTTCTCAGATCACTGCACCTGCGTAAGCAATATGATAAATGATACAATTGTTAGATGTGATGATATAATTGTTAGATGTGATGATTGTTTAATAATTAAATATAATTATTATATAATCTTAAGAAGAATCATGAGAAACTATGTTGGGAGCTATGTTTAGCTGAAATCTATGTATGCAATAGAACAATATAAGTTTAATAATTAACATGAAAGTTATATAGCGATAGAGTATAAAAACATGATCATCTTGGATGTATAGTCGGAATCAGATTTGGGTGAAAACTACCCCGATTCCCAGAGCTCTTAATAAAAAGCACCACCTCACGGCTTACGTGATTATGTGTTTTTGAACCCTAACACGGGGTCTAGCTGGGGCCTGGGGACTTGTGGTGTCCCCCAGGCTTCAATACAGGACCCAGTATGGATTGACTTTTTCATTGATGACTTGCATGAAGAAGAGATGCCTCTTCTGCAAGTTCAGCGGAAACAAATTTGGGATGAGTGGCCAATACCCCAGAGTGCTGTGCAGCCCTTCAGAAGAACATCAACAGGGTCGAGAGATGGGCAGAGAAGAACTGCCTGAAGTTCAGCAAAGGAAAATGCAGAATTCTGCAGAGGGGAAGAACAACCCCCTGTGCCAGTACAGGCTGGGAGAGACCTGCTGGAAAGCAGCTCTGTGAAGAAGGACCTGGGGGTGCTGGTGGACAACAAGCTGTCCATGAGCCAAAAGTGTGCCTGGATGGCCAAGAAGGTCAGTGGGATCCTGGGGGACATTAGGAAGAGTATTGCCAGCAGGGAGGTGATCCTGCCCCTCTGCTCAGCCCTGGTGAGGCCACATCTGGAGTGCTGTGTCCAGTTCTGGGCTCCTGGGGCAACGGAGACATGGGGGACTGGAGGGCAAGGGAGGTAAGGTGACTAGAGCATCTCTCTTATGAGGAAAACCTGAGGGACCTCTGCCTCTACAGCCTTGAGAAGACATGACTGAGATGGAACCTCATCGATGTCTATAAGTATCTGAAGGAAGAATGTCAAGAGGATGGAGCCAGGCTCTGCTCAGTGATGCCAATATTGGTGGTGCCAACCTTGTCCAAGCAGTAGGACAAGAGAAAATGGGCAGAAATTGATGTACCTGAACGCAAGGAATTTCTTTTTCATACGGGCAGCTGAGCAGGTTTCCCAGAGAGGGTTTGTATTCTCCCTCACTGGAGATATTGAAGAACCACCTGGGGGTAATTCTGTGCCATGTGCTCTGGAATGAGATCAGAGAGATTGGACCATATGACCCACTGTGGTCTCTTCCAACAGGACCCGTTCTGTGATTCTGTGAGACCCTAGGAGATTCAAGCAGCTACAACATTCATTCTTTACTGAGCTGCAGACACCTGTTGGGGCAGGGTGGGGGGTGTTCTGAGGAGGATTTCTAAACTGGGGTAAATGGGAATGTTTCCAGAGTTCTGGGTCTCAGTGGGCATATAAGTGTGTTTTGACTGTCTGCTATGATAGGGCCATGGTGTGTCCCACTTCCCTTGGTACTCTTTTGTAAGAAGACCTGAGGGTGAAGGCTTGTGGGTTGTGGGGTGGCACAGTGTTAGATCCTAGTCTGAATAGCCTTGTACAAAGACAACAAAATAACCGTGATTAGGAGTTCACTTCGTGTAGTTGAGGCTGAGTTATCAATACTAACCTTTATTTAAAGGAATTAAGAAGTTTTTAAAGGCTCCTACTAGGCTGGGAGCCTGGTGTGATGATGTAGCCATATGTCTGACAGTCATTGGATTCCAGGTTCTGATTTGGGCTTTGATGCTCATGGCCTCTGCAGTCTTGGGCATGCTGTTTCTGTGCTCTGTGCTTGCAGAAAGGAACAATGATATTCCTCCTCTTCCTCCTCCTCCTCCTCTCCACAGAGAGGTTATACAAATTCATTACTGACTGTTTGTGAAGGGCTTTGAAGTAGAAAATCACTCCATAATTACTAAGTATTATTTAATAGCTCTTTTATAGTAGGCATTTCCTTCTGAATTGCCCTGTTTGATGTTTCATTAAAATGACATCATGTTCACTTGCAAATTACAGTGGT
The DNA here is from genome assembly GCA_013401095.1 of Passerina amoena. Lineage (NCBI taxonomy): Eukaryota > Metazoa > Chordata > Aves > Passeriformes > Cardinalidae > Passerina > Passerina amoena. The sequence continues at coordinate 1,940,340 of WBNP01002529.1, read as the reverse complement.
AGGTCATGTGCTTGCCAGGATAATGGAGCATGAAGAATATAGACCTGCCTCCCTCTAAATAAATTAATTTGCAAAAATGATCACTGCTGAGGCCAGACTGTAGGTCTCTACTTTATCACATCCATGACCCTGGTCATATACTGGTTCTTCTTTATTTTTATTGATTATTGTAACATTAATTTGAAACTACCCTTTCCATCATACCATCCAGGAATTTTTCTGTCACAGATGAAATATTGGTCTATTTGTGATCTATAAGTTAAATGCCAGAGGTTAAAACAGGACTATCATTTGCTGTAACTGCACTCTTAGCAAGGCCAACAAAAAATTAAGGAGAAAATCACAAGAAAATAAAAATAAAATTGTTCTACTTGGCTTTGTTTTTGAGAAGGAAAAATCCTTTGGTCCTTATGCTGTAATTTTATGAAGGTGAGCATGGGAGTGCTGTGTAGAGATCATCTCAGACTTCTGCTCCAGTGTATTTCACATTTTGGATGCTCAGGCTGTGTCTGAACTGCTGGATGAGAGAGCCTCAGGCTCTTATTCCCCAGACACACTCCATCTGGGAAGCTGTTAGTTTCTTCATGTGTTTTCAAGTCTTCACCTGAAAGAGAACCTATTTTAAGAGGTAGGACTCGGGCCAGGGCTTGATGTGAAGTTACCTTCTGCTAGGATGAGTATCTGGGAGCTGTAACTTTGAAAAACACCATTTATCCCACAGCCAGAAATAGAGCTTCAGTGGCACTGCCAGACAGACAGACCTTTTTGGATTTTAGAGAGAAATAAGATTTTTTTCTAAAATACCATCATGGCTCTGCTGTTTTAATTCATTATTTATTTCAGGATATTCAACCTTAACTAGCAGTTTACAAAAGTGGATATTATTTTTAGTTCTTTTCTCTGTAAAACATCACATCCTAGGATAGTAACAGAATTGGTTATTATGAAGTGAAAAATCACTTATTGGACTCACAAAAATAGTAATTTGGTATATTACTTTATTACTCTTTGGAATGATTTTTGGCTAATGAGTAGGAAGCATCTTCAAGTTATTTCTTTACAAACATGGATTTCTATCCATAGCTAAAACCCCGGGACATCTTTCAAGAGAAATATACAGAAAAAAACCCCCATGGGCTGTTCCATACTTTTCCTAGTTTTTTATGTTGTTTCAGTATAAGGATTATGCGTAGTGGGACAAAGAATAACCATCAATATCTGTATTCTCAACTAAAAGGAACATAACAGGGAAATAATTCTACTTTGGATGAAAAGGCACATACCAAGGACCTGCATTCCCCAAATGAAAACTGGTATTCAGGAGAGATAGCAAAAGTTAATGTTCTGGAGAGCAGAACATGCTGTTAAGTGTCTATGGCACCAGTGCAGTGGGAAAATGTCTGGATATGCTATTTGCCAAATAACTGTTATTTGTGAAGGAGTAGCTCCAAAGTCATATCCTACTGCTTTGGCACACTGAGAGATCCAATAAATGAAGACAGACGCTGAACCTGGCCTTGATGTATCCAATGTAATTAAGGAAGAGATCTTAAAGAACATTTTCCTAGTAAATTAAAAGAGAATGTTTTGGGTTTTTTTTTTAACTTCTAATGTTGCAGTGTATCATTCTTGGTATCCCCAGCCAGACTAGTTTTTTGTGGGATTGTTTTTGTGTGTTTTTTAAAATGGAATCCCACTGAAAACTGTAGAAAAATGGATGAAACAGTGAAGCTGAAAAACCTGAAAGTGAAATTTTTATTTGATTTCCTGAGCTGTAAAAAAGAAAGGCAGATGAGCATAAAAACAATAAACATATTAACATAATAAATTCACATAATCATTCACATTCAGTTGCTACAATTAACTTTTGCTCTTTCAAATCACAAAGGTGAGTTGTATATTACCCTCTTACTGGGGAGGGGGAAACAACAGCATGGTGAAAGAAAAAGAAGCAGCTCTGAATGTTCAAATTAAAAACTTGCATCCTTAGATGCTTCAACTTGGCTGACCAATTTTATTTTTCAGAGGAAAAGAGTCTTTCACATATGACTCCTGTTTAGAAATGAATTTCCTTCCTACAGCTCATCTCCTCCATGGCCATGTAGAACACCCTCTCTCTGCAGGCTGCTGGCAGTGATGACATCCAGAGCCCTCACAAGCCTGAGGCTTCGTTTGTCTGTCAGAAATAGGAACCCAGCAGATAAATCAGTCCTACAGCCCTAGTTTTCTGTGTTACTAAATTCATTATAAACATGAAATCTTTTAATTTAGAAAAGGCAAATGAAAATTTCATGTGTACCCTGTTTGAAGTTGGCAACTTGTTTGGCACAAAATTCTTCCTGTATAAAATAATTGGAAAACCTCTATTTGGACATTAATGTGCCTTACCTAGTCTTCATATAGCAAGAGAGATTATGTCTTTATTTCTGTGCAAGTTTATTACACATTTGCCTTCTGAATAGCTGTTGCAAAATAATTCTTGAGAATACTGGTATTCACTCTTTTAAAGTTTGTTTGTTATGGATATTAGAATACAAAGTCTGATTTGCATCTTAATGAAATGCCCATATTCTACATAGCCTCCAGCCCATCAGTTATTTGAAATTATATTTCAGGTCACGCTCAGTTTAAAAATTAATTGAAAATAAATTAGTCCCACAAGGATATAGCTGTGAACTGTAATTTTGAGTGACAATAGGATAAAAGACTGTGGATTTGATCATGTCACTTTTAAATGCATTTCATATATGTAAAATTTTTAAACTTTCCACAAGCATCCATTTAAATTGATCTTGGCAGACATCTATTAATCTGTGTAATTCAGGAGCACTATAGGAAAAAAATATAGGAATCACTTTGAGATACTTGTCACTAACTATTATTTCATTAAAATTGCACCTGCCATTCTCAAAAAAGCAAAATCACCCCGAACTCCAACACAAATAAAAAAACCCTAACACAAACTCTCTCTCCTCTTTTATAACTGAAATGATTTGCTGGACTTACAGTCTTTCAAAGGTCTGAGAAATCATGACAATAAATCTGTGATATGTGATACATCTACAGTATTCCTAATGATACAGGAGACTGAACAACCAGAAAGACATCAATACATAGCAAGACTGTGTGAAGAGAACCAAAAATTTCCAGTGTGCACTATTTTGTGGTTCATCAAAATAGTTCAAATGTTGATTGTGACAAACAACTGCAATGGGCTGAATCTGAAGGAAATTGAAGTGTTGAATTGGCCCTTACTGAACCATCAGGGTCCCTTTGGAAGTCTAGACTCAGGTGTTTGAAACTTGGGGAAAGGGATTTCAGGTGTGGGTTGACGCCTTGCAAATTTTCAAAAAAAAATTGAAAGGTTCAAATCCATCCCAATCCATTTCTCTCATGTTTAACTGTTTCAAAACACCAACAGCTTGCACAATTAATACAAATATAGAAGCACATTTTTACTTATCCAGAAGTAACCTAGAATTCAAATACAAACCCCTACCTGCTCTCAACCAGGTGATGACACTTTGTTCTGCATTACTGATTCACTTCTGCTAAAGTGATGATACACCCACGCGACCCTTTGGCCTTCTAAATGTATCATTTGAGGAAAGAGGATAGGAGCTAAATGTGTTCCTCCAAGGCTTCCTTTTCTATCTTTCAAAGGTGAGGTCACTAAGGTGAAGAACAGAAAAATCAGTAACTCCTTAGAAGAGTTACAGTACTTGAACTCTCTTTTAATGTTTTGTCCTATTGCTTTGCTTTGTCATCCATCTCCTTCTGCCACAGAATCTGCATTAAAATATCTCCAGTCCAGGCCTGAGGATGTCGCAAGGATGCTCCAGCAGTCTGAAGGTTTAGGGAGCGAGATCTGCTTTAACTAAACAACTGCAGTGAAGAGTCAGGGTGATGTATTCAAAAGTCACTTTTGACACTGACCTTTAATTGCAATTAGGATTTTCTTTTAGGGATACTGGCAGGACTGATGGAGGAAAATTTTTTCTCATTTCAACTTTAAGAATCTATAATGTGAGCACCTAGAAAAATGAACTTAAATGAAGTTGATAGTGAAGAAGTAGCACATAGGTGAGTACTTTACATTAGGACATAAGTATTCTTTCTGGAAGCTCTCAGCCAATGGCTAAAGAGAGTTTTACAAACAAAGGTAACTAAAATATAGCACAATTAATCATCTTTCCACAGCCTGTTTTGCCTTAGACTAACGTGTATTAAGCAATAGGTGTAGATGTAAAAATCTGCTAACTAAATTTTCTAAATAGGATGTAAATGTACATGAGTAAATGTTAGAAATGTTTAAAACACTATTTGACTTTCTGGGGTAATCAGTTTCCTTAAAAAAAATTGAAAGGGACCCATCAGGACTGCTAAGACCAACTCTTGTCCCTGCACATGACAAGAATCCCACTGTGTACCTGAGTGCGTTGTATGAACACTTGAACTCTGCCAGGCTTGGTTCTGTGACCATTTTCCTGGGCAGCCTGTTCCAGGGTTGTGTGAAAACTTTTTCTTGATATCCAGCCTAAACCTCCCTTGACTCAGCTTCAGGTCATTTCCCTAAGTCCTGTGCCTGGTCACCAGAGTGATGAGATTGGTACCTGCCCCTTCATTTCCCCTTGTGAGGATGTGAGGATGTTGAAGACCTCAAAGAGGTCTCTCCTCAGTCTCCTCTTCTCCCAGCTGAACAGACCAAGTGGTATCAGCAGCTCCTCAGGAAATAAAGATCAGAAAATTAAATCAGGAAATAAAAAGAGGCTGTCAAAACCTTGGACAGAAAATGGATGACTGAATTACACATTGGCTTTCTATTATGAAAAGTTTTAGAAAAGAAAACAAAGAGTCCTATGCAGACAAATCATAGAATGTGCCATTTCCACAGCCATCTGCTATAAGGATATGACTGTCCAGCTGTGCTATATTGTAAAAGTGAGAAAAATGACCACTCAGGACCTGCAAAGAGGAAAAAATCCCTTGACAAGCCTGAAATCTTGTTTCACACCTCCCTCACCACAGGGGTTTTCTGTTCCACCATACCATTTATTAAACTCGCATCCCAGGCCAAATCTCAGCTGTAAAGTGTGGTGATTTGTGGAAAGCAAACTTAAGTTGCAGTTATCACATGACACAAGGGAAAACAGATTAAGTAATGGACTGCAAGCAGAGAGCTTTTCCTAATTCCAAAGTTTATCACAGAGTTTGGAATTAAAAAATGCTGATTTTCAAAACAGTAAAAATGGCAGTGTCAAAATTTCTTTAAAGCAGTTGATTCAAAATGTGCTTAGGCAGAATCCCAGTACTTCTTATATTGCAATTGTTTATGGTTACTCTTTTTACCCTCATTTGCAACTCCAGTGCTTTGTTAACAAAGGGAATAGACTAATATTTCCAAGAGAGTGACACCAATATCACAGGGGCTATCATGGGGACTGGCCTCAGACATCAGACCTGTTTACAGTTCATCAAAATCAGAAAGATAATGCTTCTTAGGCTTGATATCACTAAAGTGCAGAGTATGTGAATAAACCATACTTTCCAGGACTCTTGCAAGAGGTAGTTAAATAATATAAAAAAATAAATTGTCAGGAAAAAAACCCCAATAGGATCATCAATTTTTGACTGAAAAGCATACAAATATTTAAAAGACACCTTTAGAGAAAGTCATTATCAATGAACATGTAACCTGTGAGAATAAAGAACAATTCTTTCTTGAGATCTACACCACATCAAGAAAGGAAATTGCTGGAAGCTGCTGAATCAAGCTCCTGTCAGCACCTCTGAGGCCTTCTGTGAAAACTTTGCTTTTCTTGTCAAATTCAAATAAAAAAAAGGAAAAAAAAACAACATAAACCAAACTGAAAAACAACAACAAAAAAACCACAAACCCAAAACAAAACTCTTCAAGCATGGGGATTAAACTGAGTTATGTTACCTGGAGAGAAGAGATTAATTCAGTAACCATCAGGACCTGCAGATCAAGTCCAACAGGACTCCTAATTAACCAGGCATCTTCTAAAGAGTGAATATAGTAAGAAAATAAGATAAGCAGAAAAGGTCAGAAGCGGAAAAGAGAAGAAGGTCACCAAAGGGTTAATCTCACAAGCAAGAAAAGTTTGTAAGCAATTTATAGTACTGGAACTTTAAATTTTATTATGCTGCTTTGGAAACAGTGTGATTATTTGCTCTAATGTTATGTGCAAAGGCAGTATTAGGTATAAGTAGTAGGTTGAAATGTTCTGAGAGAGCTGTATGTCACCATACAGCTAAGTACTTTGTTAATAAATATAGGGGATCCATGCTTGCTGAGTAGGAACAATGCAATTATGGCAGTCATCCAAGAGCAAATGAAAGGATTGGGATATGGTTTTTAAGGGCTTACATTTGAAATAGTTGGTTTACAGCTCTCTGTTAGACAAAAGGGAGAGAGAACTGGAGAAGGCCACCCTGGAGAAGACCTCTGGCTGATCCAATTCTTGTAATATTCCTAAATCTCAACATTTTAATGAAAAAGGTGTGGGCTGATTTGCAGTGCATATATATTTTCCCAGTAGCTGTAAGTGCTATACCTCATTGGATTTTGTAGCTTTGATGAATGTGTCTCAGTTCACAGCTGAGGAGAAATGCTAAATGTGCACATGTTGTCTGATACAATGGCTCAGTTGAGAAGCAGTCCCGTGCCACATTTCAGTGACTTGGTTTCTTTAGACCACATGACCATGCCCTTAGAGCAGTAATTAATACCTCACAGGTAAAAGCATTTGTGTGTTTTACTTCAAAGTGTTCATTTTAGCCTCAGATATGAAAGAACTGGCGCTGAGTATTGAATTCACAGGGAATATGTGGGTTTAGGCACTCAGATTTCTAAAGAGGAAAACAAGCCGTGACTCCCGTCCTTTTGCCTGCATCCCTCTCTAAGTGCTCTGGGAACCTGATCCCACAGACCAGGACTTGTTTGGCTTCCCTTTGGCCGCAGCAGCCACATTTCTGTTCAGCATAAAACCGGACATGAAGAGGGAAGGTTGGTGCATGCTCAGGTTGTGCCCCATATGGAAACAGGAGGTAATTGGGGGATATTCCAGCTCAGAGCCAGGAATTCAGAAGTGCCTCTATCCCTGCTACTACAGGCGTAGTCTCTGAGAATGAAAAGCACCATTGTTTCTTCTCAGACTTTTGGCAGAGTGCAGCGAATGTGGCTGAATACTCTTCCCCCACCACATAAAAGAAAGACAAAATTCCTAAGAAGTGGTATTGGACAGATTCTGGAAAGTGAGTGACTGACTACAGCAAAACCAGGCGAATTCATAGTTCAGTAAACATGTAAAAAACAGAAAACTGACAATGACCCACTCCTGTCACTTCAGTTGATGTGTACAAAGCATGTGGAAACTTCAGAACTGTTTGTTGTGCCAAAAAAAGCATTGCAGTGTTGTAATAGCATTATCTAAAATAGCAATTGCTTTCTAGTTTAAATGTTGTATATCAGAGGTTTAACATCTTCAAAAAAAGCAAAGTCAAAAATAGATATCTAAACAATGCACATTTTAAAAAGAAAATGAAAATCTGTGATATAATGTTTTAATTTTTTTTAAATTATGTCTTTGTTTTCATTCATCAGTTTCCAAGATTTTTTATAAAAATCTGAAGGCAAAATGCAAGTGAGATTGAGAAGCCACCTAATAGGTAGCTGTACCTTATGTTGTGAACAAACATGAGCCAGCATGAATGGAAAAGTGCATCATTGTATTTATTATTTTGATGCTGAATACAGGGCTTTCAGTCTGTCTAGTCTTTCTTTTAAATAAGATTTGCTTCCTTTGCCATATGTTCACTGTTAATATGTTTTTCTTCACTTGTCATGATTTTGAATCTGATCTAAAATGTCAGAAGCAATAAGAGTCTTTTGACTGAAATCAGATCTTGGAGATATAATTTTGTGTAAAGAAAATTTACAGGTGACCACTGTTGCAAGAGAAAACTGTTCAACAAACAATTTAGATCAAATAAGTATCAAAGATTTTATGAATTATTAATGTCATGTAATTAACCAGCAAATACAAAATGATATATTCAGGATCAATATCAGGAATTGAACAGATAAATCATGATACTGGGGTCTTACCAAAGGTTACAAAACAGTAACAAATTTCTAAACACTCTCCTGTAACTAATCCCCACAGCACACATACATTTGACCACAGAGACGTGAATTACTGAAATGTAGTCTTTTACATCAAAGACCCCATATGAGATAAGCTTCACAAATTTCTTAAGCCCCATCTTAACAGTAGTTACTGTTTTGCCTTCATTTACTTCGACTGAAAAACTATACCAGAATCCCACCATATTCATCCTTAAAAACATTGTTCTAACTTCCAGTCTTCAGGTATTTAAAGTGAGCCAGAAGATTTTTCTTCAGGGATAGTGTTGCCCTTTAGTATGTACAGATGTTCTGGTGCTCTCTCTTCCTCACCATACGGAGAGGAACAGCAATCTGTATTGCAAAATTAATTATAGAAATGGGGAGGGAAGACGACCTCTAGGGGCTATTCTGCTCCAGCCTCTGATGGAAACTGGGACAACTGTACTAGGGCAGAGGGCATTTTGTCTGCATAGCTTACCTTTGAATACTTCACAGGAAGGAGATTCCACAGCCTGCTGAGGCTCAAGGCCAAGAATGGCTCAGCCCTGGGGTTGCCTGCTGGTCTCACCAATCCAGCTGCTGTACCTGTAACACAGAGCCCCATTCTCTGGAGGCTACACACATGCAGTGTCCTCTGAAAATGCTGGGGATGAGGCATATTATAGAGCACATTGATGTTTCACATGAGGTGCCCTGTGGTAAGTCTTGACAAAACTCCATCCTGCTGAAAGGATTTTGAAGAGACTTGCATGCAATGTCAGCTCGTTCCTCAGCTGTAAGGAGTACTGAATATAAATCACTTATACTGGTAGTGCAGAAGTGTTCACAATGTTCTCAGTAGGTAGATGCTTGATTCACTGCCAGAACATCTACTGAGCAAGTTTTTGTATTCTTTCCTGTCATGCACTAGACAAGAATCTTCAGGATTAAACATTCCCTAGTATTGATATTAACTTCCTGAGGGGACAGATGTTCTAAGTTTAGGATTGTATTTACTTGCAAGGGCAACATTCAACAGGCAGAACACATGAAAATTTCCTGAATCATCATGTCTCAGCCAGAAACAAAGAATTCTCTTCTTGAGTTAAGGTTTCAAGAATTCTTTGTTCAAGCATAAAATTAACTTGCAAGTGCTGTCTTTGTAAATCGAATTTGTAGAGGAGGGAGGAGAGGATAGAACAAACACCATTATTTCAGTAAAATCCCTATCCTGTTTACATGTTCAAAAAAGCTAGGTTAAAATGAAGTAGGAATAAATATCCATGAAGAGAAAATAAAGTAAAACAAGGCAGCAAGTAACCACCTTACTACATGAAATAGCATAAATTCCTTCATTCCATTTTATGTTTTTATCACAAAGGCAATGTCTTTACCATTGCCTTAAGTGTCCCATACTCTCATCCCATATTAAAATTCCTTATCACAGTAAGAAAAATTATCATTGAGTTGGCAATAGCAGACCATGTGAAAAGACAGGATAGCATTTTTAACATTTTTCTGAAGTGTTCTATTGTTCTGTATTGTCATTCAGAAGTGGTAGAAAAGTCTTCCATTCCTGTAAAACAGAACTATTAATATTTTCCAAGCAGCATAGAAATGAAACTAATAAACATGATTCTGTGGAATTTGATTTGTTTGCTGACTTTTTGATGATGCGGCAGCACAGTTTTGAAAGTCCAAATGTAACCCTGCAGCCACATATAGTGGCTCTGGTTTATGCTTCTTATGTCTTTGCTCTCAGTCTACCCAGCTCTCACTCAGATGTTGTATTTCCATGCTCCAAGGCAACTCTGAGTAAAAAGCCAGTGTTGGGAATTCTAGACCCATTTTTCTGACACACAACGAATTGCTGGCAATGGAGTAGCAAAGCATATGCTGAAGCCATTTGGGGGCAAGTAGCAGCAGCTCTCAACAACCTCTCTCTTGTGGCCTATGGTCACATTGTGTTTGAAAGATTTCTTTCTTTCCCTCAAGTGTACCAGATGGACTTTTTGCACATAACTTCTCAAGTTCTGTTGCAAAACATTCCTGTTCAGCTGCAGCAATATGTTATTCCACTGGCAGTAGTGATCTGGACATTAGCTGGCTGTATTGTCTTTGGCAGGAATTAGTCTCAAGCACTATCCTGCTGAATGACTGACCTATGCTCCCCCTAGCATCTCAGGATGTTGTAGCCAGGCACATTGTATCCTTGAAACACACAATAAATGTGTTATGTTGCACAGGACTTCTCCCTCAATTACATGACTTTCCAGATATCTTGAAAGCAAGGGATTATTGTTTTTTTTTTCCCTGAGCTTTGCAGTCAGTGGTCTCTGAACTTAGATAACAAAATCGACCCAGAAATCAGGTATGGGTTTTTTTGTGGATTTTGAAGGTGAGTGGGTTGGGGAAGGGATGGTCATATTTTTCTGGCCTCTGTAGAGTCTGACTATCATAATTCCATTCTGCATTTATTTTGTGTCCCCAGCTCTATAACAACACTCTGACTCTATTGGGATTTGGGTATTTTTCTTGAAAGTTCATACTTTCTTTGTGCTACTTAGTCACTTATGTCTGTCCTGTTCTCCACACTTGGATATGGGCTCCTTCATCAGTTCCATGAGTATCTGGAGATTTCAGCAGAGCTGTTCAGGTCACTCTGTGAATCTATAACCCTCTTACACCCAAGTCATTTTCTGAGTAGTAAAATAAGGTATTGCTCGATTTCAATCTGTGAAAGCTTTTGGCCAAAAGACATTTTTATCCCAGCAGAAGAGGAAAAGCTGCTCCAAAGATACCGAGTGCAAAAAACAGAGGTAACTGCAATCTCCATTGCACACTAACTGTTTCAATGTTTTGCACCAATCTGACTGATTTCATTACTTTAGTACCTCTTCCTGGCATTAGCTCACACAAGCCTTTCTCCATAACTGTGACCGTTCTTGACTTACTTCACTGCATTCCCAGGTCCAGCAGTGTTTCTTAACAGTTTGGGGAGCAAATCTGTAATTACTTGATAAACTGTATATTTGCTGTATGTTCAAGAGTGAATGAGATCTTTTTTTGTGTGTATTTTCCCTTTTCTCTGTTGTAATGAAAAGGCCATACCAATTTCTTTCAGCTGAAGCAGCAGCAGGTGTTATTATAAAGTACATATTTTGAAGTACAGATTGAAAACCATAGCAGGTTATTGTAGTGCAGCAGACCCTGATATTTTCTGGACCTGAGGAAAAAAAACTGTAAGTGGTGATACTTTAAAAAGGAATACTTATCTGTTCCTATAATATGTAAAAAATGTGCCTACGGCAAAAGGTGAAATGCTAAATAACATGACCTCATTAAAAAAATCATAACTGTCCATCATAACTGTCACTCATTTGCCTCAGTAGTGAATATTACTGCTCACTTCAGTGACCCACACTGGCAGTGGGAGAAATCTCATCTCCCTCCTTCATATCTGGCAGCAAGCATAAGAAGACTTCCTAATTTTATTTTATTTCATCTCGAAGCACTAAGCCTTGGAATTTGTCCCTGCATGAATTATATTATGTGGAAATGTACTGAGGAAAGCCCTGGCATTTCCATGGCTGTTCTGTGCTGTGCCTCACTGTTCCCCTAGGATGCTGCTTTATCTCCCCTTAATGGCATCTGATTGCAGATGAGCTACCAAAATGCAGCTCCTTCTTCCAGCTTTATGCACCCCAAAGTCCAAGCTTTGTATTTAGCTCAAAATATTCAATAATATATTGTAAGATGGCAAGCACAGTACTTGACATTTGGAGCCTGTGGATCACACCTAGAGATGTGCCAGACTTCTTACTTTGGGAAACATCTGCTGCTTGGGGAACTGATACTTTACAGCTGGGTTTGCAGCAGGATGAAATGGGCTTCCTATATAATGTGTCTATGCTCAGAATTGTGCAAATTTCTATTCTTATTTTGACTGACCCATATAAAAGGAGAGAGTGGTGCTTCAAAACTGCATTTGACATTTCCCTCTCTCTCTTACTACTGAGATCAACTGTAAAACTGCCTTTGTCTTCTATGACACAGAGTTAAGTGCAGCCTATGATTTTCTGAGGATTCTCTTTGTATGCTCATGTGCCAGAGAGAACACATGAAGTTATCTGCCAATTTAAAAGATTGGTGCTTGGAGTGGCATTGCAGCAGCCTTCTGTTAAAGTGGTGAGCTCTACAAGGGAATCTTTCCTTCTAGAGAACTTGTACTGTGCAAGAAACCTAATGTCAACACAAGATAGTTTAAATACATGTTATATTCCTATAAATATGCCTGTATTTCTTTAGACTTTCTAATTTTTTTCCCATTAGAAGTTCATTCACCCAGGAAGCAATTCAGTCTTATTTGGAAATAAAGAATGGCTCATTTTCTCCTTCTATTATGGAGGTCAACTGCAGCAAAATCTGAGCTGAGTAGGATTTGTACCCTTTCAGTCATAAAAAAATAACAGTGAAAGTCATCAAGAAGTAGAAGATGGAGGAGGCCTCTGTAGGGAAATGTGTTCAAGTGCATATTCTTTAAAGCATTTCAAAATGGCAGGACCAGAAAGGGTTAGCTAAGCTATTAATCTCAGTTCAAAGAACATGCAAGTAAATTCCCTGGTGCAGAGAGAACTAGATTGAATCCTTATGAACATGCTGACCTGCTGGATCTGAACATTATAGTGCAAACAGAAAAAAATAAAAATAGAAGAAAAAGAAGCAGAATGAGTATATTATTTTTTTATACAGGAGTAGGTTATTTCCAGCTGAACAAATCTTAAATTTCTTTTTCATTTTTCTTCTTTTTTTCCCTCTAAAACAAAGAAAATATAAAGGGTTTAGTTTTCCCTTTTTAGTTTTCTCCTGGTAGTTATATTTATCCATTTTGTTGAAAAACTTTACTCTCTGTCTCCAGGAACAAGCAATATGTTTCAGGAAATTTTACTAGTTATTTTTTTCTGGACAATCATTCTTCTTATACAGAAGCTGTCTGTATCTGGGTGGTCAGATTAATATCACACCACAAGTGCAAGTAGACTGGAAACAAAACAGTATAAGGAAAGTAAAGTACCAACCAAGAAAACTTAGCTTTTTCTTTTTTTATATAATTAATTTATTTGGTCAAATATAGATACATTTATTGATCACCCAGACTCTCCCCAACATGTCAGACATTAATACCTTTCCTGAGTATTTTAAATACAAACAGGTCAGAGTCTTCCAGAGAAAGAAGTAATCCTTGGTCATCTCAACACCTCTGCAGATATCACCAAGAGTAATATTTTGTAAAACAATATGAAATAACATTAGTTTAACATAATTAATGTGCATGTTTAACATAACTAGTGTACGTGACAGAAAATGTAAGGAGAATTTTTGTAGGACAAAATAAATGTATGTTATGATTTACATGCTAATTTTCATTAATTGAAATTAAAGGCAGTATTACAAGATCTTAAACTTCAGAAATTACAGGTAAAAATATTGGGTATTCTGTATTCACTGTAACACAAAATTAATTTCTACCATAAGGCAGGGAATCACAGAATGGCAGAGTTGGAAAGAAGCCAGAAGGATCATCAGGGTGCAGCTCTCTGCCCTGCACAGGGCCATCCCCAAGAGTCCCACCATGTGCCCAAGTCATTGTCCAAACAGTTCTCGAATTCTGTCAGGCTTGGTGCTGTGACTGCTTCCCTGGGGAGCCTGTTCCAGTGCCCAACCACCCTCTGGGTGAAGAACCTTTTTCTAACGTCCAACCTCCCCCAATATCTAAACCTGCCCTGCCAGAACTTCAGGTCACTCTATCAGGTCCTGTCACTGATCACCACACAGAGCAGATCAGTGCCTGCCCCTCCTCTTCCTCTCACAAGGAGCTGTAACTGCAGTGAGGTTTCCCTTCAGTCTCCTCTTCTCCAGGCTGAGCACACCAAGTGACCTCAGCTGCTCCTCATAAAGTTTCCTCTCAAGACCCTTCACAGCTTCATGATCTTCCTTTGGACACTCTACAGTACTTTAATATTTCACATACATTGCAGCACCCAAATCTGCCCCCAGCACTCGAGGTGAGGCTGCCCCAGCTCAGAGCAGACAGGACAATCCCCTCCCTTGCCCAGCTGGCCATGCTGTCCCTGATGCCCCCAGGACAGGGTTGGCCCTCCTGGCTGCCAGGGCACTGCTGACTCATGGTCAACCAGGACCCCCAGGTCCCTTTCTATGATATTGTTTTCCAGAATCTCCTTCTCCAGTCCATCCGTACATCCAAGGCTGCCCCATCCCAGGTGCAGAATCAATACTTTCTCTTGTTTAATTTCATAGGGTTGGTGAAAGATGAGTCTATAAAAGATAGAATTAAGATATCTAACAAAAAATAGTCAACTTCTGAACAGGTGCTTCCAGGATCAAAGTCAATTATAACTACAGTTATAACTCCAGAATGGCAACAAGTCCAACCATCCAAGTCACGATATGCACTAAGGCAATTAAATGCATACTGTACCTTAGTTTGTAGTTTCTAATTTTTATTTTTTCATACAAGCAGAGATTGAAAGCATTTGGAATTGTTCAGGCTGGGCAAGAGAAGTCTCTATAAGAATCTTATTCCTCCCTTTATCTGACTAGATCTAAGTAGATAGCCTGTATTGGTCATCTCAATTATCTATAATTCAAATCCAAGATACAATTTTTGTTTGTATGGATGATTTTTGAGCAGGCACAAGCAGCTGTCTAAAATTCAGGATTTCCCTTTGTTACTCATTCTCTGAACTGCAGAATATTTTATTGCTTTCTTTACAGAGAGGGTTGATAAATAACCCATTTGAAACTATACAATGGATAACTCATACTGGCTGAAAAATACAACAAACTAATTTTAATATATTAATTCAAAGAATTAATTTTAATAAACTTGAGGTGATCCTGTCCCTCTACTCAGCCCTAGTGCATCCACATCTGGGGTACTTTGTCCAGTAGCCTTGGTTGCAGTGATATTAAACAAAGTTGATGGTCCTGAGGTTTGTGAGGAAGAAGAGAAACAGAGTACATACTCTGCATTTCAGGAAAACAGACTTTGGCTTTTTCACAAAAATGATTGGTGACATTCAGATAGATATCATCTCTCAAAGGCTAAGGAGCTTGGGAAATACAGAAGGCCTTCAAGGACAGCATTGTCCTACTGCAAGGATAGTCTGTCTTTGTGCTTGGGAGGAAAAGTGTGATATTTATAGCTTGACCTAGTTATCTGTCCTACTTTGTGCTCTTTATTGACAGAGCATCCTCATTTGCGCTTCAGATGGATTAATTTGGGGCAACATGGGCCTAATTTTATTTATAGTAATGTGGACCTGGGTAATGTTTTACTGAGATGACCAAGGATCTCACTGAAGTTCTAAAATTAAACCATGCAGAAGAATAGGCTATTTTATCAGGTTTGAATCCCATGAAAGCAGGGAATGTGGTGACCAAAATGTACTTTATATTGGCATTAAATAAGAAAAAAGATCTTTTCAGTCAGTAAGAACATTTATTCTCCTGGATTGTTTTTTGCTGATTTATTAATTTGGTTTTCTGTTTTCTTGTATTTTATCCTTTTCTCTACTGTCAAAAGCCTATTTTTTATAAATACTATAAGGAAATAATTTTAATCATCTTTTCTCAAGCCATATCAGGAGACTAGCTTGGCTGGGGTAGCTAGAGCCTTGATGCAGAAAGGCAGCACATGGGCTGGAAGCAGGAACAGACTGCACAGAAGGAATCTATAAATATTTCCCAGGCATATAGAAGTGGTGTCAGGAAAGCTGAAGATCCACTGGGGTTGAGCAGAAAGGCTCAAATAGATAAAACTCTGAGCAGCCTGGTCTGACCCCTCAACTGCCCCTACTTTTTGCAAGGGATTGGACTGAGGATGTTCTGAGGTCTCTTCCAGCCTCAGCTATTTCCTTCTGCACTGAAAGAGGCACTAACCTGCATTATTTTGATCAGCTTGATACTTTTTACCTGCCTTTGGCACCTGCTAGATCTTTATGCATGATTCAGTGGCATTGAGTCAGAGCACAAGTTTACCTGGATCTCCCTAGAGTCAACAGAAAATTTTAGAGGTAACCATACGATGCAGAAAATAAGAAAAGTTTTCCATACTATGTGCAAGATGACACTTAAGAGACTCAAAGAATTTTCAAGTAAACAATATAAAACTAAATTTAGCTATTGTTCTGTTTTCTTTTCACTTTAGATTCCCTTATTGAAATGCTATCATGTTTTTTTTCATCAAATCTAATTTTGAAATGCACAGCCAGCACAGCAGTGCAAACTAATATAAAGCAAAATGTATTATATCCTCTCTGAATACAAAAAGGCCCCACTGGATCTTTGTTTCATTTATAACCAGATTGAGCAAACTTCAGCTTGTCACAGGGTCATAAGTCTGAGATATCCTAATAGAGAAAGCTAAAATTTTTGCAAGTTTTATTTTTCCACAGTGATTTTAAATGTTTTCCTAAAACAATTATTTCCACTCCTCTCATCTGTAACTTATTATGCCTCATGCATGATGAGAAGACAGAAAGCTTCTTTTTCTTTTTTCTCTTTGTCTTTTTTAATCTCTTCTTTTCTTCTGCTTTCTTCTTTTATATCTAGTCCATAACATTTTTTTTTCAAATTCCTTATCTTTGCTTCTTTATCCTTTAAATAGAAAAAAAAGGTCATCCTTCTATATATATGCACTCCTTACACCCCCTTTGCTTTGTCAGTGTCATGTTAATCTAAGGAGGACAAGCACAGTAACTGTGCATGAAAAGTGCTTTGTAAGGCTGTGAAATGGTGAAGCAGAGATGGTATGTCAAGCGTGCCACCTGGGTTGAAACTGAATTATTATTTTTTTCTTTAAAACTATTGCAAATGAAGCAGTTCCATTAGAGGATTTTAGATACACCCAGCCAAAACTAATGTACAACTAATCTACTGCCTTCCACCACAGAATTATGGAGGTTTCAAAAGAAACTGGAAGAACATGCAAAAAGGGTAAAAAGAGTGATACTGTGTCATAGACAATATAATTTTAATTTTGCAGTTGAACTCAGAATTTAAACTTTCTCCATTAAGTGATGAAGCAGGCTTAGTCTAGACAACTATATGTCAACACAGGCCCAGACCCTCAGGATCTGTACTGAGTATTTAGTGCTCCTCTCTCTTGGAAATATCAATTGCATGTATTGCATCAGGGATCCCAGTGGGGAGCCTTTATTGTTGAGTCCTTTGAAAGCTCAAAGAAGTTTTAACCATACGTGGGTTAAGTATTTTATTATCTCCAGCTGAATTCTCTTCCATCTTTTCTGCACCCATGTCTATTGTTGTAAAGGTAATGGGTAGCATTTAGTTTTATTTCTGCATTACTTCGAACTGCACACTTACAAATGGATTCATTAGCATCAGGCTTCCATCTGCAACAAGATTTCCCTATCACCTCAAAAATTACTTCTTTCAATGTTAATAAATGCTTTTTGTTATTTTATTTCATTCCTTCTGGACGGATAACTGTTGTATGGTGGCTTTGAGAGGAATGCTACTGCCTTTCTCTCATCCCTCAGTTAATATGTGCCTACTTTTTTTGAAAGATAAATTTAAATTTTTCTAAGATTGAAAGCATCCTTTGTTTTCTAGAAATGTGAGAATATGAAAAAACAAGGGAAAAGATTGTTGGGATCTACTGTTCTATTTGCCATGGAGAAAACTAAATCCTTACACAGTTGGTACAATTCCAGAAACTAAATCGTATTATCTAAAGTCTTAGTCTGAACTGTGATTTGTGCAAAGAATATGAAATGTGGAGGTTTAAAACTACTGAAGCTGCTATAGGAGCCCATCAAAACATATTCAGACGCCACTGCAAATGTCTTCTGGACTCTACATTTGAAAGGACATAATTTTACAGACTTTGTTTTAACACTTTAAAACAAATCTGCAAACCTTTAGCAAACAAAACCTAAGTAAGTAATATGGCTTGAAGCATTACCAAAATTTAGAAATTCCAACTTCTCTCTAGGTTCCTATTATTATTAAACATACAAAAAAAAAAAAATCTCTTTGTAGGTAGATTGAAACATATTACTCCACCAGGACTATAGGCACGCACAGTCCCTAGCGTTGGAAGGTATTTGGATAAACTATTCTCCCATACAATTCCTTGCAAATCATACTGGTTTGGCATTTTTAACTCAGGGCCTTCACTAAAGTCTTTGTGAATGGGTGAAAAGAAAACATGTTAAGCAGCAGTGTTGCTCTAGAAATGGTACCCTGTATCCTGATATTTAAGTGTTCCAACTACAGGAGGCATTAGATGGTCCAGGACCTTTTCAACTTAAATTTCTGAATTCCTACTATGACATGAAGTTATCAGTAACCAATGGCTGTTTAAAAGACCAGGTAAACCTAAATACCCCTAATATAATTACATTCCTGTCAATATAATCTGAAATGAAAATGATTTTATGGTCAGTTTGTTAGTAATGAAAACATAGGGAATTATGATTTTGACCAGATATGATCCTATGCACGTGTCATGTTGAGCAGCAGTAGGAATGATTTATGATTTTATTAATTCATGCATGAATTAAATATAACTTCATTCCGTAGATTTCTTTTTTTTCTGGTAGGTATTTTGCAGGTATTTTTATTACTCTAGAAGTGCTTAACCCATGGCTAAGAAACATTTTGGAAACATGATGGTAAAGAATAATGGCTTTTAATCATTCTGTAGCCATATTAGTACTTTTTTTTCATGATCTGTAGCTGATCAAAGAAGTATGACTTTAGGAGAATTGAGGTTGAATTTAAAGATGTAGAAAAGTACAATTAAGAGTTTTCTCTGCTGGCTTTAATTCAGAAACAAGCTGACATATGGTATATTTTGGCTGGTGAAATTATACAACAACAAGAAAATTAAAATCATGTGGTACTAAACAGAAAGTGGATTTCTGAAAGAAAACTAGGGCATCAGAACTAGAAATGAAATTTCTAAGTACTTCTGCCTCATTCAATTCTCAGACCAGGACAATTTGGATTAGCAGTCGCTTATGAGGAGAAAAGGAATTCAAATCCTTTAAAGCAGCAAGGAGAAGGGAATTTTAGGAAAACTTTATCAAGAAATTCTGAGATACAATACCAATATCTTTATTGTAGTAGTGGGATTGCTTAAATGTTGAAAGAAGCAGCAGTTTCTGGGGTTGGGATTCCTTACACTGACATGC
This sequence comes from Passerina amoena, assembly GCA_013401095.1. Classification (NCBI taxonomy): domain Eukaryota; kingdom Metazoa; phylum Chordata; class Aves; order Passeriformes; family Cardinalidae; genus Passerina; species Passerina amoena. The sequence continues at coordinate 1,920,966 of WBNP01002529.1, read as the reverse complement.
AAACTGTTCTATCTGTTACATTACAAATAATTTTCATAATTTTTTATCTTCTCAGAAAACTACAGCAATATCTACAGAAGCTCCTGAAAAGAAGCTGCCCCTGTTTTTCAACACTATTGGACAAATCACATCTCCATTTGAGAATGGTTTTTTGTCATTTATTATTTTCTCAATGTGATATAAAGATAGTAACTAGTGACCAACTACTCAAATCCATTTCTTCTTAGCAGAAAAGCTTTATCATAATTTGTTTAAAGACATTATTTCTTGTATTTTTGAAGTTGCTGTAGTTACACTTTGGAAGAAGACTTTTGGGAAGGAACACATTAAAATCAAATGGACACTATTTGAAATACTGATCCATATAAGATATCACTGACAATATTATTATTTTTGCACTACATTATGAATGCTTAACTAATAAAATGGTATCACACATTTTACTTATGGAAGAGAAGATTTTCATCCATGACATGTTACAAACGCAAGGCCAAATGCTGTTTATGTTCATCTTTCTATAAATTATAATTTCCTCAAGACCAAAGAAGGCCAGAGCTGTTCTGATATTTTTTCTTTTGTTCACATATTTTTTCAATTTTTTAAAGCAATTTGTAATAATTTTTTACTTTCTTCTACCCTACATTAAACTTATACTATGTAATAAACTCGTTTAGGGATGATCAGTCATTTCCCTCAAAACAAATTCTTTTCAACAGTCCAGGGATTAGCAATGCAGTCATATACCATATTTTTGGACAGAAGACATTTCATCACAAATCTTTCTCAACATCTCTTAATGACAAGCAGTCATATTCTGAAGTTATTTATGGCCCCATGTATGCACAAGTGTGAAATTCTGAAATCTGGAAAGAAAATTCTAGTTTTGACTGGGAGGTTTCTGGCTCCATATATAATTTTACCTTTATGCTGGGAAGGCAAAAAAGAAAAAATTTAAATATACAAAATACTGGAATCAAGTATTTTTTCTGGGAACCACATGGACATTTTTTATCCTTTACATTTACTAGTTCATGCCTAAAGAGAATCTGAACAGAAGCAGGCACTGGGGAACAAAGCTCAGAACAGGGAAGCTCTGGCTGGCACAGCACCTTGGGCCACCTCCCAGTCTCACTTCCCACCCATTTTGTTCTGTGTTTCTGAGAAACTCTTCCATTCCCTATTGTCTTGGGGAATCTACCCAGTCCTGACTTTACCCCTAAAGCTCAAAGTAGCTTTCTTAAACACTGAAACTGTCTGCTTGGGATGGAGTTAACTTTTTTCATGTGATAAGATGTTTTCCTGTTGAATTGCCTTTATTTTGACCCATAATGTGCCTTGTTGTCACTTTAGCCCTTCAGATTCTGTCCACCAAAGCACTGCAGGGAAATGAAAGAGTGGCTGGGTGAGGACTGGGCTAATCTAGAGGGAGATCTGGGGTAGCTGCCAACAGAGAATGAATGCTATAAGAGGGGAAAAACTATAGAATCTGCCACTACAGATGCTCCTGGCTTTCAATGGACTGTGAGTAGCTGCCCAATTTTCTACTGAAATCCCAACTTTCTTTGCAGACAATCACAACTATATTCTTCAAGAGTAAGCTCTGAAGGGGAGCTATTTTGAAGGACAAGTCATGTAATTCATCACTCTGTGACACTGCAAAACATAAAATCTTAGCTAGGAATCTCTGTTTTGCCAAGTACACAAGAAACACACAGTGGGAAAGGATCAGCCAGCAGTACACAACAGAAAAAAGTTGTGAGTTATCTTTTTAAATCTCTATTTCTCTATCAAAGAATAGCACTGTCTTGTTTCTCAGTGACTGAAGTTTCAGACTGTCTTGCTAGTAGGTAGTTGTGCTGCATTTGGGAAATATTTTGCTTTTTCAATGTGTATGTCCTAACCTACTATATATGGGTAATCCACAATTCTAATTATATTTATTGTCCGGTTCACAGTGGTTTTCTCAAGCTATGAAGTGTTTATCTAGGCCAATACAGTGCTCAGCTGGCTTAGACTTCCTAGGAATTCTTAGCAACACTTGATGAAGGTGTTTAGAAAACCTCTGGTGATTATCCAGTAGGCTGTACTTTTTCCCTAGGTTACAATTGAGCCAACATCCCAGTGTGGGGCTTCTACATCTTCTGCAGAAAGTAGAATTTGAGAAGTTGATTGGATAAATGAAATTCCATACCACAGAGGAAACCCTTCCCAAAATACTGCTCATATATTCAGTGTTTTAACTATCAGAAGTTAGACTTTCAGAAAGAAAATTTTTCAAATAATAATAAAGATCTTAAGGAAATCTTTCAGTATAGATATTCTCTTTCAAGACAAAGAAAAAAACTATTTCTTTCAAATAAAAGCAAATTTCTTTCTCACTTCCATTTTTCATTCCCTCTTGTACTTTGACTTCCATTTACAGAATAAGCAGCTGACATGAACAATGAAGCACAGATAGATAAATTAATCTACCAATGGAACACCTTAAACTATTGTTTCAAAATTGTATTAATGTTTTCCAGCTGTATTTCAGTTTTTCTATGAAAAGTGAAGAGAATCTTTGTCAGTCTTCCATTTGTTCCTATCAAAATTCCTCAAATCACTCTGGTGAGTAAAAATATATCAAAACAAGCTATTAAGAAGATAGTTCTAATTTTTTCCCCTCACATTGCTTGGAATTTAATATACTTTTAAGGCACTAACTGCAAGTGCTTCTGAAGACTTTCTGAAATAAATGTACATTCTTCCTGAGAATAAATCTATAATTATAAACAATGGATAAATTCCTCACCCTTCCTGTGACACTTGTCATCCTACAGCTATAGTATCTTAATGCTTTTTCATTCTCCATGCTCTCAAGAGTGAAATCAGGATAGACATGTTTGTTGTCATGGCAGCAAAACACTACATGTGTTTTAACCAAAACAGATGCAGAGAGTGCAAATCCCTGGATTATTTGGTTTTGGAGAGCTTTGAGGTGGCTCACTTAACTATAAGTTCCTGCAAAAAAAATAAAGTGGAATATTTACCTGCTTTGAATGTTAAAGAAACCTGAATATGCTGTACCTCAGCTTGTACTTGCCCTGAGTGCTGGCATACAGCTTGTAACTGCATTTTTTTCCTTTTAGGACATGCAATGAAATTTGTTGCATTAAATTTGTTGTTTAGAAGTTGAGATGATTTTTATAGGAAGCTTGGCCATAATAGAAAAACTTTCAGTCTGTAATAATATCTTAGTAGTTCCCAAAATGACTAATTTAAAAGGAAGGAAATTGGTGTGATTTATGGTAACCTAAGAAATAAGACCAAGTACCTAATAGCAGTTACCTTAAAAAGGCTGCCCAGCTGGTAAACCAACTGTGTCAGGCAACAGGAAAACTGAAGAGTGGCCTTTCTTCAAATACTGCATCTTCATCTCACAAAGAAAAATGTGTCCCAGGTAGCATTCACCTTCCTTTGTGGTCCTGTTCACTGCAGCATATCTGCCTGCTGGATTGCTCAGCCCTGTTAGGAAGGCATGTGCTTAACCTGTGACAATACACAGCAGAGGTGCCTTGGAATTAGATGCAATCTTGAAATTTAATGAGAATTTGGGTACAATCTTCTGAAACCTCCAAGCCAATCTTTCTCTTACTTGTTCTTGCCCTTCCCTAAATCAGTACAATGTTTCTGCAGAGCACAAAGTGAGTTTAAAGCTTTGTATTTGTCTGAACTGTATTAGACCCCTTTTCAATTTGTATAATCCTATTCCAGTTGTTCTGGTCCTGTGACTTGCACAACACTGTTTTGTCTTCAGGAACTATTACCAGGAAATTTCCTGAAGAGAGTGCACGATTCAGAACTGGATCCACTGAATGGATAAGGACAGGATTCACCCCACTTCTTGTTCAGAAAAATGAGACAGTAATGTCCTGTACAAGAGACTGTGACTCCTAAAGTGCCTGCAGGCAATTTCTACAGTCTCTCCCTGTAACATTCTCTACAGGGAAGCAATGATGCTCTGAACTGGCCCAGGATGAAAACATTGAGAAGCACAGTCTAGATCATTACACATTTCTTTGCCAACTACCAAAGACCTCTGTTGAACATGCCTCTAGCTTCCTCCAACCCAAATATTGCAGGAAATAAAAGGATCTCATAAAGTTGAGAGCAGCTTGTGTGCTGGGTTTAGTAGTGATGAAGTAGGCACTTTACTACTAACTGCTTTAAGACAGCCTCAACTGCAAAAAATTCAAAGCTCTATAGATGGAGGACATTAAGATATTCAATCTTGCAAAAACAGCTTAAAATTTGTATTGAAGGGGGAAATTCAATAAAGAGTGACATTCTCTGTGGTTTCTACTTTATTGCCAGTATTTTCTGTTATGGCATATTAAGAACTTTTTTTCTATTAGCTATTATCTTGCACTGACAATATTGCAAGAGACGCTTTTGTAAAAAGCTTTAATATCATTGTTTGCAGCATATTACTATAGCAGTGAGTAGTATTTTATAGCATGAAAGGAGCTTAGAAGAAAATATGTATTAAATAAAATCCTGGAAATTAACATTAAAATTCCAGGCATTTCTGCTCATCCTATGTGTTTGTTTACTGACCATATCAGCTAATTAGAACTGTTAGAACAATTCAGCCCTGAGCTGAGCTGAGGTCAGGGGCAGTGGGCAGGGCAGGGGAGCCCTGGCAGACTTGGCAGGGACAGTTAATCTGGTGCTGCCCTCAAGGCCCTGCCAACAAATTCTGCTGCCAGCAAGGTGTGTCCTCACAGCTCCCAGGTGCTGAGTTTGGATGTTACTCCCCATGAGCACCTTCCAGTTTCTGCCTGTGAACAAGGTGGTGCTGTCTGTGAGGCCCTAGCAGCAGGAATCATGGGGCAGGACAAGGTAAGGAGTCTGTGGAGCCATGAGTGCTTCCTGAGAGGGATGAGCTTTCTAAGAAAACAGGTCTACAGTCACTGGGTCATTGTATTTCCCTGCAAGGCTGTCTGCTCTGCACTGAAATCAGTAAGTACTGAAAGGTGGATGGGGACCAAGTAGCACACCAGCCTGCTTGCATTGTCCATGTTTGGGGCAGAAAGCAGGTTTTTTGCTTATTACCTTGCCAGATTTGAGGCAAATTGTAATGTCAGCAGAGCTTCAGCTTGGTTAACTTGGCCAAGCCTCTGAAGACATTGAGAGAGCTCTGGGGGGACAGGCAGGGGATCCTGGTCCCTCGCTGACATGTCTGTAATGTTCTCCCAGGCTAAGATCCCCATACTCCTTTTTGATAAGATATATGGGCCCAGCAGGAGAGGTAGAGACAGATCAGCCTCAGTGCTGAAGTACTTCTCAAGAGCACTGACTTAGGATGTGTCAAGGCACAGAGATGTGCCTGAAGGAAACCTTATCTCCTGGGATCAGGGAAGTGGGCAGTTATGCAGGTAGTGGGCAGCAGGATTTCCTCCCCTTTCCTAAATCCATCAGCCACGTTGCTGTGTTCCTTTGGGTGCATTGGTTCAGGCAAGCCTTGTTTTACTAGGGCAGGGGAAAGGACACAGGCAGGGCTATAGGGTCTGGGCAGGTCAGGGCTGCATCTTACGGGGCTGCACTCAGCTGCAGATCTCAGGGCTGAGGTGGTTGGGTGAGGACATGGGAAAAAAAACCAGAGATCATCACATTTGGCTGTTGTGCACTTACATTCCTGGGTTATAATCCTCAGGTGGAGGAGATCTGTGACACATAGGAGGTATCTGGGCAGCAGGCATGGCTGGGGTGGTGGCACAGCCAGGCCACCACTCATACAAGGCAGCACTGGCACTGGAGGACTGTGCCAGAAAATGACCCCAAAAGGATCCTAAGGTCATCCTCAGCCTCTGGGTAACCTCTCCTACAGGGAGCACGAGGATCCCACTTGGCAGTGAAGAAGGAAAGTATATCTCCCCAGCTAGGGCAGCCCAGGATGGGGCAAAGGAGCAGCTGGGTGTGAGGAGGGATGCCTCAGTGCTGGGGTTGGCCCAACAGGAACAATTGCAGGGTGATATCCCCCAGCTCTTCTCTTTCTCATTGACACAGCCAATGTGTCCTGTCCCTCTTCCTCCAGAAGTGACAGTGATGGGATGGGTCAGGCTGGGGAGGGCTCTGGGCCTATGGACTGGGGTGAGGATCCTAGGAGAAGTGGATCAAAAGACCTGTTGGTGCCATCAGGATCAGCCTGCCCAAAAGGTGACATTTTAATGAAAATTATTCTGGTAGAGAGCTGGAACTCTGCTTTCAGGAACTGGATCCAGGGAGAGAAATAATGGTTCATTTAATGATTGTAGATGTCACTGGGCAAAGAAGCGGAAAGCAATCCAAATGAGGGCAAAGGTTATTACGGTTTTGCTTTTGCCCCACTATGAATATTTCACATTCATCAGTTCTGAGAAAATTCCCTCATGTATCTTAAGTGCAAACTGACTGAACATTCAGGGGAGCCACTTAAATTGAAACCATTCTTTAGCTCATAATGTAACCAGATGATGCATCAAACATTTTTGCTTATTGATGCAGGCTTTTGAACATGAAGGTTTGTTCCATCTTCACTACGTATCAATCTGTCAATTCAGCCTGAACATCCACACAGGATAATGTTATATTCTTCCTCAAATTTCTATGTCACCATAGTACAGGAAAGTGCTGAAAAAACGTCTATTCTCGATCAGAAAACTTTGATGTACTTCAAAGATAAGAACACTTCATTATGTTCACAAAAAGTAGAAGTGTCCTACTATGGCATGAACTCTTTTAATATTATGATTAAGTGAAGCTTAACACTAGTTTCATATGAATAAAAGCACTTGCTGATGTCAGTTCATTTTTCATATTTAACCCACTTCAAGTTCCCACTTCTCAACGAAAATGCTTACATCTTTAAAAAAGATTAGGTTTTCCTTCATATCATCTCATAGAATTATGCTGCATTGTACTTCTTGCAGTAAAATGAAACATTTAACTCACTAAGTTGACATTAGAAATAAAAGATTTTCAATTCACTATTCAGAAGGCCACCCTCTCTTTTGTGTAGAGGAGGCAGCTTAATGGCTCTCTCCTTTCTGGACTCTCTGGAAGAGCTTTGCAGTGACATAGAACACATCTGGCACTAACCTGTGCATTTATACTAATGAGTCAAGTGAATCTTTCTTAGAAAGGAAGCAAATTCACTGTGCAGGAGAAAAGGATGCCTAACATAGCTCTTCACCCTAACTAGACTGTGCACATCTATTTTGTCACCTTTCTGTCAGTAATTTTGTCACTCTAACAAGAGAAAGTGAGAGAACATTTCTGGACTTAAACTAGACAGTTTGTTTATACTCTACCTATTTATAAAATTTATGACAAATTGTTATTCCATTTGCTAGATACCACTCTAAATAGAAATTAACTAGGAAATAAGAAAGCCTTGTCCCTTTCTGTGGGATGAGGGTAAAGACATAGTCATCTCTTTTCTTGGTTCTCTCTCTTTCCGTTAAACAGTTTTCTCCCCTACTGTTCATAACCCTGACATTCACATCTCCTGCTGCCCCAGAGTCCCTTGCCAACAAGGATTGGTTATAGTTGCATCTCCTAAAATGTTTCCATTTTCCTTATGCCCATTCTTTGGAGAACTGCTTCGCCATATGGTACTTATGTCACATAATCATATCTGTTATGGTCATGTCTAAAAGTTAACTGAAAGAGAGTTTAATAGTACCAAAGCTAAAACTGTATGCAGTGCAAATTACTAGGAATTATGTGAGTAAAAGTTGTCTGCTGCTTACACATATATCTTTGCTAGCTGTCCATATTCCCTCTATGTACTATGAAAAAGAATGAGGATTTAATCTCATTCTAAAAAAGACATCCAAAATAAATGAATCAGAGGCTGTGGTGCCTGTTTCTTTCTGGGGAGCAGAATGGCAGCCTAAGGAGAATAACTCAGTTATATTCAACATCTAGAGGCAAGATGCCTGTGGTTAGGTGAGATGAATTTCTCCCCTGCTGCCTTGGATCAGGTCCACTCAACCAATGAAACTGGAACTTCTCATGTGACATCTCATGAAATTTCAGGCCGTAGCATCTAACAGTCATAGTTTCAACAAATTACGTAGGTTTTATTTGGTTTTGACCTTGTCAGTGCAATTCTGTGCTTATTAATCAGAGACATGGTGCTTGCTGTTTAAATCAAATATTTTGATTGCATTGTTGCTCATGAGATCTACTTAGAGGCAAAAATGCCATTACATCTCTCTTGGGATGGGGAAAATAATGTTGGCTGTGTTGAAGTCTTTCCATGTGAAGCTTTAAAAGCTGAGTTCCCAAATGCCCATGTGCATAGTAAGGATAGAATCAAATACTTGAAGGCATTTATGCTTGTAAAATCATTTGAATAAATAGGATTTCTGGAAATTTAATAATAAACTTAGTTTAAAGGCTGTATTCTATGGTTCATAGCAAATACCAAGTTTCATAGAGGTACTTTTCATGAAGCTGTAAGAATAAAAGCATGAAAACCAGTTAAGCATGTGGAAGAATTCTGGATTTTTAAAGTCATGCTTTTTTGGGACTATACATTTTTTCTTCTCTCAGATTAAAATTTACTTTTATTTCCTTCTGTTAAAAACAAGGCTTTCAAGGCACTCCCTTGTGTTTTAACCCCAGTGGGCATTTTAGCCCCACCCAGCTGCTCACTCACTTTCCCACAGGGGCATGGGGGTGAAAATTAGAAGGGTAGAAGATGGATTTAACCATCTCATGGGTTGAGGTAAAGCAAAAGCTGCAGGTATCATCAAAGCAAAATCAGGAATTTATTAGCTAATTCCCATTAGCAGGCTGTAATGGTTAGCTGTGAGGACAAACACAGTAACTCCAAAATCCACTCTTCCTTCTCCTCCACCCTATGTTACATGCTGAGCATGACACCATGTGGTGTGGGATATCCCTTGGGTCAGTAGGGGTCAGCTGCCCAGATTCTGTTGCCTCCCAACTCCTTGTACATCCCAGTCTGATAGGTGGGACATGGAGAGAAAGGGAAAAGGCCTTTGTGTTGTGTAAGAACTACTCAGCAATAGCTAAGACATCTCTGAATTATCCAAGACAGAGCACCACGCCAGCTATCCCAGCCAAAACCTGTATGCCTCTGTATTCACACAGAGTTGCAGATTTTTTCCATGCTCTCACCTGTTAAAAGCAAAACAACTTTGGATGATAAATAAGACTCTTACAATTCAAGTATGAATTCAAGTATCTGTCAGGTCGCTATGGTTCAAAAAGCTGCAGATAATGGGACAGACTTTGAAGCTGACACTGAGAAAGTTTCCGGGTTTTTTTGCCACTCTATTTTTGTTTACATTTGAAATAGCAGTTCAGACAATATGATGTATTACAGTGTGAAGTATAGGTAGCATATGAAAACAAGTGTATGTTGCAATTTTACGTACCAGATTGTCATCCCAAGACTCTGCTACATATTTTAATTTCCAGTTCTAGGTTTAGTACTAGAAGGTGCTGTGAAGAGATTAAATGTCAAAAGAGCAGAGTAGAAGTGTTGTTGGAAGAGTTGTAAATAACCCCCAGGCTGTGAAACCATAATGCTGACAAAGGTAGAGATACTGCTCTCTCTCTCTCTATGTATGCTCATTTAAAAATGTTTGGTGAATACAGAGCAGTACCATGCAGTTGTAGTTTAGTTTGCAAGTACAAATTGTAAAATACATTTATGTCATGAACTGTAAATGAAGCAATAACTTCTGACTGTGTAATTAATATGCATCCTGTTGATTCAATTTGTACTGCTTAAAGAGTTTGATTCCTTCTTACACCAAAAACTTTACCTTGTGTGTCATAATGCCCACTGCATCAGAGAAAGAGATTAAACCATCCACCACGCTGTGTACTCTACATTTCAGGGAAAATACAGTGACACTTTTTGAAAGGACAAAAGAATCTTTATCTGATTCAACGTAATTGAAAAGCTCTATACCCTCCATTAGATGGGCTCAGGAGAATTTTGACTCAGATATACAAAGCTTTATACAATCCTAAATCCCCTGAAATCAAAGGAGCTGGAAATCTGACTGTGGTTCTTGCCAGTGGCCTCTCTTTTTCTGTAAACCCACAGAGTGATTTCAGTTCTCCTTGAAGTGCTCTGTGCATAAAGTTCTTACCTATTCTACTTTGAAATCCTCAATGGTAAAGTTAGATGACACATATGTTCATTGAAGCATGTCCTAGATATCTTTTGGCCTCTCACATTTGAAAATGCTGGTAGGAATAATTACAGGATGAAATTTCCAACCTCCAGTGAAAGGTCAAGAGAAATTGAAAGCAGTTTCACAGGGATAGTCTGCATTGGCTGTAGTCCATGGAAGAAGCTATTTGTCAGCTATTATGTCAGTAAGCAAAGCTTCCAGGTGGATTTCTCCAGGAATGAGAGAGTGCTCAGGGACTTGGAGCAATAACAAAATTCAAGACTGAGCTGTGTGCTTAATTAAAGCTATAGACAAGAACACAAGATATATTTGCTATTTGCTTTTAATTTGGGCAAGTTTAGAACCATGCTAGTGATCACCTTGATTAATTGTCTAGATGCTGTTAAAATCTTTTGTTATTTCCAATCCCTGCTATTTAGTGTGGTAATGTATGGGAATAAATAATCTTCAGTTTCATTCATGATAACAGTTTGATAGTTATCCCTCAAAGATTACAAAAAAGTCTGTGCCTGATGTATCAATGATCTTCCACAGCAGCTGCTGGGAGGGAGAAGAGGGAGGAGAAGGAGCTTTCTTCCCTGGATCACAGCAAACTGAGTAAAAGGACTAGTATCATGCCTTCAAATCAAATTAATTATGAAACTGGCAAGAAAATTGCCTTTTTTTACCCTACATATGATTGGTTATGGTTCTTTGGCCTATCAAATATAAATTTTTTCCTTAAGTGGCTGCCTTCAAATTGTGTCTGATTCACTCAAACATTATTCCAGTTTCTTACTATATATATTGCTGCTATATCTATTCTATTCTATTCTATTCTATTCTATTCTATTCTATTCTATTCTATTCTACTATATATTCTTACTGTATTATAACTATGTTCATTTCAATATCTTTATAATGCCAAAAAGTAAAAGGAGTATTTATAAGGAAGGGATGAGCATCTATGCAGCATGACTTAAAAGGCAGATATTAAACTTGTAAAATATTTGCAAGGTGGTGTTTCTTTTCTCATTTCACTTTTGTTTTAGATTGTTGAAACTCTATTCTTTTGCTAAAATTTAAACTGCTGTAGAAAATAAAATTAAACCACCACAGTAATTATGTTGTATGTAAGCCACACATGGTACAGTAGAGCTGTGGATAATCCATAATGTATGTGAGTATAGATAAGTGTGATGGAGTGTTGTACAAGCACACTAAGTTGGCACTGATGCAAGGTACAGTAAAATCTTTAGAGTCAGAAAGCACCAATGTTGAACTGATAGTAATAAGGGCAAATGTCAGATGCATTAGCAACACCTCTGGGATGCTTGGTAAGAGTCTAAATGTCCAATTTAAAGCAATAAATATCCTGCTACAACCCCCAAAGAAATAATTCATGGAAAGTTAATCATTTGAATATAACAGATCTTGGGGCTAAGTCAAGACACTAGGGCTTAAGAAATCTAGATTTAGTTTTTGCTTTGTAAAATACTTCCTTTGGGATTTTGAGGAAGCAAATTACTTTGAGTTATCAAAGATCTCTTTTAAAGTAAAGTTCAGCACAAGTCATATTTTTTCCTAAATACAAATTTTAGGATTCTTTAGCACAGCAATGAGTACTTTGTGACAACCATGAGTTAGAGAAACAGGCAAGTCAGTCTACTTAGAAGAGATTTCCAGTCAGCTAATATTCTTCTAATAGATGATAAAAAATTACAAAGAATTTTGGTTATTACTGTAGTAAATATATTTTAATTTTATAAAAAAATGCACCTAATTATAAGTTATTACAGTTTAAATACTATTATAAGTGATGCAATGTAATATTAACACCCTCCCCAAACTTTAAAAGCTATTTCTCAGACACTAAGCTTTGTTTGGAATTCCCTTGTATACAGGGATATGTATAAAATAGATGCAGATAATATAAGAGGGAAAACACTACATGTGGTGTAATGTGTCTTACATGTTTATGTATAATTTTTTTTCTAAGCAAAATAGAAAAAATAGGAAAGATAGAGCTCATTGTAGCTCATACTGTAGCATTTTGATTTAACATAAAAGAAAGTTGTTACTTACAGTAGCACCACACTCAGTGCCCTAAGAAATTCTAGAAAAAAAAGGCAAAAGCTAAATAATTTTAAAAAAATCAGATAGTTTGCATTGCTCTCCAACAAAAGGGTCTCGTTTGTGATTTTTGTTGTAAAATCGTGTTGGTAACAAGCCATATATGGTGAATTTTGATCTGCAAAGATATTTCTTTTAAAGTTGCGATCATTTGTTCAGTCCTCATGTGAGCATTTTCCTAGAAAGTTTTCTGGGATGTTTTTGATCTCGTTTATTTATAATGTTTAAATCAGCTCAACCTTTTTTTTGGTCCTTCCACTTATAGGTACTTGCCATCTGGTCAATTATGATGACTGTGTTTCTCCATGTCTTCCTCATACAAATTCAGTTTGTGAGACCTGAAGACCCTGAGTTCTGAAGATGACTGTTTCAATACAGACAACTGTGAGAGGACAAAGAGTAGCCCAAAATGGGAGCAGGAGATTTTATAATGAATTTTATGGGGGAAAAGTTAGAAACACTATAGATAACCCAAACACCTTAAGTAACAAGAATAACAGAAATGTTCAAAGTGGGGAGGGCAGAACAGTTTTGTGGTGTAACTATAACACAGCTATGACAACAGTGTTGTAGCTGCAATTAGTTTGCAGGAACTACAAGTTGCTGACATTTTAGAATGTTAGACATTTGAATTTACAGTAGTGTTGGATGTGAATCAAGGACAGTAGAGGAGTATGGACCATAGTTCTCCTAATAAAGTCCTGTTACCAGTTCTGGAAATACTGAAGCTCATAGAGTTCTTGGTTAGTCCACTCTTCCACCTTGTCCAGTCCCTTCTGTAAGATGGCTCACCCTTCTGACACGTCCTCGTGAGCCCGCTTAGTGTCATCAGCAAACTTGGTGAGGGTTCTTCAATCCCAGCAAACAGAACATTTTTGAAGCTGTTTAAAATAATTTATGAAGATGTTGATTGTGTTTAGGACTAGGTTTGATTGTATTCTTTTTGTGAGAAACTCATCTGTATATGGGGTTTGATAAGAAAATGAAAAAGTTCATTTGTAACTTGCAGCTCCCACTTCTAAGTAAGAACACACATACAGAATTGACATTCTCTATTTAAGACACTTTCTAAATGCTTTGCTTCATCAAACATGGCCAAAGATTTCTGTATTATTCTGAAAGAAATACAGCAATGTGTAAGGTATCCATTTCCTTTGTTAGCAGTTAGTGTGTGTTTTAAACAAAATAAAGTTATCCAAGACTTCCAAGTTTGTGTGTGTGAGGTCGCTATATGGTGTAAATTGTTCTGTTTTCAGCTTCTTTTAATACATTTTTTCTTTTTATTAAAACAAAAATTAATTAGTCAAAATGAAAACCCATTTCCCAGGAGACCCAGTTCCTCATATTCTTGTATTTTATTGTGAACCTTGAGGTATCATTCGACATCTTCAAAGAAGAGTAATAGCCAAGCTGCAAACACATGCCAGCTACACAGTGCAAACCTACAGCATATTAATCTTGTGACCTTTGCACTTGGAAAATATATAAAGTTCTTTATTTATAAAAACCTATCAGCAGTACAATGTTATATATAGTAAGTGCTGTATATATCAGTTTATCTCTGTGTATAGTTTATGGCATCTAAGGTGTAGTAAAAGGATACCACAGGCTTTATCATCTGCACCCTGCTGGTTACTTGACAGGCTTTTCTGTTTAAGATATATGTCAAAGAGTAAAAATAGAGTGTATTGAAAAAAGAAAGGTATCTATTAAAACAGTAAAACTGGCAACATCTGGGAAGCCCATCAATGGAATTTTATAGCTTGCATTTGCTTGAAGTTAAGGTTTATTACATGGAACGTGTGGTAAAAGAATCATGTCATTTCTCACCTAGTTGTTATAGCAGAACATGAGGAGTGTGTGTTCTATCCATTCCTTACAATAAAAATCACTTCAATATAAATACACACACAACATACACACAACACACCCACCAAGTGGTTCATCTGGCTGCTGTGTGCTAAATAGTGAATAAAGCTAGATATGAATCAAAGGTTCATGTTCATGGCCATCTATAGAAAATAAAAAAAAAAGAAAAGTGAAAATGTTCTCGTACAGAATTGGTATATACCAATATTCTTTGGATTGTATGCAGAGTAGTGTACAATCATTGCTAAGAGCACTAGATCTGATACTATTGTGCGTTTGTTTCAAATGATAAATGAATAGACCATATTGAATACCATGGATAGAAAAAGAATGTTAGAAAAGGAGATTTTTGCATGCTAGGGGAAAAATATGAAGACCTATAAAAGCTTGTTTGAAGGACTAACCCTCAGAAGTAAGAGCTCCCTTAGAAGATTCAGAACCCCTTTATCATCTGATTTATCATGGTAACTTCTTTTGCAGAAGTGGCACTACAACATAGAAGTACACTTGAACTGCACTTAAAAGGAGTATGTTGATTTCTTTCAGTTTCCTTCATGATCAAGATGCAATTTTTTCCTGCCTCAAACACTAATTCCTTCCTTCCTTCCTTCCTTCCTTCCTTCCTTCCTTCCTTCCTTCCTTCCTTCCTTCCC